>JBBJLR010000013.1:14594460-14649810 GCA_037577145.1 Brachypetersius gabonensis | reverse complement strand
TTTAGTTATGTATGTAGAGTCTGTGTCCTTTGTAATAAACATCCAGCAAATGAAACCTGCCTGCTTGCGCCTCACCTTACTTCCCCGAGCACTCGACACGACACCCGGTGGTCTTTTTCAAACCTCTTGTCTAGCTCTACATTAAGAGAGTACTTTTCCAATGGCACAAGGAACCTTGCCATACTGTGAACAAATGCTTTTCCATTGCATATAAAGTGACCTACATATATCTATGCTGTCACGGCCCAGTTCGGCGGCAGAACTGAAAGTTGACTACATCACCGCTTTATGATTGGTCAAAATGTTGCCATGACAACACTGGATAGAGTCCATTGTTTTTACTATCTGTGCACTTCTGTCTGTTCGCGATTAAAATAAATTTCAGTAGAGTTTTCTAATGTAACAAATTAATCTTTAACACTGTGAGAAATGGGAAGGTGTACCAGGCCATCGCTAACAACTTCACCGGGATACATCACACTGCGAAACAATGTTTAGAAAAAAACTCTTTTATTGGGCTGAGATGCACTGGAAAATCAAGGCATGCTGCAAGTCCCACATTAAAGTTTAGGTACAGCATGATTCATCTACATCTATGGAAAATGGCCTTTAGTTTGAGAAGTTGGGAATCACTTTGGAATTAGACTTCAATAGGAATTCCGTACATATTTCAACCTTTTTGCCAGTTCATTCAGTAGCATTCAGTTAGTAATGCATTATGCTGCAAATGATGGAAAGAGGTACAACCATATATAGTGGTGTAGGTCTACTTATTTACCATTTTCTCTTAAAAGTCAGTGAGATAACACAAAAATGAATTTTAAGCATGCTATAACATGCCTATAATGTTCCCTATTGCTTCATGTCTACCAAACATACATTCTTGAAAAATCCTTCATCCAAGACGGTGTTACTGTCCCCACAACACCAGAAACATAAGTCTTTACTAGGGCTGCCACCTTAGCCTGGTAAAATTTCTGAATACTTGATCAAGAACTTGAATTTTCACTCAGTTCAGTAAAAGAGTAGCTGTGTAATCAATGGTAGAGAGAGGTCAGTGCAACCTGCAAAGCAACTATTCCTGGGTTGTGGGTTATCTGAACCAATCAGTCCCTGGATTGACAAAATGTATGATCCAGGAAGTCCTAGACAGATTGCAAACCTTAGTCTTGACTCACCTGAGGCTGCAGAGGGGCAAATCCAGAGAAATTATCAGCTGGAACGACCGAAGACAGAACCTGTGGGCAGATTATCCATACAGTTCAACACGACATATGGTACTGGCATTCTTAGAGGTGGACAAATGTCTTACGGATGTTACTAATAATGGCAAAGTATGAGGTTGTGTAATAATTTGTTTGGGTACCTTAGCTTTTCCTAAGTAGTCCTTTTTCTCCAGCTCTGCCACATAGTGCTTATTAGGTTTGAACAGGAGGCCTGGTTTAATTACCACCAAAGAATAGAGCTTCTGCTTCTGCACACATAAAACACAATAACTCTAATACAAACTGCTCACGGATACCATTCATAATGTACAAAGCTTGACTCTGTGGCTTAGTGTAACTCTGTATTAAATCATTTGGGATGCAACAAGTATTATGAACTCTAACATAGATACAGACATGCTGAAAATCACAAGGTACTTCTTCCATGAAGTTTGACGGTGTAGTGTAAGAGGCCGCTCAGTTAAGTCAGATACTCAATTAAGATCATTACGTTTTGGCCATTACTTGGTAAAGCGTGTGACTGAGATAATTAAGCAGGGGTCTTAGTAAATCATGGCCATGCTTTAGTATCCTGTTTCTCTTAGGTAGTTGTGACTGCATATTATATTATTAAGAAGAGATGTCACCACTGGGGCTCTATTCACAAGGTATTTTTTATTATAATTTACATATCAGCTCACACTGTGACTATAGAACAGATGTCTCTACCCTATGCACCGCGTTTCGAAAGCTGCTATTTCATCTGCTAATCACCATGAAAGAACGGCATACAGTCTCACAGCTGACCAGTCAAGATCGAGGACAAGTCACTTATCCGACATGGACATTTTGACTGTTTTGAAACACCCAGATCTATAGACAACTCTACATACAGATGACCACAAACTGAAGGAGAAAAGGAGCTTGATGTTTACTGTATGCGTGCTTTGCAATGTTTCTAATATGTTAACCTGCTTGTGGACCGTATGTTTAAAAAGATGTTGGGGGAATGCAACCTAAAGCTATTCTTCACCACTGCTCACGACACTTTTCTCTTTCACACTGAAATTAAACATTTGAAAATAGCATTCAGTCATTTCTGTGAGAATGCGTTTCATTATCTTGTGATCTCCTTTTTGTAACTCTCGCAGCCCACACAAAACCCCCACAGTGTCTTATCTGGGCAAGTGATGCAATGTCCTCTTCATGTTTGCACAGCATTGCGCAAGTCGCAACCATCACATGTGTCATATCACAACATAGGTCACATTTCTCAGTGAAATCTAGAGGGCTGACTGACCAGAATGGATTCAAGAGCCTGGTCAATGTGGCTGAATTTGGCTTCTGTGCGGAGGTTGAGAGCTGCAAGCAGGTTTTCTTGAGCATTTTCCCATTTCCCCAGCTTGGCATTGACCAGTCCAATATTGTGCAGTACCTAAAAGCATGGAACAATTAAAACTCTATACTCTAGTGCTTTAATAATTGAGTAAATTCTGGAGGATTATATCAGTTCTTCCAAATATAATCTTTCTAATGAAATGAGCACAGTAGCTGTGCTAATGATATATTATTGTGATCCTAAAAAGCATAAATAAAATCATATTAATGTCTTATTTTAAGCAAAGCCTAAAAACATGGAGTACGGCCAGATTGCAGCGATACAGTTGATGGGCTTTGTAGACAAAATTCAAACTATCAAATATATTTCAAGTATACAAACATGTCTGTCTGACTGATGGTGTCATGTAAAGAATGAAACACTGTATATTACTTCAAGCTGTTCTTACCTCACAAGCATAAAGTTTATACCTCAGACCGAGAGGTTTGTAGTCAATGAGCTGATTCCCTCTTAGTTGCTTAAAGGTTTGCTGGAAATCCAGCAGCGACTCCTCAAACCTTAAGTAGTATTTAGATGTTAGGGGTACAGTTGTATGAAAACACTGCAGTTTAAACAACCCCTGTCACATGACGTGTTGATTGTTTTAAGTGAAAATATTTTTCCACATTTTTCTCCTTAATTTCGTCGTGTGCAATTTTATCCACAGGCTAGAACCCCAGCAATCACACGATGCAACCCACACTGGGAGGGTGAAAGCTGGCCTGTGCAGGTGAGTCATGTAAAGCACTACATCTTTTGGAACTGCCATTATGGCTCACCGTGCTTGGAGGAGAATGTTAAGCCCCAGTTATGTTATGTCGGATAATGCTTGCTGGCACTGTGCTGACATGGGTGGGGCATCCTCCAGCGAGTGAAGCCACAGGAAACGAATTTTAACATGGGATTTGATACACATTTTAGTGCATAGATTTTTACTTGCTGAGACCATAACGTGTGCTTTTGCACTGGTCACAGTTTTTAATTCAACAGATACACAATAACAATACATCATTAAAATGTGCTCTCTGGATGCAGATGCATACTTATTTTCACTTAGAAAATCAACAAAACCTGTAACGTGACCAGGAGTGCTCAAAAATGGAAGCTTAATTATAAGCCCTGTTGTGACATTTACAACAGATTTCCTGCTTGTGAAACGCTGAAGACATTAGAACATTGGTATTTGTGGAACATAAACACTTCACTGGGCTGAAACTTAATATGATACTGACTGATGATCAAAACACTTACTTTTCTTTTTTGTAGAATGTGATTCCCCGTTGAAAAAAAGCAACAGCCAGGTGCTCATCTTTGCCAATACTGCCGTCAAACGCCTTGAAAAGAGAGAATAACACTGGGCTTCCTCTTAAAGATTTACTTCCCCTTTTTTGAACCGTAGTGTTTTGTCTTAATGGAACTACAAACTAATATACATATAATATACATATATAACATACAGTACACTAATGTCAGCTTTTGAGACAGAAACTCATAACTCGCTCACTGAGGCTAAATGTAATAACTTTAAAACGTTGACAAGGTTACCTTTTCAGCAGCATCAAGGTCATTGTCGTTCAGAAGGAGGCAGCCAATGTTGTAGGAGATTTTAGATGTCTTCTCTTCAATGTTCAGGAATGTCCTGAGAGCAGAGGTTATGTCTCCTGTCTCTGCATAAGCCACTGCTTCGTCCCACTGCCGCAGAGTGCTCACAAATGTCATGTTCCCCTGACAGCTGGTCAAGTCTAACTGAAAAGTTCTCTTCCCCGTGGCGAGCTGATGAGAACTTGCACTATCAAAGAGGAAGTGGTTGAATCAGAACTGATTTCTCCTGCGTTTTCCACATCAGACATTGATTTACTATAGGCCCCAAAGCCCTATAATTGAGAATTGTCACTGGGCTAGTGTAAATTCATTTAAAAATGAACTCAAGTCTGTTTTATGTGTATTGAGCTCTTCACACCAGCTGTTGGTCCCAAAGCAGCTAAGGTCAAAGATTAAAAAGAGGTGCTTTTAATTATACATCGGTGAAATAACTGAAAGACCTAGCAGAATACTAACTGTGTAAAACGACAGCAATGAGGATATGGAGCAAAAAAGGTCACTTTGAGCTCAAAAAGTTTCCAACTTTATAACAGTGTTTACCACTTCCCCTCTTTAAATGAACATCTGTGTTTAGGGCAGGTCTCAGGCAGTTTATGCTGTTTTAGTTCACACTATTATGGAGTGCCAGCTTGGGAATCTTTGAATTGGTTATTTGATTCATTGCAAATGGCATGTTGACAAACTTAGCTCATGAAACCAGCTGGACTGGTGCTAAAGAGAGCACTGTGGGCTAATTATTGCACATATCTTCTATAAATCTATGAATGTTATAATTAGGAATTAAGGGGGATTCCACTGATGTTTAAAACATTGTTACGTAAGTAAAGTCATTCAGAGTGGTTTGATGTGAAATGATTTACTCTACAGAAACACAGCAACTAAGATTTATTTACAGTAATGGTCATAGGTGCCAGGGGTCACATGCATAGGCGTTTAATGTATCATCCAAAAACATTTTTGTTACTTTTGCTGTATGATAAAATTGACTGGTGATGAATCACTGGATTGGATATCATTTTTTAAATGTATTACCTAACAATGGTTTGGTTAACTTAAAACTCGCTAAAAGTAACTACTAAATAACTTTCTTCTTCAATAAATATTTATGTCGGTAAACCAACAACCCCGCAATTAGAAACGCGTGTGTGTGTGTGTCTGGGAATCGAACCAAACCGTCCGAAAGAATCGAAAGTTCGAAAGAATCAACTCAAATGAATTGGTCAATTGGACATTATTTTTTTAAGGCTGTCCAGACAAAGGTTTGTTTAACTTTAAATTGAACTTTTTCTCGCTAAAAGATACTTCTAAATAATACTTTTCCTCACTAAATACTCAGTAAACTAACAACCCCCCAACTATAAACATGTGGGGGAAAAGTCGGGTCGATCAACAGAATCGAGCATACTGTCCCTGAATTCGGAAAAATCTACTGAAGCTACTAAATAAGACTTATTCTCTTAAAATAACACAACATATTGTTTATGATAATGTGCTACATAAATGTGCTACATAAATACAATTGCACTTAATATTGGTTTCGGTCAACCAACAATATGGGAGGAAAACTCGGACTCGGACATTATTTTTATTGGATGTCCAGACGATGGCTCTTCACCGTTTCAAGTAACTAGTAAGTAACATACAGCGCTTCAACTCCCTAATTATTCCGTTCGGTAAACCAATCCCAACGAAAAATATGTGGTGAATAATGACGGACCGAATCGAATCGAACCGTCAGTTCGAAAGAATCGATTGAAATGAATCAATTATTTTTGAACGCGTCGCTACAACATGGCGACGGTTGCCAGGGCGACCGCGCGGGGTCGTGGCGCGGGCCGCTGGGAGAGGAGGAAGCTGCTCCAGATCTCTATGGTCAGAGAGGGAGCATGGCATTTCCTGTGAGTGTAAACAGAGCCGTCGGGCTGCTATGGCCTCGTCCTTTAAGTGAGCGAATCGGAGCGTCAGCGGGAGCTTTTTTTCTCCATGAACCAGCCGCTCTTCAGCTCGGATGAACGCAGCGCCGGGGTGTGTTAGCGAGCTAACATGGACGTGGGTTCGATGCTGTACAACAGTTTGAAAGATGTGACCTGGAGCTCCACCACCCTGCCCCTGGACCGGCTGGTCAGTGCCTACAGACTGCCCCAGGTTGTGAAGCTGGACGGCGGTAAGGTCGAGCTTAGACAGCTCCCGTTTCTTCTACGCACACAGCTGAACACTTTAGGCCCCGTTTGGTTTTCAAGAATGTTTTCCTCGTTTAGGAAACTCGCTCCTCTCCCAGGCGAGCGTGGGTGGTGCTGCTGTTCGACTGGAATGCCGAACTTTAGCTCTCCGGCTAAAGTTAGCAGGCTGCTTAGCTAGTCCCTGTGTCAGAGCCTGCGGGCGGTTAGCCTGCCTGCTAACTGCTAACACCGCACCAGGGTCTGTCTGAGTTCAGTAGTCTCGCTCAAAAGGAGAGAACCGTGCGAATTTCCTCTTAATATCGGATAAACCAGAATCAGATTTATTGATCCAGGAGGAAATTGCTTACGTTTTGACTGAACATACAGTCTGGATAACTCTAAATAAAATAATCTGAAGGAAAAGCCTCCATGTGAAAATACACTCCGCTGTTTAGAGAAATGCAATATATAACACGGTTTAGTGAAATCACCCGACACAGATTGGATTGCACTCAGTGGAGATCAGTATTAAAGAAGTAATATTGACATAAGTAATGGTGTTGCACACGTAAGACTGTTGGATATAATATTCGCTGTTTTCAGCCAGACAGTTCGTGACTGGTAATTTCTTTTCACTTTACCAATCATTTACCAATACGTTTTGTAACATTATCTTGGCAACAGTGTGTATTTTCCTAAATTATAAATGAATTAGATTTAAGTAATAGCAGTCCCTCGTACGCAGTGTTTTTGTAATGGGGGACCTTTCATTGTGTGTTTACAGCTTAGAATGTTCTGAGAAAGTTAAAGCTTTCATTTCCAGTTGGAAAGGGAATGGAAATTGAAGGAGTTGGTTCGTTTGAAATGTGGCCAATTGGTAAACAAACTTGGGCACAAAACAACACCAGCAAGCAGTTGGCATGAAACACTTTAAACTTGACGCTGCTTTGCACATATTCTCAGATCTACAAGTCCTTGAGTCCCTTTGCTTGTTGAAGTGTTTGAGTTGTAGATCGCAGAATACAGATTGCAATCCTTGTTGGTTTAGAAACTGGCTTGACAACAGAGATTTGATTTACAGTACGCACATAGATTGCTTGGTGATAAGTTTGTCTTTTCCCTCCACTTCACTGTTAGTAGCAGCTCCATGAACTGTGTGATGGAGAGACTCATCTCCAATTTTAACCTCCAGTCCATCAGTGGGATGTGCCTCTTGCTGGCTGTATTTCTATTGCAAATCTTGCTACATGGAAGTTGGGGCACAACTTCAAGACCAACACACCGACACATTCTGTTTGGCCAGGGACTGCTGAAATGGGATGGGAATTAGTGAATGGATAAGATTTGCATATAGATGTGATCTAAAAAGGATACGCCAGTAGATTTAATGTAAATGACTTCCCTCAGCATTTCCTCGAGTTAAAGAGGTTTACTAAATAATAGCCTAGTTGAATTCGGGTGGCAAGTTGATCTCACTTGCAATATTCCTATGAATACAATTTGTGTTCAGATAATGTCTATGAAGGCACTATTTGCTCACAGACTAATTGTACTGATGCTATAGTGTCAAATTTCCATATTGATGTAGGTAGGTGTCTTTCTTTCCAGGAGAATCAGTGGAAGGGCTAAGAGAAAACGACTACCTCTTGATTCATTCGTGTCGACAGTGGACCACGATTACCGCCCATAGCCTGGAGGAGGGCCATTATGTCATCGGACCAAAAATCGAGATCCCTGTCCATTATGAGGGTGAGGCTGCTTGCACTGTGTGAGCTGGCTCTGGTTCTCTCTGGATACTCACCCAGCAGTGCAGATTCTCTTGCCATGTAACAAATGTTCACAAATGTTCTTAAGGGTTAAATGACAACAAAATGATTTCAAGAGTTAAATTAGTCAAATCAGCACAGGCATTTTCAGTATAGTGAAGGTACTGCATCCACTTTATGGGCCGCAGCATTTTCCATTAGTTTGACGCTGGCAGGCAATTATCTAATTGACCTCTCCATATTGACGCCACTCTTTTGAGAAGGATGTTTGACAGCATAAATACTGAGGGAGAGGGGAAAAAGGTCACTCCTTTTCATTAAAAAAATTGATGTTCATTATGTTATCTTGTCAACTGTGTTTTTATTACACAGTGTTTTTGATACATTGTAACTGGGGCCTTTCATTGTGTTTACAGCTCAGAATGTTCCGATAAAGTTAAGGCTTTCATTTCCAGTTGTAAAGGGAATGGAAGTTAAATCCAAATCAAATAATCAGATTTGTATAGAGTATTTATGTAACTGAACTCGAAAACAATGTCCGTCAGCAAATGATTTCTTCATTTAAAAAATGTCCATGGATGCTCCTGCAAGCAGTACCAGTATCCTTACACTTACTCCCTCATTATGGTAAATATTAATTACTATATGTAATTAAACTACGGAAAGTGATAATGGTTTAAACAGGAATAACAACGTTTGCAAACTCAGTGATGGAGACAGCACACGCATTTAAACAGGACGGCGAAAGTCTACAATAATAATTTTACTTTAGGCCAGGGGTGTCGAACTCCAGTCCTGGAGAGCCGTGGTCCAGCACGTTTGTGATTTCCCTGGTTCATCACCAGTTAATTGTCACATTTAGTGAATGTGGTTAAGGAGGAGAACCATCAAATGGTAGGAACCAATACAAAATGAAATTATGCAGAATATTTGTGTGCTTTCCTAAATTGATAAAATAACAGTGGTGGTACAACTTTGATGCTACTCAGTATATTTATGCAAACAGACCACATAACATGAATAGTGATATCACAAAAGAATATATTAGTAGTGTTGTCACTTATATTAGTAATCACAGCTGATTTATTGCAGGGCAAAAAGATTTTAAAAAAATGGAGTAGTCCGTGTTAATTGAGTAATCAACGTTAATCAAGCAATCGTTATTTCTCTTTTTTTTCTGTTGGACAGGTCAGTTCAAACTTCTGGAGCAGGACAGGGACATTAAGGAGCCTGTGCAGTACTTCAATAGTGTGGAAGAAGTGGCCAAAGCATTCCCTGAGCGAGTCTATGTCATGGAGGAAATAACGTTCAATGTTAAGGTATGCTTTTCTGGGTATTGTGGCTTGCAGCTTCTATATAAAGCTTCCCCCATCAGAGTGCTGTTTTCAAGGGATTGAATGTAATCCTATAAGCGATTTCTGTATTTTTTGGAAGCATTTGTAGTCTGTACTGTCTTTGTCTGTTTTTGTATTTTAAGTACGTTATATGTAATCTCATTATGTGTATTCTGTTACTTCCTAACTCTGATTAGCAGTGTGTGCCCTCGCTTATAACATAGCTGATGTGCCACAACCTCTGAAACAGACCTTTCATTGTTTTCTGAACTGAATTCACAGTGACATTGCCTGCTCCACAATGCAAAGTCCTATTGTTTTTCACTGACCTAGTCTTTGTTATCTGAAGTTGCTGTAAATTTGTGTCCGTCTAAAGAAGTATTTTGTGTGCGTCCCCCTGCAGATGGCCTCAGGCGAATGCAACGAGGACACAGAAGTGTATAACATCACTCTAAACACTGGTGACGAGTTAACACTCATGGGCCAGGCTGAGATCCTCTATGCCAAAACATCAAGGGAAAAGTCGCGGTTCAACACTATCTTTAAGCGCATTGGTAAGCTCAACTCCATCAGCAAACTTGGTCGTGGCAAGATGCCATGCCTCATCTGTATGAACCACCGCACCAACGAGAGCATTAGCCTGCCTTTCCAATGTCGTGGCCGCTTCAGCACCTGCTCTCCCCTGGAGCTGCAGATGCAGGAGGGTGAGCACACCATCCGCACCATCGTAGAGAAGACGCGACTTCCAGTTAATGTGACTGTGCCCAGCAGCCCGCCACGCAACCCACATGACCTTCACCTGATCCGCGAGGGTCATCGCTACAAGCTTGTCAACATTCAGACCAAGACGGTGGTGGTGTGCTGTGTGCTGCGATCCAACAAGGTGCTGCCTGTACACTTTCCTTTACATGTGGCCACAGCCTTGCCACGGTTGCTGGTACCTGAAGGGCTGCTGCATGGAGAAGCCTGGCTGGAAACAGTGGTTCACCGATGGTTTACCTACTGCCAGGAGCAGTTTGACATTGACGACTACTCTCGGGCTGTTCGTGACGTGCGGGTAGACTGGCTGGAGGATGGCAAGAGTCCCAAAAAGAGTGGTGGAACTGGAGGAACAGGGAATGGGAGTGGCAACAGCAGTAGCAACGTGGGTAGCAATGGCTGCCCCGCTCATGTTCACCTGCCGAGCTCCCTCAGTTCAGCTCGGGAGGAGCTCACACAGTCCTTTCATCGGCTTTCCGTCTGCGTCTATGGCAACAATCTACATGGCAACAGTGAGGTGAACCTACAAGGGTGTGTTAGCCTGTACGGGGAATATGTGCCTCCTGAACCACCAGATGCTGAGTATCTGTTTCCGGAGTTGCTAGACACATCTTCTGGCCCAGGCAGTTTGTATAAACCGGATCTGCCGTATGAGGAGCTGTGGCTGGACCACGCGAAAAAACGTGGATCTGTACATGAGCATACTGAGGCTGTTCGAGTAAATGTGAGCATTACTGGCTGCCCTCCTGTCCTGCCTTATGTCAAAGCAGGTTCAACTAGTGCTGTCCTCAGTACAGATATAAGTCTACCTCCGCCCCCTGTGCCTCCAAAATCTGAAGCTGTGAGTAAACCAAGAAAGCATGTTTTATTTTGTTTACATTCTGTCTCCCCCATAGCAGGTCATGTAGCATTAAAGTCTATACGAGTGGTTGGACAGTGGCTCAGTATTTTTAGTTAAAGGTTTCCCTTGACCAGGGCCATTGCCACTACAGCATTAGCAGGGGTGTGATAATTTTGCATGCTGATTGAGAAATGCTATTCAACCTTTTTAATACGTTGGTTCATATTTCAATTTTCAATTCATTCATTCCCTGTTATATTCCATCAAAAAAAGATGTCTGCTCACTAGGCTTGGGAGTCTGATAGCCTACAGTAATGTCATTCTTTACCCTCTAAATGTGAAGTAGCTCAGGGGTGGAGGTAGCTCAGTGGGTAGGATACTTGTCTCTGGACCAAGAGGTTATGGGTTCAGCAAAACCACCACTGGGTCCCTGAGCAAGACCCTTAACCCTAAGTTGCTCCAGGGAGACTGTCCCCTGTAGTTAGGGAATGGAAGTCGCTTTGGATAAAAGCATCTGATAAATGCCATAAATGTAAATGTAAGTAGATTAACAAGATAAGCTTCATGATGGTATGTGGCACATAATGTTACAAGCCTGTTGTCTGCCACTAAAATGTCTTCTCATTTCTGTTTATGCCACCAAGCACCAGTGGCCAGGGAACAATATTATTAATCCATATCTTATCAATCCATTAATAAACTATCAAGCAAATTTTCAGCTACCTTCCTTGATGGAGTTTTATTCAGAAAAATATGTTGCAGTGAGGATTAGGGTTTCCAGTTCCAGTACGTTGACGTAAGGGTGTTGTAAATGTTTTGTAGCTTCTAAAATCTACTTGTTTGTTCCAGCTGTGAGGGATAAAGGAAAAGCTGTTGCTTCAAATTCTGGTTTTGGAAATGTAAATCTGCTGCTCACAGTTCATTCTGGCTGCAAATATTTGTCAAAGCAATGTCCAGTGCTTCATACCAAGTGCCTTTAATATGATGCAATTATAAGCAAAAGTAATATCAACATTAGTTTGTAATGAATCACCATGGCCTAAATGTCTGTTTTCAGCAAAGGGTGATTTCTGTTAGAAGTACATCACAGGAGCAGGTATTAAATAAGATTTGAATAAGAGCTAAAATATGATGACGTTGAAATGTTTTTTCAGGCCTATGTTGGAAAACGGTTTGCCATCAGTTATGTGAGATTCTCAGTGATTCTGAGAACATTTAGTCTAAATCCACAAACTAAATGTTTTGTTTTTGGTTACTTCTTTTGAAAGGACCTTTTTCATGTATGTTTTAAATCACCTACAGCTATATTCCAAGTCCACATATTGTACCTTTTGCATCAGAAGTGTTGTCAAATTCAAGTGCGATCAAAGATCAGTGCCATCAGTGTGACATCGTATGCAAAGAAAATGCAAATATGTGATGCTCACAGCTATCCGTTCTTTCCAGTTTTCTTCCTCTAAATCTGAATAACTGCATACAGTGGGCCAGCCCTTGTTCTAGTTAACACATAACTACACATTCAGTCAAAACTGACATCAGAAGATTAATGGTAGTGTCTGGTAATGTTGTATACTGACTAGATAATCCCACTTGGTCATGTTTGCCCAAAAGTCAAGTGCTGTTGTAAAATAAAGCATTTTATTTGTTAGCTATTTATAGTCATTAAAGAAAGGTGTAAATCAAAACTGTGACAATTTTCCCCCCTCAGCATCATTATTGTGGTAGTCTGTATGAATGTGACAAAATGCAGTTTCTAATTTAGCACACAAGTCTGATTTACTCTGCAGTGTGAACATAGCCTCAGACATTGGTACATCTAGAAAGAAATTTCACAATTTTAAATTCAAGCCATATCTACAGCATAGTTAGTCCATTACATTAATAGAGAAAAAAAAATCATTTTATACCTTAAGGCCTGTGAAGATTATTTTGGACATTTTTTCCTTTATTGAGTGTGACTACTAAGTTCTTTTTAATGTAGTGCTCTGACTTTTGCAGGTGAAAGAGGAGTGTCGGTTGTTAAATGCTCCTCCAATTCCACCACGGAGTTCCAAACAGACCACGCTAAGCTCCAGCAGTGCCACGGTGCCATACCCGCTTACCAAGCCACGGCAGACGGACACGCGCTCCCCAAGTCCAACCCTATCCTACTATTCCTCTGGCCTGCACCACATGTAAGTAGTGAACCATTTAGCTATTTTACAATGCTTTGCAAAATGCTCTGTGCTCCACTGTATATTATACTGGCCTAGGAGTATTTAGCTTGGTTTACTCTCGTTCTGCAGAGGAGGAGAGAACGAGTCTTCAAAAGAATCAGATGAACAGAACCAGGCGTGTTACCCATGCAACTGGATTCGGCCAGATGCCAATGAAAGCACCAAACTGCACCCTTGCCTCAGTCCCTCCATGGATGCTGCCTTCTCTCGTCTTTCTTGGCCGAACGACTTCTGCGGAGGTGATTTACACAAGGCAGAGGACTTCTCATCAGTCCAGTGCCGTAGTTACTCCAGCTATCCACGGAAAAGGACCCCTAATACCCCTAAGGCTTGTTCCTTGGGCCTCTTTGACTGCGATAGAGAAAAGTTTGAGGGGAGTACTGTAACCACAAAGGCCCAATACCCTGCTCAGTTTTGTACTAAATCTACTAGTTATACCCTGGAAATGTACAGAGACAAACCCATTGAGGAATGCAACACTAAGCAAAGCCTGTCCTGCCCTATATTGCCACCAAGAACCCCCAAATCCAATGATGCAAAGATAGATAGGGAATGTAAGACAACAGTGGTTCCCAACGTCGATGTTACAGAACCTCAGGTGGCAAGCTGCTTGGTCGAGAGGCTGCAACTAGGTGCCACAGGATTGTCATGGCAACCACCAAACAACCTTTCAGGCCTTTCTATTGAAGAGGTCTCCAAGTCACTACGGTTCATTGGTATGTCAGAAGACGTAGTCACGTTGTTTGTCAGAGAGAAAATCGATGGTAATTTGCTCCTGCAGCTAACGGAGGAGATTCTGTCAGAGGACTTTAAGTTAACCAAGCTACAAGTGAAAAAACTTATGCAGTTTATTAGTGGCTGGAGGCCCAAAATGTAAGCTTGAACAAACAAAACTAGTCTGTGGCAAAACATGCAAACATGCTGTGAAAAGCAGCCCAGAACACCTTGGCCTTCAGTATTGCGCTAGACTATTTTGTAACTATATGCTATGCACAGTCCAAAGCCTTGTAATGATTTTGCCAGTTTGTGCATGGGTGCTTTGTGTATTAACCTCCTTGTCTGGACCTGTACCCTTTTCCTGTGTAATATTTCTCTGTGAACCTGAGGTACCTGCACAATGAACTTAACACTTTGCTCAAACCCAAAGCCTTGAGAAATATGAATATTTTGACCCATCCTAATTATGCCTTCATTTCTCTTGGTTGGTAATCAGTAAATATTAACAAACCTGTGATGTAGATATTCAAGGACCTCTTTGGTCAATGTTGGCATATATCTTAACACTTGATCATACTTGGTTATTACTCATTAATAACTGTCCATGCATAACTAAAGTGCATATTGTACTGTCAGATTAAATGTGAGGGTACGTACGTCCATTGGGTGAAGTTGGATATACAAACCGTTTTAGACGTAGTCAACCTATTTTCTGGGACTGAAATAGGCATGCATCAATATATAGAAAAATACACAATATTTTTCATGGTTCGAATTATGGGGGGTATTTGGGGTACTGTACCCCCTGATCAAGACCCAGACCCCCCCTGGTGGCAACTACTTGTATTGATGTGATAACAGACCTTAATGATCATAGAGGTGTTAGTACCCCCCAAAAATGGTGGGGTAATTCACACTCTGCATTACAGAGAATAGAGCATTTATATCTGTTGGGTTACCCTATGCATTAAAATGATGTTTTTTAAAGCATTGCCTAAACAATCTGTATCTGTTCTGCCAACACAAGTGATTTGGGCATGATTGTACATTGGCTTAAACCAAAAATAATCCAATAATTCACTTGTTCTGGGGTTTTCAAGCCAAGTCCTTTTGTGTTTTCCCTATTCTACACACCTGTTCCAGACCAAGAGGAGCTTGTTATTTACATAATGTGTTGATTTAGGTGTGCTAAATGACACAAATGTCATAAATGTGCAGTGTGGGGTTACAAGGACTGGTATTCGGAACCGCTGCACTATTTTTTTTCCTCGCCTATGTACGTATGAAGTCTGCTGCTCTTGTCTCTCACCATGAGGTCCGAAGAAATGTCATTGCTAATTAAACAGGTCTTTGTGAGGCTGAAAAATTTGAATAAAACAACCAGACACTTGGTTGTGTCAACGTCAGTGTTTGGGTACACTGTTAAACAGGAAGAAGCACTGGTCAGCTGAGCAATAGCAAAATAACAGGCAAACCACAGTTGTCGATAATAAGAGAGATCTTCACCCAAGCAAAGATAAAGACCATACATCAAGAATGTAAACCAGTTATTACCAGTCTCTATGCCTAACTGTGCCTTTCTCTAATGCATCTGTCACTCTGCACAGCAGAACATTGTAAATTAGTTAAAGTGCAGGACCCTCTAACTGGAGCCATAGATGTGTCTGACTACTAGAAAGGGAACCATAAACCAGAACGTTAGAATTCACAGACAAAACAGCAGTACCACAAAGGAAGATGCATAGTGGCAGGTGATGTCTATATACTTCAGGTTGTCACTTGTGGCAAAACATATGCAGCACTGTGTGTATATACTTATACACATATAAATATAAACACACACATACTGTGAGGAACATAAGTATTTAAACACCCTGTGATTTTGCAAGTTCTCCCACTTAGAAATCATAGTGGGAATGCACCTACAAAGTGAATTACAGACCCCTCCGTGAGAGGCAGAATGTAAAACAAAAATTCAGGAAATCACATTGTACAACCTGTAAAGAATTTATTTGTATTGCACTGCTGCACATAAGTATTTGTAATAAGTATTATGAGAAAATCAGTGTTAATATTTGGTACAGAAGCCTTTGTTTGCAATTATAGGTGGTCAAATGTTTCCCATAGTTCTTGACCAGGTTTGCACTGCAACAGGGATTGTGGCCACTCCCCACACAGATCTCCTCTAGATCTGTCAGGTTCCAGGACTGGTGCTGAGCAGCGTGGAGTTTCAGCTCCTTCAAAGATTTTCGGTTGGATTTAGGTCTGGAGACTGGCTAGGCCACTCCAGAAACTTGATATGCTTCTTAAGGAGCCACTCCTTGGTTCTCCTGGCTGTGTGCTTCGGGTCATTGTCATGTTGGAAGACCCAGCCACGACCCTCTTCAGTGCTCTGACTGAGGGAAGGGAGGTTGTTGCTCAAAATCTCACAATCCATGGCTCCATCCTTCCTCTCCTTAATACAGTGCAGTCGTCCGGTCCCCTTCGCAGAAAAGCCCTCCAAAGCATGTTTCCACCACCATACTTCACAGTAGAGTTGGTGTTCTTTGGATGCCACTCCTCTTCCTTTTTCCTCCAAACACGGCGAGTGAAGTTTAGACCAAAACGTTCTATTTTGGTCTCATCTGACTACATCACTTTCTCCCATGCCTCCTCTGGATCTTTCAGATGGTCATTGGCAAACTTCAGACAGGCCTGGACATGTGGTGACTTTAGCAAGGGAACCTTCCATGTAATGCGTGATTTGAAACCATGACGGCGTGGTGTTCTACCGACAGTGACCTTGGAAGCAGTGGTCCCAGCTCTCTTCATGTCATTGACTTTGATCTTGCCCATGGTAGTAGATGGAGTCTGACTGACTGTGGGGTGGACAGGTGTCTTTAAAGAGCTCAGACAGGTGATACTAATTAGGATTACTAAGTGGAGTAGAGGTGGACTTCTTAAAGGCAGAGTAACGGGTCTTTGAGAGCCAGAATTCTTGCTGATTGCCAGGTGTTCAAATACTTATGTGCAGCAGCGCAATACAAATAAATTCTTTATAAATCATATAATGTATGAATTTCCTGAATTTCTTGCAAAATTGCAGGGTGTTCAAATATTTATGTCCCTCTTTGTACACATACATGCATACATAAGCCATAAAATGAACTATATGACAATATTTGTAAGTGAAAGACTGCTCTGCTGCATGGTGGTGTTTGATGCCTGTAGCTTTTAGTGCACATTATGTGTGTTAACGTCCAGGAGTGTTGGCTTGCATATTGAGAAATCTGTGGGTTTTTTTTTTATGTCTACATAGTTGTCATGGCTACCTTGTCAGACTTGAGATAACCTTTCAGCACAGAGAACAAAACTTTACTTTCTGCAGGTGTGCATTTTCCCATGTTAACAGGTATTTTGAGGGCATGCATTTTGAGTTCTCAAATGTACTCTTCCATCCATTTTATGAATCAACTTTATTTTCTCTTACAATTCCGGCACAATTCCATATGTATGCCCAGTTGATGAATAAGACCCCTAATATGGAAGGTGAAGAAAAAAACAAAAGTTTATTTATGGCACCAGAGTGGATCATATCTCCCAGTTAGTGACCAATAAACAATCACTCCTTTCTTTACAAGATCCCACAGTAACGTACATATATAAACTGGAAGCACATACATGTAGAACATTGTGAATCAAATTCTATTACAAATCATTTAAAGGACCAGGGGGCCTAGCTGAAACATATTTCATTGTGTAAAAGTCACATACATGAATGCCCTTCACCCCAATTATATCCAGGGTTCCCAGCCCACCCACGCTCTCCCCAGTAGATTGGCATCCATCGCTTGATCAAGAAGACAGTCCACCTGTTCTTCCACACTCAGATCTTTCTCTCCAAGTCGGGCACGTATATTGTGTTCCTCACTCCCTTGGGCCACAGCCAGCATTCCTTTAAATGCAGGGGCTTTCTCAAAACCTAGACGCAGTTCCTCTCTGAGAGAGTAAATGAAGCATACTTACAATCACAGAACTCATCAGAATTGTACTTTTTAGAAAATCGAAATTGTGATTTTAAATAGCCTTAATTTTAATGAGTAGCCTAAGAGAAGATCCAGTCTTGAAGCAGCGATAGACTTGCCTGTAGACCTTAGACCTGCACTTCTCAATTCTCCATGAAAGCATTAAGTAACTGACAGTAGTAACACCTGTAAGTCCTGTAACACCCCCTCCCCTTGCTTTTTCCCCCTCCACCATTCAGATCCTCACTGATATCATACATGGCTTCTCTGGAATCTCATTGAGGAAAATCAAACATTCAAACAATTGAGAAAAAAAACACGCACAAAAAAGAAACCTGTAAAGTCCCAAACATGGAGATGGAATATTTACAAGTAACTGTTGGGCTTACCTTGTTATAACTGAGGGATTGGCTCCCTCTAGCTTCCTACGAGCAAAGTTGACCTTCTGTAGTGGGTACCAGTTGATTTCTTGTGTATCCACACTTTCAGTCCAAGTGCCTCCTTTCTTAAGCTGCTTCACTGCGAAGTTCTAGAGAAAGAAGAGGCACAGCATGTTTTTAAAGAATAAAACAACTCAAAACATTAAAACGGAAAAATTCTGGTTCCCTACTTTCCAGTCCAGTGAAGGCTCTTTGACAAATACATCCATGGTGTTAAGAAGCAGATCAGGGTCGTCCCTGAAGGCACGCAGTGAGTGCACCATCACACTGCGGATCAGACCAGACTCTGCCATGGGCCGCATGAGAGCCACAAACTGGCGCGTAAGCCGGAAGGGCATCAATTCCGGCACTGGCAGAAACTACAAATTACAAAAAGTAATTTTGATAAAGCGACCTTGTACTACAGTGTGTTGTTCCCTAAAGTCTACTTGTGAAATTTACATAATTTTCCCACTGTTTTTTCCCGCTTTAGAATAAAGGACTTTTACATCTGTCTTTTACATGATAATTTGACATCAATCTTACAATAAACTAATATGTGTAAACGATGTTGGTGCTGTCTGGCTGGCCTGTGTTGTCCCTCATTCAAAAGCCCATGTGGGCCAAAATACTACTTAGAACTTCAGTGTGAATGGTTGGGGATAAACTGCTACAGGCCATGTGGTAGGCATTTGAAAATACTAGGTTTATATGATTTTCTTCTCCTACACATTCAACATGACGGAGGTAGTTGTTTGATTTCATCAAGTCATCTTTTCAGTTTGGTTTTCGACATGTCTATCGTGAATCCCACCTGGGTGGCCGACCCAAAAGCATGGCCGAAATCGATGCCAATCATGCCTCCTGTCTCAGTGTTGATCATGAAGTTGGAGAGATGGCGATCTCCGATGCCCAGCACCCAATGACTGATGCAGAGCAGGGCGTGGGAGCTGGCGAAGTGAGAGCGCAGTGAGAGGAACGCTTCAGGAGTGGTGCTCATCCTTACAAAGGCTCGTCTAAATGAAAAACGAAAATAATGACTATTTGATACATTCTGTAACTCTCATGCAGAGACTATTTCCAGAGACCCACCACCCTAAGAGACTAATTAGCTCTTAACTTTTCTTCTTTTGCACAGTTTCAATCTAATGCCAAACTAGAGACCATGTTCATTTATTGGCAGTTCAGATACAAAACAGAAAGCACACAGAAGAACCATGGTACGTTATGAATTACAACATAAACCACATAAAGTAATCTCACATTAGAAATGTCACAGGAGCATACCTCAGCAAATCCTCTGGCACCTTCTGCTCAATCTTCTTAAAGTTATTCACAGTATCGATGCGGTTTGCCTTCCTGTGATAAAAGATCACATACAGAAATGCCACATGTTCCACTAAGAGCAGATAGAAACCAAATATAACATTCCATCAATTCCTTAACTAAAGAAGAACAATAACATACCTGTATACCTCAGCGTATCGCATTATTCCCTCCGCCTTCCCAGCGACTTTACTTAACCAAGTATCATACATCTCACAAGGCCTTAAATACAGAGGACGAGATAACACTGGTCATATTCTTTTTCATTTCAAAAGTAGTGACATATGAGGTTCCTGTCAATATGTTCATTTTTACCAGAATTATAATACCAGCGTCATAATCTGCCGAAATATTTCATATTTTGAAATAAGTTCTAGAGACAGAAGGTCCAAAAGCACATGCAAATGCTGCGTTTCAGTAGATCCAGTAAATGACGCCATCATTTAGTAAATGACGCCATCATTTAAATCACAAAGGAGACAAAAGCTGTAAAAAAGTAGATTACAGTGTTATGGTCTTCTGCTCATTCTTAGTCCTTCCACTGGCCAGAAAATCTTTTAGGGTGCAGGTGTTCTCCATCCATTCTATCAGCCCAATCCTGCAAGTTTACAACCAACAAATGAACAGCCTGGACATTACAGATGACTCCATATCTACTGTGTATATCGTGTACAGTGAAAAAGTTAACAAAACAAATCACTACAGGCTCCACACAGCATCACTATTCTAAAACAAGTTAAAGAAATCAAGCAGAAAACCATTTTTTACATGAACACAGACAATACTGTATATTAACGTCTGATCTGAAGCATAAAACAAGCTTGCTGCTGAAAGTGAGGCATTTTTGCTTTAGATTTTTACTAGTTTCTCATTTCATAAAACTTGATATTAAGAAAGTTTCTCTTTATCTCTTTATAAAAACCGTAGATCAGATTCGCAAAAAGATCCTCTACCTGCTAGTCATTGGAATAACCTGGTAAGTGCGCAGCAGCAAGCTGCGCTGGGAACAGGCTGCATCCTGGCTGAGGATCATGTTCATGACATCAAAGAGTTGCTCAACACGCTGATCCTGTCTCAGGTCTTCCCCTCCCTTTACCAAGAACGGGTGGTCTCTCTCATCATCACCCCGCACTATCAGGCGTTTCGGACGACGAATGGAAGTCATGACCTTTACCTTGAATCACAGAAGTCAACAACAAAATGGTTGAAAATCATTCAAATATCTTCATTAAAAATATCATGATTCTACAGAGATTTACTTTATTTCTCTTATGCAAACCATTCTATTTAGAATATAAGCTAAACTTTCCGCCACACTGCTCTCTAGCAAAATTAACCCCAAAATTTACAAACCCTAGCCCTTCAGACAAAAATCACATGACGTAATGCCTTTTTTGTGAGCAGCACAGTGTAAAATTATTAACCGTAACTTGTTACATTTACAAAGTTCACAACAAAGCTTGGCGTTCCATGATGGTTGACTAGAAGTGTAACAGTTCACCCTTATTACGCTACAGTACAGGCCTCAGTGTTTGAGCTATAATTAGTTTGTAGAACAGCTCAGTACGGAAATAAATGTACCCAGCTTTAAGTTTCAGGCACTGGAAAGCCATATGCACTGCACTGGACATATCTGGTAATGTTTCTAACAGAAATGTTCAGCATCAACATCGAGCAATATACTGTAACTGTCAGCATAACAGCAATGAACTGTGCCTTACCCAGCTGCTCCCTAAGATTGGCCTTTGCTTCTTTACCAAAGTAACTGGCACCAAAATGCACTGTGCTTGAAATTTCACACCATGATTCAAACACAATCTTGTTCAGATTTCTGTGGATCAAGCATATTTTAACAGCACCCAATTTGAAACGTGAGCCAACACTATGAGCCAAACCATAACCTGCCAAACTGCAGATTTCAGATTTCAGACTATACTGCTGCTTTTAAAACACTATTACTTAAAGCTGCTTCTAAAATACTGACTATTTCAGTGTGATTTAGGCTCACTTTGAATTTGTACGTACCCTCTCATCAAAGCCTGTGATCTTTGCATGATACTCTGGCAGAGGTTTAGATCTACCATCATACTGTCCTGAAGAAGAGAAGCAAATTAGTCCTATGCATAGAACTTCACTGCATATAGTCTCTGTCTGAATGAATGAAAAACGTTTTACTGCTGACAGTTCATTTCTGACCTGGCACCTCCAGCTCGCTTTTCAGTGTCTCCACTCTGAAGTTGCTCAGCCAGGGTGAGTACTCTTTCAGATTCCCTGGCTCTTTCTGGAAGCCTCTCATGGACAGCGCCAGGTCATCCACCTTCCTAATATACTCCTTTTCTTTACGCTTCTCATATAGCTTTGAGCCACCTGGGCCTAAAAGCTTCTCCACGTCTTTGGAAAATTTCTTTTAATGCAAAGAAACAGACACAGAAGAGAAAAACCTTACCTCACAGGTATTCATCAACAGAAACGTGAAAACATTAGGTATTAGTGTGAACCTGGACAAATATTTTCCGAAAGGGTCCAAATCTTTGGGCTTTTGAATCACAGAGCGAGGCACTCATTTCTCCATAAAGCTCCCTCATTATCTTTTTGTCCATGTTTGGTTTCTCCAACTGATTCTTGACCTCATCCCACCAATCCTGTAAAGCAATTACCACATACATTATAGGGACCCAAACACAGTACAACAGTGTACCCTGATTTATTAATTAGATACTGCATAAACATAAACCTCAAATGAGATTTTCACCGTACAAAGGATATAGTGATATAATTGATATGAAGACAAAGTGATAAATCAGTATTGCATTTATAGCAGTATAAATCCCAACCCTTGCTACTGAAAATATAAACATGATTTGCTAGCTAGGTCAGAAATGTCAATATTTAGAAATACATATTTAGAAAAACAAACAAACAGAAAAAAAAAACACCAAACCTGTTGGAGTACAATGGCAGTTAAAAACCACGCATGCACGCGCACGCACGCGCACGCACACACGCACACACACGGTACCTTGAAGAGCATTTCTGGGTTGGTAAGCTGCTGAAGAGCATCAACAAACTCTTTGAAGACCCCTCCTTTATTCAACACTGATTTCATTCTGGAACACACATGTACAAACAGATATCACACAGTGACCTCAACCTTTTCATCATTATGTAGAATCATTACAAAAGCGCATACTTCTCCACAAACTCCTGGTTCCGGTGCCCATTAGCAGAATCTTCAAAGACGTAGCTCTCACTGCTTATCATGAAGGGGTAGACGAGTGACTGCGGGTAGCACTCTGCAATCTCCTCTATTACATGATGAACTGCCACTGCCTCTGCTTTGTCCAACAGTGCCATCATTTGACTAATCCATCCAATCAGCTGCCAGCAGGGCACACTCACAATCTGCAACACACTCATCGTTAAAAAAAAGTGCTCATCACAAAATGCAACATGCTTACCAACAGAAAAAAAAGGATAGAATGACAATGACCACTTTAAAAAAAAAAAACAAAAAAAAAAACATTTCTGCATTAAGAGCATATTTGCAATCTGGACCACAACAAAATACACCTCTTTGGCCATCAAGTCCAGGCTCTCTTTAGAATAGAGTTCCACGAGCTGCAGTACGCGCGGGAACTTCAGTCTGGCTTCCTCAGAGTGGAGCTTCAGAGCTTTCAGTATCATCTTTACTACATAAGCAGGCAAGGACTGGTCCTTCAGGGAACTGTTTGCTGCAAAACATGAAGAGAACTAGCTTTAAAACCTTACTACTTGACATTATGGTAGTATTTCTATAATAAAAAATGTATTATATGGCATCACTGATAGAGTCAACTTCACACACAAAAAATTCTGTAACTGAAATGCTAAGTAGGAGGTGACGCCCAAGACCAGAGGTTCCCAGCCACTGGGCCACAGACCGGTACTGGTCCGTGAGTCATTTGGTATGGGCTCTTTTTTTGATGATCAGAGTCTGAAAGATCTTTTATTTTGAAAACACACTCGTCACGTGATCTGATACAGCCAAATTTAGCCCACAAGTTAGCATAAATGTGTGAAAAACAAACTGCCTTTGTTTTTAGTGTTGCTATACCAGCCCGGAAAAAAGGGGCCACTGCAAAAAAAAAACCAAAAACCAAGTAATGACTCTACAATACTGCCTCTATATACTTATAACATATTGCTCAGTATGCATGTCTTGGCAGAATGCTCTTTTGGTATCCAAATACAAGTTTACCATCTCTTCCTTGCTCATCATCCCTCAATCTCCGGTCACAAAAGTTGGCTAGTGCCATGTAGGCCTGTACGATGCCGGCTGCGTCTGCATGCTTGTAACTGAATGACTGTTCCTCTTCCTCGGCCCTATGAGCAGCACTACGCAACAACTCCAGAGCGCGCATCTGCAGTCCAGCCATCACCTAAAATTCACATAAGAGATACTAGAAGACTGGCATATAGGCCATTCATAATATGAAGTCCAATCATTCATTTTCTATAACCGCTTAATCCGTACTAGGGTCGCGGGAATCCAAAGCCTATCCCGGGGCCAATAGGCATGAGGCAGGACTCACTCTGGGCGGAGGGCCAGCCCACAACAGGACGTGCACGCACGCACGCACGCACGCACGCACGCACGCCCCTATGGTCAATTTAGAACTCTCCTGATGGGAGAAATCAAAGACCCCAAAGGAAACCCACTGCACCATCGTGGGGCCATAATGTGAAGTATAAAGTACAAAGTTTGCACTCATACTGAGCATAACTAACAGGTTCTACCTGATTTCAAAAGATGTCATTGTATTTTTTTTATGATAAAAAAACTAGGAACAGTTGGATTTTTAATTTATTACGTTTACATCAAATCCTGATTTTTTGTATTCATATGGAAGTAAGATTTAATTAAATCAGTAAAAAAAAAAATGTATCCAAAGGATTCACATGTTTTCCAAAGGATTAAGACTAATTTACAGCAGAGGAGAGGTGTTGATATTTGAATGCGAAAATACAAAAGTTATTTTCAGTCGCTAGTCACTGTGTAGTACGCTCTTGTTATCCAACATTTTGCGCAGATGTGAAAGCCATGTCTTGGTCAATCCACTTATAATAGAAAACACAAAGAATGTTACCTGGTCAGAGGAAGAGGCTCTGGAAAGCTCAAGAACTCTTTGTGCCTTCTCTACTCCAAGGGCCTGTAGAGCAGATGGACTGCGTTGCACAGCCCCTCCCAAAAGATCAAAGGTGGTGCCCAGAAGGATTCTTTGGTTTCTGAACACACTGCCCACAGAGTCTTCACTCTGTCGCTCGGTCTCCTCTACATGTCAAAAACACATGATTTGAAGGCAAGAAGGTATATAATGGGTATATAATCGGGTATATAATGTAGCTCTTTTGTTGTCAATCACTATTTAAGATTTTTCCTATAGGAAAGTACACTTAAGAGCAAGCACTCACTAAAACAATACGTTTGATCAGAATAGCAGAAAGGTTTCAGAAGTGTGATTAGACTGGAAAATCTGCAGTTGTTTTAAGGAGTAAAACTGATGCGTCACAGACTGCTTTATGTAGGTCACACCTTACCAAGAAGTGGGACAGTCTTGAGCAGGGAACTGATCTGCTCGGCAGGTCCAATACTTTGGCTCCTGCGCTGCGTGAAACGAGTGAAGCAGTGAACCCAACGCTGTAGCCAAGTCTTTTCAGTCTTTGCTTCTCTGTGAAGTTCTTTTAACAGTTTGGTCGCCACTGAGAAGTTGTTCTGGCACAATATAAAATAAAAAAAAACATACATACGTCTCAACAAAAATGTGCTTGTTCTCTCTTTGGTAAGAAGTATGACTCTGAATGACATAAACTCACTGTTGTACATTTAAAGTGAGTTTTTAAAATACAAAAAACAAGAGTAAAGAGCCAACATCTCTAACATGTACTGCCACAGTTTAATTGTCTTTTATTAATCTTCCTCTGAATAATTATGGAATAATGAAGGAGCACCTGTTTCATAGCACTGTCTGCCATGCTTAGTTTCATATCAAACTTGCAGCGCTTCACCAGCGCCCCTAATTCTTCTGTGCTGTCCTGCTCAGCTCCATCCACCTCCATACTGTTACTAGGAGAAGAGTTCAGCTTCTCCCAAATCTTATCTAGGAAGAAGCACCTGGAGTAGAGAAAAAATATGTTTACACAAACACACTAGAAATTAAGCATTACACCTGCATTGTAGGCAAAGTTTATGCAAACCAAAATGTCAAGCAGATGACTCACCGAGATGTGATAATGTCATCCCAAACGTTCATGGGGTCTATTTTAGCATCAGGATAGCGACTGGTCCACCGCTTTACCACATGTTTCAGAGAGCACACTGAGACTGGACGAAAGCGACACAGGGTTCAAGTAAGAGAGGCTAAATGGCCATTTTTTCAACTTAACTCTCTGTAAGGAGAAGATAACTAGCTCACCCTCTCCTGTGATGTAACGCAGGAAGTCCTGGATTTCTGTCAGAGCTTGAACTGACTGGAGCACAGTCAAACGACTGTGGTTCAGTAGAGGGTCTATGCTTGAGTAATTCTGTAAGAAAAATGGTTTAAAAGAACGGTCAGATAGTTCTCTATATACTCCAAATTCAATAACTGTTGAAGATTATTAAATGCATTATTGTCCAAGAATTCATCATGACACATTTTTCTGTGTGTTGCGCTGAAGCGTCACACACCTTTGACGCAATCTGATATATTCCAATACTGTAATGAAATGTAAAACCTGCCAATATGTTGCTAATATGCATCTCCTTTCTCACACTTTGGGGATTCAAACTAGCCATATGGGGACATCCTATCAGTTTAAAGGGCTCTAAAGGGTAATGGGGGCATTTGGCTGACGCTCTGACCCAGAGAGCTTTACAATGGGGAGGAAAGAGGAAAAACGCATCATTAATAAGAAACGGTATACCCCTGCCTTAGCAACATTGGATGTATGAAACTAGCCACAATGGGCCCCAGTCTGGTCCACCACTGACCTGCATAAAGACCTGCATGCAGTTGTTGGCATAGTATTTGGCTCGGTCGTAGTCCTCTTGCAGGATGTACAGTAGGCTCAGCTCTTGACTGTAGTGTGTTTCCATCAGAAGTTTTCGTTCCTCTACCTTCATGGCAGCATCCACAAAGCTCAGGAGAGCCTGGTCTCTTTCCCCCAACTGGAGCTGTTTCAGCATGCTGCGCATCATGTGCTGCAGGTATGTTTCCTGGTAAACGTTAGAAAACATATCAAATAACTCTCACTCTGTACCACCGATGAAAAAGTAACTGAGTGAAATTTTAGTTTCACCAGAAACTAAAATTTAAAATTTAAAATCACCAGAAACACATAATCTAAGACAAAACACTGATCCCAAATTTCTACCTGATAAAAGGGGTCGTCCCACATCTTATCTAGGTTTACAGGGGAGCTGTCATCTATATTAACCGTAGCACAGTACTGCAAAGACTTCCATTCAGTCAGGTGATTGTAGGCTTCCAGAGCTGCTATCTCCCAGAAATCCTTTTCTGTGTCAGTGGGCTCTCCATCCATCCACTCCTCAGTGTTCAGAGCCTGAACCACAGAATTAATGCAAAGCACAAATCTGACACAAGTAAATTGTCTTTAGTTTCTCTCTTTAATTTAGTCTTGCTAGTTGTCTCGGCCACATTTTAGACCTAAATGAGTCTCGAAATGAGTCTCGACATTCCTAATTGTTTTGAATATGATCCCAAAGCCACCTCTTTAACACCTTACCTCATTGTAAAGCTTCACTGCCTCAGCATAGTCACTTTTTGCTTCTGCCTGCAATGCAGTGCACGTGATGGACTTTGTGCCAATCTTTCCTCCAAAGATGCCCCTCACAACATCATAATCACCTAAAGACCTATACAACCTAAGAGTGCCAGAAAATAATATTTCAAAGGAAAAAGATGAAACAAATAGTGGCAGAAAATTTGGTACAGGAGAAAAAAAAAAATCAAGAGAATACTCTGCAGACAGGAAAAGGTACAGAAAGCTTACTTTGCTAGATGAATCCATCTTTCTGTGTCTGGGGTCAGTTCCTTTTTGCCCCGTGCCCTTTTGGAAGGAGGTTCATCAGGCATGTAGCTGGAGTGCAGCAGGCTCTCTTCCAGTAGGAGAATGCCCATGGGCTGCTGCAGGCTAGCCAGGCAGCTGGCACTGACGCTGGCAGGTTGAACGTCTAGTAAGGTCCTGTCCTCACGACACATGTCCTGCAGAGAAAGCCATGGTTGTGTTTAGCTAATTTAATTTCAGCGTTAATACATACAGCTGCCTAAAACCACTAAGCTGTAATTTCGTATTTATGTCAATTTCTGTATCTATATGTACAGTCAGAAGTAAACATCGATCAAAAACTGCTCGTATTTCAGTTTTCAAAACTAGAAAGAAACCAAATATTGGGTATTGGGTACAGGGGAAGTTTTCTAAACTTGAATTAAAGCTAGTGGCACATCTCTACAGGAAATTCCTCTTATGCTTAGGCTTAATCTGGGAAACTGACCCACGGTGTTCTAATATCTTGGTCCTTATACCTGACCTGCAGACCCACACACCACACTTACCTGCACACAAGAAATAAAAGGTGGGAAGTAAACAGTGCTCTTTTGCAGGACGTTGTTCATGTTCTCCAGAAGGTTCTTCAAAATTCCCTCCTTCTCTTTAGAAGGCTTGGATCTGTCCATCTCAACTAGCACACCACCAAACAAGGAGCTAAACAGCAGCTTTGCCAGAGTAGCATCTCTCTGAGGCACAATTCATAAAAGGAAGATTATTACTTTACTTAAGACTAAAAGAGGAGTTTCACTAATGTTTAAAGTGTCTGGATCAGCTCATACTTGTGCCAAGGCTTGCAAAGGAGCGATAAGGCTGCTGTACTGGATCTGAATGTCAGGCAGGTCTCCAACCCTGTAGCTCCGATACAAGGTCACCTGAGCTTCTCGTCTTATCCTCTGGTCTGCTCTTTTTTCCTTTTGAATGAAAAATATGATAGCTGATGCATGAAAGCAGTTACAAAAACCATAGACAAATCAGGTTCATAGAACAAATCAACTCTACCTTTTCAGCTTTTTGTGACTGAATTTCCCTCTTTGCAAACTTCAGGCTTTCTTTCTGATGGTCCTTTAAGAACCTTCGCCTCAGTCTTAGGATGTCAGCACGTTTTTCTCGATCAGCTATAAATGAAGGACACTAACGTTTCACTACAATACCACCTCAGCTATGTTCGCGTACAATTCAGTTTGTTTGCCATAATAAACTCCGTCCATTATTACAAACAGACCTGCACTGCGGCTGTCTGCTTCGTCAGCAGGAGCAATGAGTCGCCTGGAGCCAAAACCAGGACCCACGGCTCGGAAGCCGAGGGGTCGCTCTGCTCTTTTCTTCTCAAACACCAGCAGAGAGGACAGTGAGTCAGAGGACAGGGAATAATCTGCTAGAGTATCCACGCTGCTGCCAGTCAACCAGTTATAAGCTGAGCGCCGTCCTGGAAGCACAAATTTCATTTCATTTAAGTGTTACCTTTACATTACCACTTGACATTCATTTATGCAATCACTTGCCATATCACATTTTTTTATTATGTTATTAACTATGTATTGGATTTAACATACTACTAATTGTTTGTGTATTAATATTTTTTCCCCCAATATTGCAATGTTATGACAAATACTGAATTCAAATCTTTGAAGAATGAACTGAATTTAGTGTAAGAATGAACTGAATTCAGTCACATATGAGGTGCAACTCATATGAGGTGTAAACAGAATACCTGCAGCAGGTGCCTGGGTTTGGGAGAACTCCAGAGAGGCCTGGGTGGCTCGGATTTGACCTTTCATGCTAGCCATTTGTGTCCTTGCACTGTCTGCAACCTGGGTGCTCGCAGCCTGTGTTGCCTGGGTCTCCATGAACATGGGTGTGAGCACTGTGCTCCGTAGCCGCCAGCTGGAGTCGATAGCGTAGTCCTGCATTCAGAATAACGATTATAAAAGAATATGAACAGCTTGGAAATGCACTCATATAGATCCAATATAGGACCAAAAGTATGTGGTCCTAATTATGGAGTTCAGGTGTCATAGGAGGCCACATTTGCCACAAATCAGTTTGCGAAATTTCTGCCGTGCTAGAATGAGTGTCTGAGTTTGCTGGACACTCTCTCCAAAAACTAGACATTCATTCAGAGTCACTCCCATTTTACAGCCATAATAGCCTAAGCGTGTCCGTGGGAATTTCTACCCATTTTGTTGAAAGGGAATGTGTGAATTCAGGCACTGACGTTGCATGAGAAGGCCAATTCATCTCAACAGTGTTCAGCAGGGTTGAGGTCAAGGCTCTGTGCAGGCCTCTGCAGTTCTTCTACACCAAACTCAATGGACCACTTCTATATGGACCACGCTTTGTGCACAGGAGCACATGCAAGTACAGGAAAGGACCTTCCCCAAACTGTTGCCACAAAGGTGGAGGCATATAAATAGTCTAAAATGTATTTGCATGCTGTAGCATCAAAGCCAACTCTCCCTACTACTAAGGGGCCAAGCTAAAACTGAAAAAACAGACAGAGCCAACTAATCATCTTTCGTCAGACTTTACTGCTAGCAGTAATTGATACATTTTGGGTGGTAGCCTTCTTCTGCATTGTCTAAAGCAATATTCATCCATCAGACTGACAGATAGTGAAGCTCCACAGAACACAGTTTCACTACTCCAGAGTCGTCCGCTTGGCTGGAGTGGTGTAGTAGGTGTGTGGAACTTGACGATAGAAATTCATTTTGTGAAGCACTTAACATTCAATTATTGTGCTGATGTTGCTTCCGCTGCCAGTTTGGAGCACTGTAGTAAGTGATGCAGCAGAGGACATGCCATTTCTACCTAATTTATGGCCCTGTAAGGACCTAGAAGCTTCCACTTTACAATAACAGCACTCATGGTTCACCAGAGCATATCTAGCAGAAATTTCACAAACTAACTTGCGGACACCTTAACTCCATTAGGGCCACATACTTTTGGTCCTGTATTGTTCTCAAACTGAAAACAAGTGCTCACACATTTGCTGAACAGTTGTTCTAATGGAGAGAAGACTAACAAAGACATTACCTGAAATGTGCACTCAGAGAGGGGAAACTCGAAAATGTTGCGAGTGTAGTCTGGACTTTGACTAGTCATTTCAAGCAGCAAATCTGTAGCCAAACTAAGGAAACGTTCTTCAATGCGAGCTGAGTATAGAGAACCCAGCACCATCAGCATCCGCTCCAGTGTGGCAGGAGGCAAACGTTTCTCGTGACTCCAGAAGTTACGCACATACAGCCTATAAAAAAAAAAAAACAACACAATCAGAGCAGAATCAAGGTTAAAGACAATAGAAATTCTTTGTTCATGGCTTGGAGTTGACAAAGCTGAATGTTTGGGCTCCCCTGATTAAATTAATATGTAACAACATTGTAATACCAACAAATACCTTGAACAAATTTAAATATGACATCTCTGCAGATTATAATGTACACATTATTAATATGCAGAATCTAAAATACTGAAAAAAAACCCAAAAAAGTGGCATGCATATGTTTAGCAATCCAAATATTCGTTGTAGTTAGCTCACAGTTTACTTCATTATTTCAGTTTGACTGACCTGAATTTGACTCTTTTTTCCTATTTTCCCTTGCAGAAAGTTCTAGTTCAAAGACTTTCAAAAATATTCCAGTTTGAGAGGTGAAGTAATTTCCATCTCCTTTTTCCAGTTTCTTCGCTGGCTGTTACAACATTGATTTCCAGGATATTGTTGATTGTTGAAAAAGACTTTCTCCCCTCTATCCTCAAATTTCCTGCGCTATCAGTTCTCACACAACTTCAAACTCAATCGATCTACCCGAAGCTTAACTGATGCTGTAAGGTGTTCTTTTACTCTATTGTTTTCCCTCCACACATCCAGCTCTGTAGACTTCTGTTTCAGCAGTCCACAGTCGAGTTCCAAAATGCCTCACGTTTATTTGTTATTAGCCCGTGACTTTGGTAATGAGAACAAATAACACTATTGTATTGATAATCATTTTGTGTAAATTAAATGTAAACAAAACAAGGTTAATCGTTAAAATGTGCAGAAATGTGTCACATTTAAGTTTGATCCATTCAAGACTGGAACTTGTTTTAAATATGAATTGACCAGCGGTTACCAAACTTTTGTGTTATCTTTTGAACTCATTTTAAAGTCTATGTGCAAGAAATGTATGGTGCAATGCGTGTCATCCTTACTGCAGGCCCTGGTTTTCATCTGTCAACCCTTGAAGGAGTGTTTCCTTGGCTGCATTAAGCACTTCCATAGATGTACTGTCCTCCCTGCTCTCAGCATCACTGCAAACACATAATTACAGCAACAGTTCAACACGAACTAATTATTTTCAACTGCTTTTTCACAACAGACTAAACCAAGCAATCCTTACTGCTACATTACTGTGATGATAAAACAAGCAACTGTGTTTAAAAAGGAAAATTTGGGTGGAAGTAGGAATTGAAGACAAAGGAACAGAAAAGAAATATGCTGTGAAGGGTAGAGAACTGAGCCTCAAAGAGCAACAGAGAAAAGGGACTATAAAAAAGAGCAGTCTATGATAGCAATTACTGCAGACAAAGAGGAGAAGCTGGAGGGAGCAGAAAGCACCTGTAGTTGTCTTGGATCCACATGAGGATGTCATACATCCTCTCTCTGCACACAGGTGAGGGATGAGAGACAAATGCACAGACAGCCCCCAAAATCTCTTTCAGCTCCTCTGGCTTAAGAAGGGCCAGGATTTTATGCACAATGTCTAGACACACCTGTTGTCTCGCCTCATCTCTAAAAAGAAAAATAATTGTATAATATTATTATATTTACAGCCACAAAGCAATGTGATGTCCATATAAATAAATGTATTCTGTAGCATGTAGTGTGGATTACTTGGCCACAGATAAACTTTTAATCCCAACTAATTTTGTCCCTAAATACCCTGTTTAGTCCAGCCTAATTCTGTCTGCAAAAACATCCTAATTAATGACATATTTCAATCTATATTTTCAGAGAAACCATGATTTCCACCTTCATTTCAAACCATTTCAACTGAAACCGGCAGTACAAAATGGGAAAATCTCATTTTATTCATTTATTTTTAATTGAAGAGCTTAATTCAGTCACATTAGGAACTGATAGCTGGACACACCTGTGGGCCATAATCTGTACAAAGTTCTTCGTCCTCAGGTGCATGAAGATATCAGGAATGGAGTCAGCGCAGCTAAGAACACATTCCAGGCAGTGAGTCTTCAACACGCCGTGTAGTTTCGGCAGCAGGTAAAAAACAGCATTTCCAAAGCTGTTTCGGATACAAACATATAAACCAAGTTTCCCAGTTAGAAAGCTTGCAAAGCCAGTAGTAAATGAAAACTTCTGAAGTCCTTAACTCAACTTACGGAGGTGCCAGAGACGGGAAGTGTCTGCACACTTTGCTCAAACAAATGACAAATTTGTCACCCAGATCCTTCTTCTTCAAATCCATCAACTTTGAAACAGTCGCATCAAACAACGGAGCCTGGTTTTGCTATAAAAAACAAGCATTAACAAGTTTTGCAAGTCTTAAATGCTAAGAACCAGATTCATAGATAATGTACAATATATGTACGTTTTCCTTGTCTTTCATGTAGCTTAGGGACAGCCCAATGATCTCTGCTGCAGCAGAGTACACTTCTTTATATCTGATGAAGGACAGATTGTTGGCCAGTGACTGGAAGTACCTGTAAAAAGTACAAGATTTGTAGTATTCATTCATTTATGGTGCTTCAGAAAATCAAAAAAGTGAAGGCATGAAAAATGCATCAATATTTCAAGAGTTAGAAGCGAACACAAATAATAATTTGGCCCTACCAAATAATACAGGATGGAATTTCAGTCAGAGCTGTGGATTGTTTACCTGTCATGGTCAATGCCACAGGCAGAGTCATAAGGGGGAAGGTGGTTGGCCAGCACTATACCCAAGAGCTGCAATCCAACAGAGTTATCTTTACTGTTGGGATCTGTCCCAGAAAAGTGCTCAAATATTAGACTGCAAGAAAAAGAAAGACTTTAAACATCTTTGTTTTAGACGGCAAGAATTATTGTGCACAGATAGGTAGCAAGACACGTGTGCTGGAAAAGGTGATATTACACCAGTACCATTTTATTGTGGTTTAAAATATAGTCATGATATTGTTTTTAGAAAAATAACACTACAAGAAAAACTGAGAGCAGCCTTCATTAATATCTGGCGTTCTGTTTAATCGTCTTAATGAGCAAAATGACTTTGGTCAGGCAAGATTATTACTAATATTGTGTGTGTTGCACCTTTGTATTCCTCATTACTTCAATATGGGCACATGTCTAATTTGGAATATGTTCATTTTACAATACACAACATATCAAATTAAATTACATTTAGAGACATCATATGCACTAGGAAAATAAAGATAATTCCTAACTTGTATGGAATGTGCAGACAGTCTTTCCAGCATTCCACTATGGTGCGAATAATCTCAAGATTATGTCTGAACACGGCTCTTTTGGCATGGAAGCAATTTCTCATTAGAAACTCAATCAGACGATTGGCAAGGACCTCATCTCGAGTGTTTCCCTGAAAAGTAAAATTATAAATGACATGGAACCAATCGGCAAAACAGAATATACAACTTCAGTCCTGAAAGTTCTATAATGTCCTATACTTTATCCTGCATCTCGAAGGCAATGCATTTTCCGCATACAAAGACTAAATATGATGACAAACACACATACAAACCTTTGGAGTGGTCACACTGGTCCAAGAGAGGACAGTAACTACTATGTCCACCACCATAAAGTGGATGCCTTCTCCTCCATTGTTACCAGAAACGACAAGTTGTAAGAGTGGTCCCAGCCAGTGCTTGGCATAGGGACGGAACATCTATACAAGCAAGAGCCAGCAAGATCAGCAAATCGTAATTTAATTGGTAGCAACTCATTAAACTGAATTAAAAAAAATCTCAGCACTCTTAAATGTATAGTGCGAAGAGAAAATGACAGCAGTCACCTCTTCAGTATTGATAATGAGCTTGGCGATAAACAGGCGAATGTTCAGAGGTGTGGATGGATTAGCCAGCTTCCCATGCAAGAACTTCATCCAAGGAGGAAGATCAATGGGTATCACTCCCTAAAAACACAAGGCAGATTATGTATCTATTTAAACTATCATACTTGACTGGCAACCTATAATAACCCTATTAGAACACAATACAGACTTATGCAAACACTAACATTGCAAGTCAGATTACATACATTGCTGGTTTTCTAAGTGACAATAAGTACACACCCTCGACAAGGAACCAACTTAAATATAGTCGTTTATATACTTTTTTTCTTATCAATTTGTTACATTTTGCAATTAAACAAAATTGTGTGAAATTTCACTTATGAAATCAACAACATAATTTGACCAGGAATGACGATGCATTTGAATATAATGGTATAAAAAGGTTCAAGCAACTTGCTGTAAGAAAAAAAAGAAGTAAATATCATACTTATATAACTGCTGGACCAGTTATTACTGACAGGTGTCTCCACTTAAGTCTTACTCACTTCTTCAACTTTAGGGGTGACGTTGTTTCTCTGCATGTGGCGGAACAGAGCCGTCATGGTGGCCATGCACTCATGCTGGTTCAACTCATCCATTTCCAACTCAACAGTTTCATCCTGGCGTTGGACCTCCATACGCTCCTAACAAACAAAAAAATCTCTTATAATTAAATTTCACTTTCTTTCTCACAAACACCCTGCACCCTGACATTTCTGTTGTTTTGTAGATACACAAACAAAACCTGTTTTTCACGCACCCTTGCCCTACTTCTGCCTTGGTGTCCAGTGGGATTCTGGGAGTTGTAGGAAAAGCTCTGAACTCCAGTAGAGAAGTCAAACTGGCTCATCTCTTCACTGAGGCTACTGTCAGCCATGTAGGACTGTGAAGAGAGATAGACTGGTGCATCTGAGAGGAAGAAAACGAAGATTAAAAGGAGAAAAGCTTGCTTCTTGAGCCCATTGTCACAAACAAGTGTGAAGGCTTTAAACTGGTAACAGCTTGCTTTGCAGTGACTGCAATTAATTCATGTGTTCAGGGAAAAATCCAGACATAAAGAACTCCTCACCTCCGTTTTCTCCACTCACTTCTTTTCTGATCATGACATATTTCTTCTTCCTTTCTATAGGAACCTGACAGCAAAAATGATATACACTGCATCATCATCCAAAGCTTTGTAGCTATTAATTCTTTAAAAATTAGAAAAAAACACCTACTTCAATCTCTATTGGAAAATTGTACGTCCTGTGTGTGTCGACAAGGTTCTCAAAAATGAACTGGTTCTGTAAGAAAAACAAAAACGTGCGAAGTCATTTAAAGACATGCTGAATGCCTGAGACATGAATTAGCTTAATAACTGCGAAAACTACTTCAAGCACGAATGGCAGTCCTAAGGAGAAGCCATAGCATACACTCAGTTTCTAGTGAATAAAACTCATTGCTCACTCACCTTCTCTGGTTTCTCTGTAAAGAGAAAGCCCTGGTAAAACCTGGTCTCATTAAAGCTGCAGCTTATGAGGGCAATGGCACAGTTGTAAGCAGCACAATGGTATTGCCTCCTCAGCTCCAACAGAGTGCTCTCTCCTGCCATGTTCTCAGTAAAGCCTTCAAAACATGACCTGCCACAGCAATAAGGCAGTTCAAACAATCGCTAAAAGCAAACCTATCCATATTCTTGCTTTCCCCTTCTTTTTGCAGAAATATCCAACACAAATACAAAAACAAAAATCCAAAATGTAAACAGCAGTTATAGCCCTTGACTCTCAAACGCAGGAGCCATGAACAGTTAAAAAAGGAGGAAAAACATATTACTTGAGGAGGTTCTTGGACAGCTCGTTTCCCTCTGCTGCGATGGGGCCGCAGAAGGCCTGGTTGATGGCGGAGTCTTTAGAATAAACATCTTCTTTAGGCAGACGAGAGTAAAGCAACTCCAGCAGCTTACAAGAGGCTATTTTCATGATGACTTGGCTCTCAAAAGCAGACTCTACAGACTGAATTCAAAAACAGCTTACTAGCGCATGAAAAACTAGCTACAGCAACAAAAAGCACAACCGTTTGGAATTATCATTCACTCACTTTTGCGAAGCGTGCCTGTAGAGTAGTCATGATGGTGGCCACATTGGTGATAAAGAACTGAGACAGAGCTTTAGTACTGCAGTGAGTGATCAGTGGGACCAGGACCCTATCCAGCAGGCCAATGAGCATCGGGTTCATGGGAACATCTTTTACCTGGAACATCTGATAAACAGTGCAGAGGAGGAGGACTTGGCCTTCGCAGCTTGACCTGTCGGAGAAGGGAATTGTCTTCAAATACTGCACGTGGACACACATGTGCACAAATATAAGCTCACGTGGCAGAGCAAGGGAAAATGTCTTTGTCTTACTGTCGAGCGATTCTCTGGAAGCATGTCTGAAAGTGGTCTTCCATGATATGCTTTTTATCACGACACAGAACTCTAGCCATTAGCTTCAGCAGGACAGGACTCTGCGACAGCTCCAAGGCATCTAAAAACTGAAGCCCGTCATCAATATCTGATTAGCTATTATCTATTAAGGGGATGTAAAAAAAAAATGCACCTGCAAGAGGTGATTTAGCTGCAGCAGTTTCTTTCCCTCTATTTTTTTTTAGTTTCAAACATTAAAAAACAGCTGAGTTAACCAAGACATATGACAAATCTGTTATGACTTTAAAAATAAATAAAAATCATATATTAAAATCCCTTTTAGGTTTAAAAATAAGATTAAAAACATCACACCATGCCACACTTGACACAATCATTTCCATGTTTGTTAATGGGAACAATATAAAAATGATATAAATTACTGGCTTTTGACCTCCAGCACAACTGTAAGTGAATCAGTCATTTGCAGCATATCACCTTATGAATGCAGTCCATGTAATTGTTGCATTGAAGTGACCCGCGGGGGAACTCGTCTGACTGCATGGGGAAATGGGCGGCCACTAAAGCTTCCAGAGCCCTCTGCAGCTCCTCTAGAGGACCGCTGGGCAATTTGGTGAAAAAAGGCAAAATGATCAGGGCCTGGCTCTTTGGAACAGAAAAACAAAAAAACACAGCAACAGTCAGATGTTTAAGAGGACAGACGGCATGAAAAATCATTAAACGGGAATAACAGACAGGGCCAGAGTCCAATTCAGCCTAGTGTACAATTTATTATACATAAAAAGTTGTTGATTACCTTTAGGTTTAAGGGCAGAGCTGTGTCAGTGATTAGAGTGGTGAATGTGGAAAAGACAGCATTAGATGCTGGGTGACTGGTGTCTGAGCACACCGAAGAGTCGATCTGTGAATTACAATGACAGACTCACAAAAGACTCAAGAAAGTAACGTCATAAGTATTGTAAATACGTGTCTAGACAACAGAGGTTCACTGATGAGTATCTGGTACCTGTAAAACTTTAGAAAGCAACGTAAGAATCGAAGTTTTGCTCTCTGGCGAGGAGGCAGGGCTTCCCCACCACGGTTTCAGAAAGTCCCAACCCTTTAATAGTTGCCCAGCCAGTCGAGAACCCTGAGTTTTCCTGACTGAACGCTCACGGAAACTGTGGTCCAACATGCCATTAAGCAGGACACTAACCTGAAATAAGACATACACATAGTTTTTCACCGGGGAAGAATAACTGTGACAGTTTTGTAAAAAAAAATTTTGATTTTTGTCATAGAGACCATAAATAATTAGGAAGGCTTGGCTTCCTTGGCCAAATATTTCTTCCTCTTTCTCACCATGTTAGGGCTCTGTGTAGCCGCAGTAAGCAGCAGAGGCACAGACCAGTCCAGGCAGTGCAAAAGCTCAGCATTAATGGTGGCGTGGAAAAGGCTGTAGAAGTACTCGCCATGGGAGAAGCTCAGGAAATGAGGGTTCAGGCTGCCAGACAGAGGCACTGACAAAGTGATCGAGTTGAGCAACAAACCCACCAGCTGCTCAGTCTGAATGGAAGAGAGACCACAAACTATAAATGCAAAATCGAAGTATGTCTGAAGTAACACAGATCGTTACTTCAGACATACTTCGTCGTTGTAAGTCCAGCCTGTCAAAATTAGGAATTTTACAAAACTTCTATGGTTTCTGAAAATGGAACTCTTGCCTGATCACCCAGTGAGAAAGCCAGCTTAACCAATCCATCTGCCAACTTCCTGCTACTAACATCCATGGAGGGGAGGGACTTCCTGTCCTCTCCAGGTGCGATGCCCTTGTAGACGGCAATGAGAAGCTTGGCACCTAGAGAGCTGCTATGACCTGCATCCTGTACAAAAAGAAAGAGAATGCAGAAGTGTTTTCCCTGTAGAGGTTGTGTACTTATTTTCACATTTGCATATCAGTGTACCTGGCTGTGTAGGATAGAGTTGAGAAGCCCACACTGGTGAAGCTGTTTGCAAGCTGAAAGTAACAGTTCCAGCTTGGAATGGTTGAACTGAGTATCTGGGTCATACAGATCCACTGCACACAACTCCTGCACACTTTAAGGGCACAGAAAAAAAAAACCAGAATACGGATGCAAAAAGAATAAATACATAAAGACGTAAATAACTAGAGAGAATAATGTAAAAAAACGATGCTATGCTGCATGATGTAAATATCAGTTAAAGAGTAGCAATGCAAAAATAAGCGCAATTCACGTTGTTTTATTAATTCGTTCAAGCTTAAAATATACCACTCAGAAGTAATCTTCTTCCTAATGCTATTCTCCAGATCTGTCCTGTAGGATGTTGATACTAGGGCCTTCAAGAGAGGAACACACACTTCGGGCAGACGTGTCGTAACCTCAAGATCAGCCATGATGAAACCAACAGAAGATGGTTCACACACTGTCAGAGTGACCAGTGTGAAAAAGGAGGGACCGAAAATCTGCTTTTCCAGAAGCTAAAATTAAAGATGGATTCAAGATCAAAGTGTCTGAATCGGGATTACATGACAACACATTCAAACAACCTTATAGAGGACAGACAAATGAACTACTGAAAGCACAATGGACCACACCTTCCAGAGGTCCTGCTGGCCTTTCTGTAGCACCATGGTGGAGAACTCTAGCAAGCGTACAATAATGGTGCACTTCTTGTAGCTGTAGAGCTCTTTCTCTCGGGGGCTGAAGTGAGGTGAAACAGAGTCAGTGACTTTGAAACAGGCCGATGCTTCCTTCAGGTCTTGCATGGCCAGTTCTGTCACAAAGAAATGGATTGCTGGCAGAAAGCTGGACTTCTCACTAGAGTCTAGAAAGTTAGGATGAGGAATTTCAGAGTTCAGCATGCCATGTATTGGCCATCATCAAGACAATATCACAGGTCATAAGCTATTTTTCAATATTTATTTCACTATTTGAAAATGCCAGCCATATCCCGTACACTGCATGAACACTAATAATAATAATAATAATAAAGTAAACTAATAAAATAATGCGACTGACAGAAATGTGTGTTTTGTAAAGTACACAAATAAAAGGTCCCCCCCTCCCCCAATTTTTTCATTCTCCTAAAAAATTCCCTAATTATTCACAAATGGTTTTCCTGTGACAGCATGCTTTATTTACATGGCAATGTGGGACTCACCCAGGATCCTGTGAGGTTGGATGAGGCGCTGACCAGTAAAGGTGTTATAGCAGTCAAGTGCAGCCAATAACAGATCCATCCACTGTAGGGTTGCTCTGACACTGAATGGGGCTTCAATCTCCCTCAGAGTGGGCTGAGATAGTAAGCCTCCACCCTCCAAACATGAGATTACAAATCTTTGGCCTTCTTTTCTAACCTGTTCCTCGAGCCACTGTGCAGGGGACGGCTTACCTGATAATGAAGGAAAGTAAATATCGTGCCAACCCCTGCAACCCATCTCTTAATGTAAAACTGAAACAACAGATTGTTTTTATCCTCATCCACAATGCGCATATATTACTGACACAGTGTAGTCCTCCTCTGAACTTTAAACTGACTTTCATGGAGATTAAATGCCAGCATCCTGCTATGGCAGCAAGCTCAGATCCACGATTAAGAGTGAGAAGCACTTGTAAAGCATAAAAATTACTTTAGGATATGATTTGTTTAAGGAACCTGTTTTACCTGGCAAAAGCGAGACAAATTCAAAAAAGAGCTCCATACACTTGTGCCGACACTCAGTTTGTGGACGCCCACACTGGGTCAGCAGCCACATGACCAAATCACAGAGACACACCGTCTGCCCCAGAGGAAAACCTCTGCGGAGCATGAAGAAGCAACAAAGCCAGTTAGCAATCTGGAAATGAACTAAACGAAGAATATTCAACTGTTCCAAATAAACAAAGAATTCATTTCTTACAGTAGATCCTAACCATCTCATACCTGGGCGTGCGTCTCTTGGCGTTTTGATTAAGGGAATCTGCCTTGTGTTTGATTATCCTCTTAAGGTGGTCTAATGCACTGCAGCACTGTTGAACAGTTCCTGATGATCATAAAACAGAAGTAAAGAAAACACAGAGCAGGGCAGTTAGATGCAATCAGAAGTCAACTTACAATTTTCCACTGCATGTTTTCACATTTTCAAATAGAAAGTATACTCCATGACCCTAGTAAACTGAACGACATTTCATATGATAAAGTAGGGTGTAGAGGTAATAACGCACCCAAAGATTTTTCATCCGAGTGTGCTAATGCCAAACTCTCCACAAACACCACCAGCACCTCAAAGACAAATTGCTCCACGAGAGAGTTCTCCTCTCTAAGAGAGAAACAAAGGAATTCAGACAGCTACCCCATCTCCATGAATGCCACAACACATAATAATACACATCATTTCACGTATCAGACATATATATGTATATCTATATATACACACACACACACACATATATATGTATATACACATACATACTACATGAATTTTGCTCAATTAAATAAAAGTTCTTCAACAGAACCTTTACAACACTTCTGTGCTGTTGTCTAAGAGAAAAAAAAAATTAGATTTTAAACAGCTTCAGAACAAAAGCCTTGCTCCCTCCCAAATAACTTAACTGTAGAAGGTTTTAATTGTTGACAGACTACAAAAGAACATTTTAAATGTTCATACAGTTTTCAGATTTAATTTCATGATATTTTTACACCATTACATAGCAGCGGAATCCGTAAACAAAGCTCTGTGGTCAAGTGCCATCTTTAGAAGGGAACTTAAATTTAATTTAGCAATGTCTTCCGAATCCATTTTTTCTTGAACCTGTAATTGGTGTAAATAAATAAATTTAAACATGGCAATCATATAAAGAATTGTTCCACATGTGTTCTATAGCTTACACAGACCTGAAGTGCCTGTAGATGTTATTGAAGGCCAATGCCGCTCCCAGTCTTTTGAATACACTGGGATGCAGGGCCAGGCTGTAGATGCGCTTGAACAAGGACTTCATGTTGGTTGGGCTATTCTCTTGCTGCTTTGGGGTGGTCTGTTTAATGGACCATTTTACAAACTCCTGGATGCACCTGCCGCTGAAGTCCCTCAAAGTGCTGTCTAGTGGATCAACCACTCCATCCTGCATTGAGAATATATAAATGAATAAATTAAACAATTAACAACATATGCCTGAGTATATAAACAAAGTATTAAAAAGGATTAAAGTATTACAATAATAAAAGAATCACAAATGGCTGATTACTGGCAGTCACAAACCAGTACATTTTAATTAGTTTAATTCAACCTTTTTCCTTAAGCATAGAAATATAATATTTACAAGAATGGCTTCTAGCACTGCCACTGTGTCCTGACTCTCAAACTTTTTGTTGTTGGTGAACCAGTGAATCAACTGCATCACCAGAGGTTCAAAGAGTTGCTTTGCCACCTGAAACAAATGCAAACATGTAAATGTTTTCATTTTGGTGTTTATTAAACTGAATACTTTGGCACATTACACAAAAAAAGAAAAAATATATAACCTGGTCAACATCACAAGCCAAGCGGAGAAGCACATGGAAGACTCGTTTGTGCAGATTGTACATGGGTGGAGTTGATGTCTCCCCCTCGGCCATCTGAACTCCTTTTCCCACCATATACACCACCACACTGTGGAGGAGCTCGCATGCTGCCACCTGATTAGAGAGACTGACTTACATCAAGCTGCTCGTCTGTGATTATCTGCATACTTCTGTGGTAGAGAGTGTTTTATGCAGCTGTGTGCTGAGGCAGTGTGGTGAAAGCAGCTGATGCCAACAGGCTGAACAAGCTGATCAAAAAGGCTGGTTCTGTCCTGGGTGTCAAACTGGAGACCCTTGCGGAAGTGTCTGAGAGGAGAATGCTGAAGAAGCTTCTCTGCATCACTGACAAACCCTCCCACCCCAAGCAGGTCCCTTAATAGGCCAATAGAGCACACCCAGCAAAAGACTCAGTGCCACAGGAGCTACTTTCCACCTCTGACAGTAAGACTCTGCAACTCCTCACTGTTCTGTAGGCGATCTTTCTTTTCAGTATTATATATGTGCAATGGAACACAATTTTCATCGACTGAATGTTGCAGGATGTTAATCTCATTCCCTCATTAAAGCAAAAAGAATTGTGGGGGCCAATAAAATAACAGCAGATAATCACTTTCGTAAGTCATTTTGCATTACTGATCTGTTGGTACAGCACATTAAATCCTTACACACAGCCACATCAGTGTCGCAGCTATTTTGTTACAATTATGTAAAAAACTGTTTATTGTCTGTTTATTTTTTAAGTCTCTATTATCTTATTTTTTTTACATTCATCTGTTGCACAGAGCATGCTAATGACAAAATAACTTCCTTTGGGATACAGAAAGTTCTCTTATCTTATAGCAGAGTTGATGTTATGCACAGAGAAGCACAGAAAAAAAATGCAAAACAAATAATAATTGTTTTAAAAATGTAATATTGTTACACTGCCCCCGCACCGTCGGTTTGGAAGGACACTTCATTTGGTGTAATCTTAGATGTGATTCACATTCATTGGTCAAAGCAAATTAGAATCCCCCTTATCGAATGTACTATAATGATCATACCTTCGTTTGCCTGTCACTGGAAGAGAGTGCAAGCTCTGTGATTCTTGGCAAGAAAGGGTCGAGGTAGATGACAGGCTTAATGTCTTTGAATGGCACAGCAAAACTTAGCCTTTTCTCACTGTCCCACGCGACAAACCGCTTCAACATATCCTCACGAGAAATGGCTAGAATCGATAAAGAACACGGATCATTATATATCACATATTTGAAAGATTTTCAAACACAAAAAACGACATACAGGCAGTTAATCTCAAGTGATATAAAGAGTAAAAATCATTTCTAATACTAATGAATCAGATGCTTACAATACGATCTTAAACAAGTTTTGTTTATGATAAAAAAAAAAAACAATGGATGATATGGATCCATTGGATGATATGGAAAAATATAAGAGTTATCTGCAGGACACATGCAATGTTTAGTCTTTCTGATGTTTGGTAAACTAGAGCAGACAAGAAAAAAACAACAAAAATAAAACCTCCCTGAAACAATAGCATCAAAAACAGAACTACTTATTTCTCTTTGTAATGAAACATGCAGTTGGTGAGCAATCTTTAGTTGCTAAAACCCAGAAAATCATATTGTAACAGGATGATTAGACCATAATATAATCATTCATGACTTAGAAACATTCAGAGTTCTGTTTAACTGCCTACCTGTTACAAGGCTTCTGTTGAGCTGGCCACCGAGACGGCCCAAAAGCTGGACTACTCGCCGTCGCACTGCAGCTATGGGAGTCTCATCCCCCTTACAGAGAAACCAAGTAACAACCTAAGTACACAAACCTGGCTTTTGAGCAGCAAAAACGTAAACAACATTTTCTATTTATAGCTTGAAAACCTTACTTAAATTAACTCACAGCTAGCTGAAAATGATATCTGGGTGTCGGTATATGTGCATTAGAATATTAGATAAATGCACTGTGTACATAAGTAATGGTTACCATAGGCAGGTGTCTGGACTTTTGTAGAAGCCTCATCATTACTCTGCCGTACCCCTTCTGAGTCCCAGTTGAAATGAAGGTAACATTCATACTGTTCTCATCTTTATCTGGCAAAAAGACATTTAAAGACAAATGCATAATTTAATTTCTTTAACTGGTTAATCAGGAGAGGTCAATTAAACAAACGAACAAATAAGGGTAACATCTATGAACAAGTAATAACAAGACCAAGTCAAGTTGATTCTGAAGCTAATTAAGCCTTCATATTTTGAATGGGAGAAAGCAATCTTACTGGTAGTGGAGGCTGTTTGGAGGTAGCCGTCCAGGTGGGGCAGTATGTCTGTATAGTGAGGCTGAATGACAGAGAAGGGGATGTGGGAGGACCAGGACTCCAGGGCATCCAGAGCAGCAGTGGCCAGAGGAGCATGGCTCAGACCGAGCCGCAGAGCAGCCTGGCAGACGCACACACACGCAAGCGTGCATACACGTATATAGATACACACACAAACATTATCAGATACCACTTAACCCAGAAACTAGATGTTTGCTGAACCAGAAAACATGTCACTCCAAACCAGGGGCATTCAATACTGAATGGGCTAAAAATGAACTATAAATACCAGCTGATGTAGTTTGAAACTTTTTAACTGTCATCATTTGTTTTTAGACCCCCACAGCTTTATATTTTGGGTGCTTTATATTTTTAGTTACAGCTAATATTTGAGGTATTTTGGGTGCTAGTAGCCTCAAGTAAAACACTTGCCTGTGAATCCAATGACCACAAAGTTGCAGGTTCCAACCCCCACTTTCTACTCTTTTGGGCTTGAGACCCTTAACCCTCGTTTGCTCCAGGGGGACTGTCCTTTGGATAAGAGCATCAGCCAAATGCCCCCCACTAATGTCTCCATTACCACACTTCTTAAACTCAAACAACATCTTTTCAGTTTTTAATAAAAATATCTATATTTTTTTCTTTTTGCGGGTAATATCAACCATCTGATATACGAATCAGGCCCTGGAGCACAATTTAGTGATTTCCCTGTTAAAAACACAGCTACTGAATCTGGAACAAATACAAACAACTGGGTGCCTTTGAGCCAGGAAGTTACCACACAGGGGCGGACCATACCTTTTTAATATGCCTGTGCAGACACTTGCGTGAGCAAATTTTCACCAGAATATTACCCTACTACCACATCGTCATCAGCAGACACACCAACTGAAAAATGATGATAGCTAGAATGATTGTGTTCTGTTCTAACCTGTAGTGCAGGGATGTAAGCTCTCATATCGAGAGCCACCATATCAGGATGCAGAGACAGCACAAATGTTAGACAGGCAGCCAGAAGTTCATCTTTATACTGCTTAATACGGACACACACCTGCAGGGAATAGGACTGGTTATACTCAGCATATTCAACTTTCAGATCAAAACAAACAACCAACCAAACAAACCACAAAAAACACAGAAAGACAGAAGAAACAGACAGACTCAGGTTTCTCTGTATGTTGTGCAATATTTTCAAAGTCAGTATGTTCAGACTTTTTCAATTTGGTAAATAAAAGACAAGGAATAAGCAGCACACCTCCTTCCCAAACTTTGACACCAGTGCAAAGCAGGCACATCCAGCCGGAGACCCTTCAGTGATGCTTTTGGGTCCCTGGCCCTGTTAAAATCAAATAAATATTTACTTTAACCACCCCTGATCAAACAATAACCAAGAAATTAAAAGATAAACAGATATGTAGTACTGCCGTATACACTGACTGATTATGAACTGACAGATCAATCAGGCTGCTGTCGGCTTGGTTAGTGCTGGAATTCTACATTTCGAAGAAAGTTGGCAGTATAATTTACCTGAAAGTATTTTATTTTCTTGGCAATGGTCATAGAGACAGAGAGGAGCCTATAGAAGCCGCTGACCAGAGGAAAGCGGATGGACTGGAGGATAAGCTCATGGCACAGAGGGTACATCCACTGAGCAAAATACTCTGGGTTCTTGGAGGGCAGCAACTCACTGTAAAGTCACACACAAAGAGCATTCTTTTCATTCAGAATTGTACGTTCGGATGGCCCTGGTCAAATAACAGGTTTTGTTGATTTTCTAGGTACTCATTCTCTACACAAAACACATTTCTGTACAACTGAGAGGTGAATCATAAGTCGATGTTTTGTATTAATATACTTAGTATTTTGTATAAAAACACATTTATATCAACTAAAGATAAATAGAAATCGTATATGACACTTCACATTTTATTTGCTGTGTTTAAATACAAACTAAATGTGTTATCTGTCCATGGGCGTTTACATTTTTACATACAACTATATAATGAAGCGTCTTGATATTCTGTCATACATGGACCAGCATAGCATTTAACATGTGGCCTGCTAAACTACTAAAGAAATCTGAGAGCTGACATTAGGTCAGTATATCAGTACCTGCAAAAGTCCACCAAATTGATAAAGGCGGTGAAATCTTTGGGTTTGTTAGGCATCAGGTTGGTGGTGGGGTCAGAGGAAGGGATAAAGCCAGAGCCCAGATCGCTTTGTCCCTGATTCCGAGAGGAAGTAAGAGAAATAAGAAGTTAGTTTTTCATACTTCACCTCAATGACAAGATCATTGCATTTTATGTTAACTGAATGCAGGGATTTGGTTCATATTAAAGTATACCTCATCTTCTGCGTTCACTTTCTGTACAGAGAGATCAAGTTTCTCCACAATCTTCATTACAGACTGCACCAGAGCATCATACAACAGCCTATTCAGCGCCTTCAGGCTGTAGCTTTTGGTTACTACAGATCCATCAAGAAACCCAGTGTCCTAGGCAGTAGAGTAACATTTTAAACGCATGCTGTTAAAACATCAAACTTTTAAATGTGGAATTACACGACATGCTAGCGAAAGTCATTTATTACCTGGAAATTCACGATTTACAAAACGCTAAAGTTCTCACCTTCAGATTCTCACAGTCCAGAAGCCCCTTGAAGAGGTCCAGATAATCCTTACATGATGGCACCTTCCACTTCCCAGTGCGGACCAGTGTGGGTTCTCCAGTATTCTCCGCAGTCTTCTCATTATCCTGAGCAGCACCTCCCTGCAGTCAAGGTTGTATTTGATCTCTGAAACCTCTCCAAAACTAGATTATTTGAATCAGTTAAAAATAACATAAATGACCGATTATATCCTGTCAACCTACACACCTAGACTAACAAGATACGTTTAAATGAATCACCTCAGCTTGAACAAGTGGTTTGGAGCACACTCGAATCAGTCCTTGGTGAACTGCGTAAAAAATGTAAAATGTCAGTATTGATACAGCCGGTTTGAAATTGTTACATAAGAATGTTTTGCAGCTGAGCCTTACCTACAGAGCTGGAAAAACTCCAAAGGACTGGGCCCTTAGCGGCCATGGCAACAAGCACCTTGATGATGGAGCGGCATGTGGCGTACTGCATCCTCTGGCTGTACTGAGGGAAGGTGTCAATCTGAACTACCAAGAGGCGCTCCAGCACAGATGTGTATACTTCAGGAACCTGACGTGACCCAAACCACAAGTTTTAAAAAATGTCAATGAGCGTAAATCTGAGCAAGGCCAACATATGCAAGGACATATAACATATAACCAAACTACATTACATCTTAAATCGGTGTCCATTTATACAGATTGCATGTTAAGGAGATAACTGTTTAGAGAACAGCTGTTGTCCCATACCCTGTCCATGTGCATCAGAACGCTAGCTATGGAGTCCAGGAAACTAGGCAGCTGGTAGACATTATCATCATCCCTGTCTGACTCAGTCAGGTACATCTGCTTACATCGCTGGATGAGCTCGGTATACATCAGATCTACATCTTGAGGACATACCACTTTACATGGCTAAAAAAAAAAAGAGTAAGGAACAATGAAAGATATTAGGAGTACACAAATTAGGGCCTTTACTATTATCAGGGGGTACCAATTATGATCGCTGATAATAATTTAGATTTTACAAAACAGTACATTTCCTCATTTTTGAAATAAACATCTTTACAACATGTTTTTCTTCTGCTGAACGTTAGATCTGGTTACATTTACAATGATTTACCAGCTTGGTAAACAGGAGCTGACTCATACCCTGATATTGTAACCATCAAAACATGTGAAATATCACTGACTGTCAATACTGGCCGACACATCAGCTATTTCATATATATGCTATGAAATGATCCGAATTTCTTATTTTACATGAATAAATCATGTTATGATGGCGATCAGAATAGACCAAATGTAAAACAATACAGTCTAAACGGAGTAAAAGAATACAATAAGTACAACTCACAGCAGCAAAAAATCCATATCCTTTAATAGCAATAGAGAGCTCTTTGTTACTGGAGTCCATTGTCCTGATAATAGAACAAAACTTCTGCATGAAGAACTTCAGTTTGCTTTGGTGCTGCTCAACATTCTCAGCCACAAGAATGGCAACCTATGAGAAAATGAAAAGAAAAAAAAATGTAGTACCAAAAAATTTTGAAAAAAAAAAAAAAAGAACCCCAAAGTCAAAATGCTGCAAAGACATACCTGTTTAAGGTAAGCTTCTAGAGCCATGTAGCTGGTCTTCTTCATCTCACTGTTTATGTGTCCACACAGTTTCGACATGACGTCAAACACAGTTCTGTAGTGGTCCATGAGGCAGCTGCTGAACTGAGCTGCATGCTTCGCAAAAAGTTTAAGTCCAGCTGTCAGAAGAGGCAGTACAGGGTCAGTGACTTTTAAACATTTTGTAGATATTCTGTAGATAAGACAACTACAATTTCTTACCAAAGGTGACTGCATATCGCTTCATCTCTGTCTAGAAAGATTAGAGAGAAAACAGATGGAGTTAAAACTGCTGGAAGGGTTAGTGTAAGAAGCTGTAAATATTATTAAGGGTTAGCATAAATGGAATCATGAATATTATACGGGTTAAGGCAAACGGAAAAATGAATGTTAAAAAGGCTGATGCAAACAGTCATAATTGTCATAAGGGTTCATTTAAATAGTCATAACTGTTATAAGTGCAAATGGGTGGTTTTGGCGGCGTAGTGGGTAGGACACTTGCTTCTAGACCAAGAGATCATGGGTTCGAATCCTACCCTCAGCACACCACCACTGGGTTCCTGAGCAAGACCCTTAACCCCAAAATGCTCTAGGGAGAGACTGCCCACTGTAGTTAGGAAATGGAAGTCGCTTTGGATAAAAGCGTCTGATAAATGCCGTAAATGTAAATGTAAAATGAGTCATAACTGCTTTTAATGGTCTTGTAATCAGACTCATTTATTATGTCATTTTGTAAGCAAGCAAAACTTACCTGTGGGCTGATAGCCTTCAGGGCATAGTCAAAAATGTCCTTTGAGGTGACGGGGTCTGTTTTTAACAAGATGTCAGATCAGATTTTATTAAGCATGTTTCTACATTCTCATAGTAAGGTTTGCATACAGACACACATACCTTCCTCCATTGATTTGGTAAAGTTCACCATCAGTGCTGTTATGCCCCTTAGACAGCCAGCAACAACAGGCAGTTTGGGTTCCTTGGTTGTTGAGGTAATCTGGGGGAGATCAGAAAAAAAAAATAACCCACTGAGCTATATTTTTGTCAGACATACTATAATTAGCACTTTACCTGTCCCTTAAGTTCACCCAGGTAGGCCTTATAGAGTTTGTCTGAATTGTTGACCATCTCACTGGGGTGCACTTCTCCCAGCACTCCAAGGAGTTCATAAATATTACCCAGCACTGCAGGGAAAAAGAACCACAACAGAACACGTGGCAGTGGCTACGTAATGCAATATGACTACAAGAAAAAAGCCTTACATTGCATCATCCAAGTTCACAAACATTTGTTCATTACCAATTACCTGTATCAGGTATCTTGTTTTTCTGAGCCAACTCTGCATAAAATTTGTTGAACATGTCCCCTATTTTCAGTTCTTGAGCAATGCTTGTGTCCTTCGTCACATAGAGCACCTGGTGACAATATTGGAGAAAACAACGAGCCTTTAAAGAAGGCTACAAATTTTGTAAAACACAACATTCTCTGTTGATTTTTAGTTTATGATACACAGCAGCACACTTACCTTGATGAGCAATTCCAAAGCAGGCCCCCTGCATTTTGCAGCTTTGTCCTTTGTGTAGACGACAAGGCAAGTATCCTGAGAAAAGAAACATTCATACAACTATTCAACAACATTCATCACAAACGTAAACAAAAACCTAAACTAAAACAGTACACATTCAGGGCAATGCATTGAATTAGAGTAGTAATTCCCAAACCGGTCCTGGGTAGACCCACTTCAACCCAAGAAAAGCCTCCAGGACTGGTTTGGGAATCTACAAAACAGAGGAACCTTCAATTCGACAGCATAGGTCTTCTCCCATCCTTTAACAACAACGGCCATTCTCTGTAGAAAAGTGCCCAACAGATTGAGAATGTCCACCCTGGCGTCCCGTAGCTGTAAATCAGGAGCAAAGGTGAATACACACAGATATCTCACTATTTAAAAAAAAAAAAAAAGCAGCAGAACGGAGACTGGAAGAGGACATTACCTCTTCTTTGGATAAGGACTTCCGCATGAAGCTAAGTAGCCCCTCATCCTTGGCAAACAACAAGGAGGTCTGAAAAACTATCACAACATATTGGAGGAATGACATGGAACATCTTTCAGCCACGGTCTGTAGTTCAGCTCATGTGTCAGAAGCGGTATGCTATGTTTTTACACAGTGGGATGGACAGCTGTGGACATTTCACATGGTTCCATACGTCAGAATGAGCTGTCTGTTATTATTACAGTATACAGTTTATACAGTACATTAGCCAGCTATGACTGGACTTAATACATAATTCATCTGAAGGCAACAAATCAAGGACTCTTATAAAACCAGTACAGTCTGTCAATGTGAACTTAGTTATAGTCAAAGGGTGGGTGCACTTTTCAAACTATTCAAAATAAAAATTAGATAGCTATTAATGCTAGTTGATTCATGATTTACATAAACAATTAAGCTTATAGTAAGCTATACTTTAGCTGCGTCCCACGCCACACCATTCAGTACTTCATATGCTACATTCCTGTGTACAAATCTAAGGGCAGTATAGTAATTTCAGTGTGGTTTGGGATCCAGAACTGTAAGCTGTGTCAAGAAGAGTGAGTTGTGTGATGCAAACTCACCCAGTTCATTCTCACTTTTGGTGACCATGCACTCTTGCCCCAGGTCTCCAATAATGTCGTGGCAAATTAGAGCCGCGTTTCTCGTTTCTGTTGCTCCGAGAAAGGCGTGGAGTTTGTGGAGAGAGCTCTGAATCCCTCCCGCAGCAGAGGAGGATGAGGAGGCGGACATGTTTCTGTTCTCCTAACTCGACACCACAGTCTAACCGGCATGCTGTGCTGTCCAAAACACATCACAAAACGAGCCTGCCCGCCTTTCTTCACTTCCTTAAACTCCCCGGCATGACCAGCAGAGCGCTCTGTTTCACCAGAGACTTCACTCTGTGGCGACAAGTCGAGGAAAAGCTCTGGATTTTCTCCACGCCTCCTTTAAGGGTATTACAGTAAAGGATAATATTTACATGGCATTTACATTTGGCGGACGTTTTTATTAAGTGCTACTAACAATAGAGAAGACATTATTAGGAGAGGATATACTCTCTGGACAGATGAGTCTTCAGGAGTTCAACAACCTTTGCTATATTTTACGGTAAATGATCACCTTCACTAATACACAGGTGTCCCAAAACTGTATTTCAGTATACCTGAAATATGATTGTTCTCTTTTTACAGACTTAACCGTCCTTTACTGACCTAACTCACTTATTTTTTTTGTCAGTTAGTAGTGCAATTGTACAAAATACATTAATATACACACTATTTAGTTTACTGATTTTAGCCCTCAGCCCTTCACAAACATTGCACTTTAGTCCCCAAAGACAAATAGTATGGTGTTGTTTTTGTACACAAGAATGCCTGTCTTAATTTTTGTTTTAGTCTAGTCTTTGTGTCAAGCTGTCATTTTACTTTTTATTAGTCTTAGTCACGTCCGTACTCTTTTTAGTCTAGTCAAGTTTCTGAGCATTTTAGTCTTATTTGAATCAGAATCATCCCTGACTATTTTAGTCTAGTTTTAGTTGTATTTTAGTCTTTTTTTTAAGTAATGCAATTCTATTTAACCCAGTGAATATAGTATCAGTACCTAGTAGAGTAAACAAAATCTCAATTTTCTTTTAGTTAAACCTATTTAACGATTCAAACAAGGTTATCTTATTATTAGAGAGACTCCTGCCCATACGGAAATGAAATATATTGCAGTATATTGGAATTTATGTTGTCGAAGTAAAAAAATGTATTTAAAAATATAGTTTAAACAATTAGGTTGTTTTAAATTTCATTTATTAATTTATGTAATTTATGTGACAATTAGAACAAACAAATACATACAGCCCAGTGGTGGCCTAAAGTTTAAGGATTTGGGCTGGTGTTCAAAAGATTGTATACCTGTCATATATAAGTAATATATTAATTTACATATATGTTTGCATCTATTGAAAATAACTATAATGAAAAATGTATTTTCAATATATAAATGTATTTTTAGAAATATAATACAATATACCAATTTTTCTGTATGTTTAAAATATATTGGTGTTTGGGTCATATTTTTTGGTCAGTATATTAGCCATGTATTTTCTGTAGTGAAAATATATTGTCTATAATATATTTTGTATTATATACATTTTTCGTATGGGGTTCACTCTAGATAGATTTAATTCACAGTGCCTCTTGATGACCAAAAGTATTGGGACGTTACATCGTTCAACTCCAAGGTTGAGTGCCCCAATACTTTTTTTCTCCCCTCCCTATCGTACAGGAAACAACGTCTCGTCTCGTTTTAGTCAACGAAAATGAAGAGACATTTTAGCATACTTTTTGTTTTGTAAACCACATTTAGTCTCGTTCTTATTCGTCAACAATATGACAGGATATATCTCGTTATAGTTATCGTCACATGACCAGCATTTACATTGCGTCTCGTCTCGTTTTTGTCACGTGATAAATGTTCGTTGAAAATTATATTTAGTCATAATTTTCGTTGACGAAAGTGACACCAGTCACCCCTGTGTTATGGTTCTTTTATTGGTATAAAAAACATGTACACTACATCACTTAAACATATTCAGTACATAACAGTCACTGCAGCAAAGCTGAGTCATATAGTGTCTGACCTTTTTTGCACCAATATTTGGGAAGATATCATGTAATTTGCCAACCAACATGGCAGGCCTTTCCCTTCATTCTGTAACCCCCTGAAGTGGGGTTGGCACAAAGCCCATTTTAGGCACAAAACACTTTCTTTACACAAACATTTCAAAATTTGTAAGCCAAGTTAACTTCTTTGATGCATATGACCCATGCTCATTACAGTTCATTTATGGAGTTGCTAAAGCAAAAATACTAATTATCCATTTGTTTGTTTGATTTATTTGATATATATTTGGATGACATTTCAAATCTGCAGAGGCTAACTTTGGACCACAGGGCATGTGTTTGTAGCATGCACTCGTAATAATAAAATGTAGTAAACATTTTTGTATTGTAGAAAAACTGCACACGTTTCTTTATTTTTATGCATAACCCTGTGTTAATTGTCTCATGGTCCCAGACAAGATCTTGTAACAAGAACCATCCACTAATGGATTGTACACTAAACTACATCTAATTTTATTGGCATGTTTTTGCAAACTTTTGAAGCACAGAGTTCTGAAAGTACAATATCATCTTTTGTAATGGTAAGCTGATTAATGATAATGTTGTGAAACATCTTGCAACAGCAGAACAGAGCTTCTTCTATGATGGAAATGATAAGTGAACAAAGCATTTTTGATGGACAAAAAAAATTTATTTTGAATTTCTGTGTAGAACTCTTTCAGCTTAGATCAATTTTATAAAACTCAGTTTAGTTTTTCTTTCAAAAGACGCTGCATTTTAAAAATTCAGAATTTAATACCCAAGTAAGAACATTTGAGAGACAGAAAATAAGTATTTAAGATAATGTTTCATTAAATGTTTTTAAGATAAAAGTTGCTTTAACTTTTACCAAAGAATTAATATTCTCACAAGCTTCTCATTGTATTTAATGCAGTTAACAGAAAATCACCAATATTACAGTATCTTCACATTTTAAACTTCTGAACCATCTTCTTTCACTTTGGAACTGCTTGCTTCCTTAATATTTCAGAAGCAAAATCATGAAAACATAAAAGGATTACAAATCAGACCGATTTTTCTAAACACATTCATGCAGGTTTGTAGATTTGGTTCCAGTTAACATTTAACTTAATCTACATCAGCAGATCCAGACTCTGATCCTGATCCAAATGTAGATCCAGATCCAGACCCAGATCCAGACCCAGATCCAGATTCAGATCCAGATCCAGATCCAGAATTCTCTGGAGACTGTTAAATGAAACAGAATGGTATACACACACACACACACACACACACACACACACACACACACACACACACACACACACACACACACACACACAC
>JBBJLR010000013.1:14561287-14582181 GCA_037577145.1 Brachypetersius gabonensis | reverse complement strand
ACAACCGGGTAGTCAACTGGCTTATGTCCAGACAACCATCAGCGTTGTCATGGCAAATGCAAGTTTTCTGACAGCTGAGTGAAAGACCCTGCGTTTAAGGACCGGCTCAAGCCTGTAGTCTCAACTTTCTGTGCTGCTGCGCCAGTTTGTTGGAACTATGTCTTCGTTGCACATTTTATGTAGTTTTATTTTTACTCACGAAGTAAAATAAATGTGCAATATGTGGTCAACATCAGTGAGTCTGTAAATCTATTCCGTTGTACAGTGTTATATGTCAAAATCTGCATAAACGAAAGGTAGTAAAAAAGGTATTAAAAGGTATTAAATTTAGCTTAAGGATTGCTGTATATAGCCTGTGGTAGGGACCCCAAGAGAGCATTGCTTCTGCTTTCTCTCTTCTGTCAGAGTCAGCTGAAATAAGTGTGTTGTCTGGCTTTACGTGACCGTTATTCTTCACCTTCCCAGCATGATAGCTTTTTAGTGGCCGAAGGAGTGGCTAGCCTGTGGGTATTAGCAAATGAACTGAGCAAAAAACATAATCTATAAACATCGTAGCAGGTGGGTGAAAAAAGGAAAGTTTCAGACATTACGTTTATTTTGTCCTCCTCTTTTCCCTGCAGAACACGTTATATCCATACCGAACTTGGCATTCGAGACCATCTCTTGGTGGGCATCCTGAGCTCGCGGACCACCCTCAACACGCTGGGTGTAGCAGTCAACCGCACAGTGGCACACTTCTTCCACCGAACCTTCTTCTTCACAGGCCTCCGAAGCGCTAAAGTACCTCATGGTATGACCGTCATTGCACATGGTGATGACCGGCCAGTCTGGCTGATGTATGAGACAATACGTCACCTGCATCAGCACCATGGCAACGAACATGACTGGTTCTACCTGGCGCAGGACGACACCTACACTCAGGCACAGCGGATCATGGACCTCGTCGGGCACTTAAGTGCAGGGCAGGATCTGTATATGGGACGGGCAGAAGAGTTTATTGGTGGTGATGAGCGTGCCCGTTACTGCCACGGTGGGTACGGCTATCTGCTGTCGCGCAGTCTACTGGCCCGACTGCAGCCCCATCTGGACTCCTGTCGCAATGACATCCTGAGTGTGAGGCCTGACGAGTGGCTTGGCCGCTGCATCATCGACTACCTCGGTCTGAGCTGTGTGGAAAAGCACCAGGTGAGGTGGAAAAGTAGACAGGATGAAATCCTAACTTTGCATCAGAATATAAAGGATAATCTGTAGTTAATGCAAAATTAATTACTGTTAAATGCAAATCAAAATGAAATGGCATACTCTGAAGAAAATAGTATACAAAACAGAGTTTAAAAAAAAAAGATGCTCATTTCAATCACTTTTAAATGTACTTGAGTAATAGTATGAAATTCCATTTCATTGCACAGGTTTGTCAAAACAGTAACTTTTTTAATAAATTATCTGTTTTGAAACACAGATGTGATTCATTTATTGTTCACATTTGACCGAATATCCACATGTTTCAAAGAATTATGAGTGACAAATGACTGACCTGAAATTACATCATGCTTTCACTGCTCCTGTGACATCCTAGGGGTTCATGTTTGGTTTTCCAGAAACAGTCTGAGCACAATGTTTAGAGCTGTATGTTATTTGGCTGTATGAAAAGGAGCATCCATGATCCTGCAGCTGTGCTTCCAACAGCCCAGTGTATCTATGTGGAGTTAATGTCACCTGTCTAATTAGGAAAATATTACGTTTCGCAGTAAAAGTATAAAAGAAGCCACTCAGAAGAACTTCTGAAATGCATTTCTTTCCACTTCGTTGAACTGCGTCTCAGAAACATAATTTCAGACTCTGACTGCTCTCAAACAAGATTGTAACTATTCTTGTATCACGTCATATTTTTTCAGGAGATGACCTACCATTACTTTGAGCTACAGAAGAACGCAGACCCTGAGCGTGAAGACAGCTCCCAGTTCAAAAATGCTTTCACTGTGCACCCTGTTTCAGAGCCAACGCTCATGTACCGCCTGCACAAGCGCTACAGCCAAATCGAGCTGGACTGGACCTATTCTCAAATACAGCAGCTGCAGGTGAGTGTTTATGCGTGCGTGCGTGCGTGCGTGTATATGTGCGCGCATGTAGCTAGAAGCACCACACAGCATGGAGTACTTATTCTGTGGTATAGGTTTTACTTGACAGCATTTTTTGATGAATATATTTAAGATTTGGTTTAGACTCATAAAACATTAATGTATATTGTTCTATGGTTTATTTATTTAAACTGATACTAAATTCCTAAAATTCCTTCGTGTCCAGGCTTCCTCAGAAAAATATTGTCAGATATGTTAGGATTTCAGCCTTAAGCTCTGTTTTGCCCTACATGTTTCATCTAGCCCTGATCACAGTTTGAACATACCATTCAAACATTCCATGTTTTAAAGGCATTTTTACCCTGGTTTTTATTAGCATTTGGGCACCCTCCAAATTTACCAATGAAAAGGCATTAATTACTGCTACTGCTAACAGAGTGAGAGTGTCCCAACACTACTGAAAACCTTGGAAAAAACGTCTTTGAAACATATATATCATGCTAGTAAATGGTGTGGTCATTGTGAAAGGGCAGTAAAACACTTTCTCCTGCTATATTATTTACCTTTCATATCAGGAAAAAGCAGGCAAAAAGGCATTACTGTGATGTCCAATGAAAGGTTGGCTCATAGATGTTTGTTCCACTGGAGAATTCAGTTTAATATTCCACTGCTGGATTACCAGCTTGGCTGTGGAGGCTCATTTGTGGGCTGAGCAAACAGACCACAGAGGTGGCAGAACAGTCAGCCTGCAGAGAAGGTGGAATTCAATAGAGGACTTACTGTCAGAGTGACCCAGAGTGAACTGGTAAACATGCTGCATCCACAAATTGGTTACTAGCAGTTTTAGAGACGTTGGGCAGGCTTTACTTACATTTCATGTTCAGTAAATTTACTTTAGTGTTTAGTGCTCATATCCAACAGTGAAAAACAAATTTCATATTAAAAGCAACTACATTTCTGATTGTTTTTTTTTTTTTAAAGATAGTTTTACTATGGTCTCATTGCATTTGCCAACATTTTGTATGTTATGTTTCTATTCAGTTCTGATAAACAATCCATATAAATGCATTGTCTGCTCTTGTACTCTTCTACTAATTCATTAAAAACGAACCATTCAGTTTATATTTTGTCTTCTCTCTTACAGGTTCAAATCAGTAACCTGAGTGAGCTCACTGCAGAAGGCAAAGCTGGTGCTACCTGGCCCATTGGGGTCAACCCACCCTTCAGACCTAAGACACGCTTTGAGGTGATAAACTGGGAGTATTTCACTGAAGATCACATCTATTCATGTGCCGACAGTTCACCGAAGTGTGAGCTCCGTGGAGCAGACCGCGCAGATGCTAACTCTATCCTAGAGACAGCCGTGGAGCGCCTGAACGAGCGTTACCAACCTCAGCTGCGTTTCCGCAAGCAGCGGCTGCTGAACGGCTACCGCCGCTTTGACCCCACACGAGGCATGGAGTATGTGCTGGACCTGGCCCTGGAGGCTGTCACACAAAAAGGTCACAGTCAGGTCATTGCCAAGCGGGTGGGTCTGTTGAGGCCACTCAGCTCCATTGAAATCATTCCAATGCCCTACGTCACTGAAGCAACAAGGGTGCAGGTCATCCTTCCAGTGACTGCGCGTGACCAGGACTTTGTGGGCAGCTTTTTGGACACATATGTCATGAATGCCTTGGACACTCGTGACAACGCCCTACTTACGTTCCTATTTGTGTACGATCCCTTTGATGCACAGAGGGTCAGCCAAACAGACGTGTTTGCTGGAGTCAAGGCCATGATCGGCGAGGTGGAGAAGCGCTATAGCGATGTGAAAATCCCATGGATTAGTGTTAAAACAGAGGTGCCTTCACAGGTCAAGCTGATGGACATCATCTCCAAGAAGCATCCAGTGGACACCTTATTTTTTTTGGCCAGTGTGTGGACTGAGGTAAACGCTGACTTTCTGAACCGCTGCCGAATGAATGCCATCAGCAACTGGCAGGTCTTCTTCCCTATCCACTTCCAAGAGTATAGCCCCGCTCTTGTGTACCGCGACCAGCAGCCTTCTGCTGCCTCATCCTTTTCTTCCGAGACTCTGCGTGACGGCCGCTTTGACCGCCACGTCTTTGAGGAGGCCTGTTTCTACAATGCAGACTACATGACTGCACGCACCAAGATGGCTGCCGACATCTTGGACAATGATGAACTGCTGGAGAGCATGGATGTGTATGAGATTTTTGTGCGCTATTCAGGCCTGCATGTGTTCCGGGCGGTGGAGCCAGCTCTGGTGCAGAAATATGTCCGTCGGGCTTGTAATCCCCGGTTCAGCGAAGACATTTACCATCGCTGTGTCCTGAGCAATCTTGAGGGGCTGGCCTCTCGATCACATCTGGCTATGGCACTGTTCGAACAGGAGCAGGCCAACAGCACCTAGGACCTCATTCCAGTTACTGTGACTAAATTACTCTGTGAACCTTATTTCACCAACAAACTGGCCTTACTGGACCTTGATCAGTGAAAGAATAAAAACTAAAATATGGCTCTCTGACCTGGACACACTGAATGAGAATTTAGACCATGAGGCTTTCTCACTGAGGAAGCCATACTACTCAGTGAGTTAACCGTGTTGAACTACAGGAGGAAGACATTGAGTTTGGCTTGTTGGATTTTGAAGTGAACTGGACTGGATGGAGTTCAATCCCTTAATTTGATTTACAGAGTCTTTTCAGAGTTTTATATTGCGATGGAACTGTCTGTGTATGTGACTACACCTGTTTGTAGTTGACTGGGTACTGAATTCTCTGTTGACTGAACTGAATTCTCCGTTGTCCTGCATTATCAGGCATGCGACTCATTGGTCAGACACTGGTAAGTTTAGGCATCCCTAATACCAAGTAGGCCTGCCTATTATTTCAGCATTATAAATATGACAGAAGAGCTATGCAAGTACATTGTAATGCTGTATTTAAAAACATGCAGTAGATGTAATTAAACATCTACACCATACTAACATGTAGTCACCTCTGTAAAGTTAGGTGTCCAAGATTAAAAACTTTTTAAAAAGAAGAAAAGTAAGTTTTTAAAAGAGAAGTATTTAAGGTGGATGGAGAGGAATTTGTACCAAACTGAAATGTAATCTTTACAGTGGACACGGGATTTCCATGGTGACATTAGCTGCACTTTTTCTGCATGTTACTGTTTAAACACAGTTTTGTGTGTTCATTACATTACCCATTTTTCACCGTTTCAATAAAGAGGTCAGTATGAAAGCAATAGAGATTTTGCTCTATTATGTATTCCACGTGTCTCTATGAAAATATAATGCTCATGCTGCTTATTGGCACGATCCTTTACAGCAATCTCTTAAGTTAAAAATTAAAAAGTATCAGTTAAAACATGTGTGCAAAAATGGATCTGGTCACTGCCCAAGCAGGACGGGTGCAGATCATGATTTTAAACCCAGAAAATGAACTTGAGAGCAATACATGAAAGGAATTTTTTTTTTTTAAAAAGAAATATATATTTTTTTGTGGCAGACAATACTCAGACATTGTACTTGGGTCTGCACTCCTCAGTGCGCAGCTTGATACTGCCAGTATCTACTGTTTAAACACATTTATTTAAATAAATCATTAGGGACACCAACTTATTATATGTGAACATATAGAGTAAATAATTGTAGTGAACCATGACCTTAAAAAGGCATATCAACAATTTGGCACACAGACACATACACACATACACACACATACATAAATGCATACATACATACACACACACACACACCTCTATAGGAGTACAAAGCCTTAAATCCTTGCTTTCAATGGGGGAATGAAAATTGGCCTAGTTGTAAAAATACCTCACAGGGAATAGTAATTCTTAACCAATGAGGATTTTAAAACCAAGATTGGGGTTCATTCAGAACATTCAGATCTTCTTTTACCCACAGCTACACAAACTGATTTTATTTTACATTAAAAAGGGAACTGAAGTGCCTTTCTAAAGGTTTTTAACGGCGCTCTGTGACACAAAGTGTTGTGGTACAGTTTTTTTCAGTAGCCATAACAACTTATATTCTTGCCTGCTAATTATGTATGTTTCTTATGTACAAGTTGTAAAGGTGCTGTTTGATAAAAATGTTAACTACTCTTAAGTGGTTTAAAGTTGCATTTATCAATCTATTCTAACAGGTTCTGTCTCTGTCCTCACTCAGAATGAGAGTGGGAGGGACCGGATAAAAATGATTCATTGCCAAAATGTTTAACTGTCCCTTTAAGCTTCTGCTTCAACTCACCTTGAGCCTTTTGCCTTTCTTTACGTACATGATTGTATGAGATTTGAATGACGTGTTGGATATGTTGGTGTCGAATAAAATAGCAGAATATTTGTGAACATGTGGCCTTTCAGTGATGATACACACAATGCTGTTTTATACACTGTAGGCTTCCCTACAGTGAGAAACACCAGTATGGGAATTCTGAATTCTGATGCCCATATCCCATATTTTTCACTTGTAGAAGTGTCAGTGCTGCTGTTGGCATTTAATTTTGGCCACATCTACCTGGAATAACGTATGTAATTTATTTAATAAACTTCATTTTATTGTGCAGAAGAATGAATAAAATAGAGCAGCTTTGGTATATAAGCCCAGCATCGTCACAGCATCCTTTATACAGTCAGATGTTAGGGTAAAATATCAGTTAAATCTGAGAGATTATTTGCTTTATACACAATTCTCTGCTACATCCTTGCATTCAGTCAACCAGGGGCTCCAAGGGTGCGTGTGTATTTCCTAGTTATGTGAAGCGTTTGGCAACGTCATTGTGAAGCTCAACACGTTTGCAGGAGAACACTAAACAGTCAGCTAAGTCAGATGCCTACACTGGCTAGTGTGGAGGGATGCAGGAGAGGGAGTTGTGCCAGTTGTGCTCTCCTTGACTCCTGCCCATTGATGACTGTTGAAAAACGTGTTATATTGATGATACAGCCAGTGCTCACACAGTTATGCCACTTGAAAGACCAAAATGATAACCATGATATCAGGAACTACAAGCAAAAGTATCTGCATGTATTTAAACTGATTTGTCTTTAAAGAAAAGTACTTATCTGTGATAATGATGCCTTCCCAAACAGCTGTGGTTGTTTCTGCAGCTGGAGCGATAATTAATGTCGACATTTCTTTTTTACTTTGGTATCAGAGCATTGTGTTGAAAGAGCAAGGCACGATCTGCCTGTTTTTGTGATAAAGGGTTTGTGATAAACGCATCCCTTCCTCTTGCGCTCTGCATGCCTGTTAGCTTTCATGTCATGCCAGTTCAATATCCTGTGCTTCACCAAGTAGAACCCACAAGCTAAGTAGTACATGCTGACTTCTTTTGTTTTTTTAAAGAGATTTTTTTCAGATAATGAAACAAACATTTCTTGAAGCATGGTTCACATGTGGCATTTTACTGCACATTAAAACGACTGAGTAGGTTGATTCATCAGGACCTGTGGCCTGTAAAGGACGGACATGCAATGCAGTTTAACCATATTAAACTTCCCACTGAGGCTCAAATTCCCATCTCTGTGGCTTCAAAGAGAATATTAACAGTGTTCACAATGAGCGTTTTCAGTGAGCTGTGTGAAGGCATTTTTATTCATTTATTTTTTTTTATTGGCCAAAAGCGCCCATCAGGCAGGGTCCATATAGAAATTGAGAATCAAAAGTTGAATATAGTACATGAACATTATTAAAAACAGTGCTGTCTTTCTGTCAGTTAAAGCTATCCCAACAAAAAGGGTAATATTTCAATCCCAAAGTGATGACTTTGGTTCATCCCCAGACAAGCTTTCTTTAAATGTTACTGTGTTTCAGTCTCTATCTTTTTTATAGCTTCGTGATTTGTGACTATGGGGGCTGGCTGAAGATTTCAGAAACAAGAGCTACGGGTTTATTTCATTCATAATAAGACAATACAAAAGTTCATTTCAAAATACAGTATTCATTTGTTGGCTTTATTTGTTATCAAAGCTTTCCGCATGCTATAAAAACGCTATATAAAGTCAAATTTGCTGAAATTGTGAAACCCAAATCGTTCCACTAAGAAACGATCTCAACTTGTTGATGTGCACCTTTAAAGTGGAAGCTTCAGGTAATGTTCTGTTAGGCTGCTGCCAGCTCAAACAGCCCCAGCTTCCACATCTGCTACACCCCCACCCCATTAAGCCTTCTAAAGCAGAGCTGGAATTCAGTTCACATATTGCATGTCAAGCAGAGCCGAGAGAGAGTTAGAGTTCCTTAGCCAGCAAGTTTTGTCTCGAACATCCAATAACATGTATCGCAACACAGCGTAACAGAAGCTTAAAGTCCAACATTGCTTTATGTAGCTTTATGCAAATTCTGTCCCTAAAGAATTGTCTCACAATGCTAGTTGTTGGCTGTAAGTTTCTGTTACCTCTCATCTACTTTAGATGAATGTCTTGGCTGGTCAACTACTTTTGCTGTAGTGGAGAAATCTGTGTGAATTAGATTTTTTTTCTTCTTTTCCATTAAAAGTAGGTTCTCAGGAGTGAGAACTCTGTGCCTGCAAAAACATAACTGTTCCTTTATATTGCTGTTAAAACACAGGGAGAGGGAGAGATAGGGGCAGAGTGAGACTGAGTGGGGGAGAACAGGAGGCTGAGAGAAAGGGCTCATTTTATGCACAGGAGGCTGGACTTTATTAACACACCACCTGTTTCCTCCTCAGAGCGGCCCGACCCAGTGAGACAATGATGCATCTGTTTGCACACGCGACAGCTACATGAGCAGGATCCATCACATATTGTAAGGCTGCCTTGTCTATCAGGTTACTATGTTTTGGTGGAGTTAATGCAAATTATTTCAAAAGATCTATTTGAATAGAGCTGAGCTCTTCAGGCTTGACAAATTAACCCCTTAAATTGCAGGTTTATGATTTAACAATTCATCTCAAGACTTACTATTAAGTAGCCACTAATGCAACTTCGGTAATGAATAGAAAAGATTCAGTAGCTTCTAAGATTCATGTAAATAATTCAGTAATATAAACAATTATTCAATAATACAAATGATTCAGTAACTTCTATACACAATAAAACTATTCAGTAGCTACTAAAAGTGATTAAGAAATGAACACAAATGATTCAGTAGCTTCTATGAATCATTAATATAAATGATTCATAATTATGAGTTAATAATTAGGATAAAGGTAGCTACAAGAAATGATTCCGTCGCTACTTTAAACGATTTAGTTGTTAATATTAATTATTCTGTAGCTTTCATAACTTCTATGACAACTAATGTAGTTATGAACCCACATACATTACTGTTTAATGGATAAAAAATATGCTGTATCCACGTTTTGCCCAGCAAATTGATGACTGTGTATAAATATGTGATGTGTATACACATACATACTTACATTGGATATTTTTTTTATAGTAAATTCTAAATAAAATGAACAAAGTGCTACTTTTCAAAGACATGTGGCTTTTTAATTAAGAAGTGTGGCCTTTCAGAACGACTCCTTCAATAGCATACAGACATTCACACTCAAATGAAACTCACATCAGCCTTGGAATTGGGTCCCTTTTACAAACTTTGGCAAATGCTTGTTTATTTACATCCACGCTGTATCGCAGTCACAGCTGTGGCTTTCATACTTCTTTCTGCTAAAAATGGAACAAGAAGATACAACAAATGGAGAAAAAGGAAATCGTAGTGGACTGATGGACAGCCGAGTGTTTTAATAAGGACTAGAAAACTGCTCTTTTAATACATCATGCCTTCATTGTGTATAAACTGCCCCATGTGATGAAATTAGAGACGTCTTTTTTATTCTCAGTTCTATTAAAACACCACAGACCAACAGTGGCAACCATTTTACATTTGCGGGGTAGAAGTTGTCCTTTAATGCACACATGAGACCAGCAATGCTTTTTCCAGTGTCCTGGTCAGGAAAATGGCTCTTAGAGGGCTGAGCTGGTGTAAAAGGGCAACTTCTGCCCCAAGCCACTGGCGTTAGCAGTGGTGGATCCCTCACTAAACTGACAACAGTGCTAATTGGTAGAACTATAAATGGTCCAGTAGTTGAGCCACCCACAAGGGACATGAGTTTAACTCAGCTCTTGGGTTGGAAAGCAACTCAGTCAAGCGGAATAAGAAAAAAAGAAAAATGATTTACGGTTCAGTCCAAAGTTTTACTGATACTGAAACAGCTAGCTGCACAGTTCCCAGAGTGGTGTGTAACGCCTCAGTGTAGATGATGGATTCAAGGGGTTCAGTAGGAGGCGCTCTAGTCTTTATAATTGCACCAGACTGTATGCATCCCAGTACAAATCCATTTGTGTGCTTCTATTTGTCTTCTCATACTAAAATCACTAGGTCTTTTGTAAAGACAAAACAACAAGATACAAGAGAAAAGACTTAAAAAAAAACAGTATCTGGACCCAAACGGGCCTCTGTGTTGGGTTTGACCCAGTCACCACGGGCCAGTGCTCTTCTGATCTCCTCCCTTTTGAGTCAGAAGGGTTTCAAATGTCCTTGTATGAAAGTATAAAAAGCTCTGTCCATGCAGCATGCATAGGCCTTAGAAAATGAAACAGACCCTCTTGAGGTTCCATAAAAAGGGTTGAACATAACTCTTCTCCATGAGAAGACGTTTGATGATCTCAGGCATTTGACTGGACGAGATCCTAATTATATACCTGCTTGCTGTCAAGTCACCCTCTACCTTAATACTACGATTCGGCAGAGGGCTGAGAACACACAGTCAATGAGCATCTGGGACTATATTACAACACTGACAACAACGTAATTTTAAATGTAACAAAATAAGTAGTTTATGTTCTCCTTCATTCCCTTGTCTGTTTCAAGTGACATTTAACAATGACAGACATACGACAGACTCATGATCAACAACTTAGTGCAAAAAGTTATATAAGTTGTGGTGCATTACTGAGGTGTTTTTTTTTTTCATTCCAAACTAAACAGAATTGTTTGTCTACTTTCTATATATTCAATGCTTAACATCTAGATGGTGCCCTTCATCATGAAATGATTCAATAAATACTTAAAACCTTAGAGTTTGTGACTCTTTGGTACACATGAAACATAAAAAGGACTCTCAAAACATGTTGCAGAAAGACAGACGTTAAGAACAGTACTGTTCATATCCCCATACTTTCATGTTTTGGGTCATAGCAAGCATATGAACACATTCATAATATTTTACAGCTAACCAGAGAAAAAACGAATAATACGGTGCCCCATTATTTACACAATTTTAACCATTTCACCATGTTTTAAGAAACCGGCCACACAACTGATCATTTGTTCTTATGTGCCCCTAGTGTTCAACGCAAACTACCTTCATCGATCCCTGTCAAGGTAAGATAATGGCAGGAAAACAGTGTTTAAATAGTTGAACTTAAAATGAGTTTTGCTATTTAAATAAATCTGGTCACATGCTAAAATTCTGCGGGAGAACAGAAAAAAATCTTAAATCTCCTGTATGAACAGACTTCAGAAAATTGCAGCTCAAAATACTGACAGTGAAAGAAACGACCTGTTGTCATGAAAAGCTTGAAACCTTAACACTGAAAACACACTGAAACAATTCAGATGCATTTAAAGGAAAGTATTCTGGCAACACCCATGGCCAGGGGAATTGGGTATTATTATATCCACTAGCTGCTGCGGGAAAGTACTAGTACAGGTTTAAAAAAAAAAAAAAAATATATCGTATGACTAGTAGGTTCATAATTACTTTCTATTATAAAGGTAACAGGGCAGAGCACCATGATTGGTCGAGGAGGATGAATGTGAAGGCTCCTTTGATCGGCCATGTGTGATTAGACTTTGGGTCACAGTGACAACGAATACACCCTAAGACAAACATCTCAAACACCCACATGGCCTACGCTTGCTGTAGAAGAAAATATGGGGATAATGAGGGGCATCTGCATGGCTCAGACTGAAGACGTGCTGTCAGGGTAGTGGCTGAGGAGTAGGAGCTGTCTAAGTATTCCTCAAAGCCAGGGCTTGCTCCAGCTCTTGTCTTCTCTGCTGAATCTATGAAGACAACACATTAAAGAGTATAATACAACTGTCAGACTGACACCAAGATTGATAGCAACTTGACAGACCAACACTCCTAGGTAAATAAATGAAACACACAGGCCCTTATGATAGAAAGAAGTCCTCCTGTCTTACTTTGCAGTAGAAGTAGCGACTGACAGCCTCCTGAGACCAGGGCTGGTGGTAAAACTCCGCCCTCCTCTCCTCCTCTGGGCTGCCAGCAACATCTGTCATCAGCTGAAACCAATCACAACATGGTTACTGTCCAAGTAGTCCCATCCTAGAAGTTTTCATGTGCAAAAAAGCACTACAGATTTAGTTGTTGAGAGTTGGTGTGAATATATTGCTCATAAAAGTACTTGATCTCCTGGTGATGGGTTTAACGCTAAGGCCAGAGACCTGCGGTCATTTACAGAGCAGAATTTACAATGTAATTATTACTGTCAGACTTGCTCATGTGGGAAATCACTATAACTACAGAACTATTACTCCAGGTCAAATTAATCCAACTCAAACTAACTTTGAGGTCCCTGCTTTGGGACTTCAGCCAGTCCTGAATGTAGCCTTTAGGATCTCTGGAGAAGCTGAGCATGAAGTCCCTCTGAATCTTCAGCTGGTTGATGGATTCAATGGTCTCATGGATCTGCAAATGGTTACAAAACAAACAACAAACATCTTTCCTCAAGAACGATATTGTAAATGTGTAAGCAACATCTTTGACAAATTACTTCCAAGTAGTTTTCAAAAGAGAACGTGTGTCATTGCGGTACCTTATTGTCAAGGGTTGCGATCTCTTGTTGATTGGCTGTGGAGAGCAGGAAGTTGCTCATCTGGGCTTTGAGTGGATCCTCCACTTCAACATCTATATCATAACAGGCTGTTTTCTTCTGATCATTTGGGTCCACACTACAACAACCAAGATAACGCTCCATCTTTAACAAGCAGTAATAATGAAATGGAGAGCATTGACAGGAGAAGGGTTGTCCAACCATGTTTTATTTTAATTAGTACTTTAAAGGGGACGTATTATGCAAAATTCACTTTAGTTAGAATAGGTTTATGGGCTACAAAACATGTTTATGAAGTTCTTTAGACAAAATCACTCTCACATAAAGAGATTCACCAGCTTTATTCTCCACAGTTTCCCTTTCAAATGAGCCCTTTAAGGGCTCTGCAACTTTTATGTAAATAAGCTGCTGCTGGCCATGCCCCACCCACCCCATGTTTAGGCTGCATGTTTAAATTCTGTATTTTACACATTAGAATCCATGTCCCTAACACCAGTGAAAGTGTTTCTTTCTCCCTTTCTTCCTTCCTTCCTTCCTTCCTTCCTTCCTTCCTTCCATCCATTCAATCTGTGACAGTGGTTCTAGACTGCATGGTGACCAGGCTGAAGGAAGGAAGACACTTAACGCACGGGAAAAATGAAAACAGAGATATCCTGCCCTATATGTTCGACCCCGAGTCGAGCCCAGCGCTAGTAGAACACAACACTTCATGTGTGACTTGCCCCTGCCTGTAGCCATAGCGCTTGGTGTCTAATGGATGCTTGTAAAACCATGGCCGATCTTCAACTAATCTAGTGTGTGGGGGCTCAACAGTTGAGGGGTGGTTCTATGCAAATTTCCCTTATTCTGACATCATAATAAGGGAGCAATCCAAATGGCTCATTTTGAAAGGGACTGAAACTGTCAAGAATAAAGCTGGTGAGATTTCTTTATGTGAGAGTGATTTTGTGCAAAGAACTTCATGAACATGTTTTGCAGCCCATTATATTATAACTTGTTTTAAAAAAAAATGTGAGTTTTGCATAATATGTCCCCTTTAAGAAATAAAACACATAAGGAAATGTAAAGTGAAGCATTAAAAGTGTCTCAAAAAGTAGAGAATAAAAAGTATTTAAAAATACAGTTTCTTCAGTTTGTACACTAGCAACAGGCCGGAAAGGTTGCTAGCTAGCTGCTTAGTTTTTTGATCTTTGCCTAACAAAGAGATTTGGCCTTCATAAATATTGTAACTTTTAGATGCATTAACATATAGATACATTTGAGAAGAAAAGAAGTATTTTAGAGTCAGACGCCAGACTGACCTAATGATGTGGTTAATGACGATGGGGTCAGGAGGCAGCAGCAGATTGGTAAGGCGCTGAGGGATCTCTGAGAACTTCAGCCGAGGGCAGTCGAAAATCTGAGGGAGTGCATGTTTGCATTAGAAACATCAACAGTGGATCTATCCGATGGATTCAACTCTTCAACTAAAGTCTAACAATTTTATCTGCTCAAGAAATTGTGCTGGTGCATTCACCTAAATTCAGTTTCGTTAAAGTTAGAAGTACAGTTTGATTACAGTGGCCATACCCCTTACCTGCTGAAAATACTTATCACAGTTGATGTACTCCTTGTCATGCGAGTCCTGCAGCTTGTTGGTTTTGATGTACTGCCACAGGGCCTGGATGATGCAGGAGCGGGTCTGTGTGTGGATGCCCAGCAGACGAGCAAGCCGAGGGTCCAGCTTGAACTGGGGGGGCTAGACACAAGAGTGTGTTGTTTTGCAATTTTGTATAAAGGAAGTCACAACACTTTGTCACTTCAGGTCTCTTCAACTCAGTAAGAGCCTGTTATTAACTTAATCGGACAGGAATGCCATGATGAAGTTTGAATAACAATTTATAATAATATATATTAATATATATAATATATAATAATAATATCACGATTTCCTAATTGCTATGTTGACAGAGTTGAAATGCAGACATTAGGCTACATTTCTAAGAAACAAATTGAGGAGTCAAGCTGCACTGCGCTGTGAGCTAATTGACCGCTTCAAGCTGACCTCAGCAGTCTAGGCCAAAAATCTAGGTCACAAAAACTTTCATTTGCACAAAACCCTCCAAAATGAGTTCTTCTCATTTTATGATAGCCCAACTTAATACCTCTCTTCAAAGGACTACCTTTATAAAGAACGGTGTAGATTTCCTGTTTCATCGCATATTCGTATTCAGGACTCAGAATAGCTCAGATCTGCTTTTTATTGGTGTCCCTACCAAATTATTTTGAGGGATTTATGACCTAATCAATAACCATTAACTCTTTATTTGGATAGTATTACTGCAAAATTGTATAGTTTATCTATGAACAGATACCATTTGTGGTGACGGGTTCTCTACCATCCTACTACCTCTTGACTTCATCATCTAAGCTGTTCTCATCCTCCCTTTCACTTTTTCCTCTTGATTCACATTCTCTACTGGCCACCTCATTCTAATGGCCACTTGTCTTTCACTTTCTGAAGTTGAATTTTAAAACAATGAGTGAAAAGAAAGTTGAAGTTGAGTTATTTTGCTAAGCAAATATTATCATTTGTGCTGTCATGTCTGTGTCTGTTGTTAAATTAACACTTAGAACATACAAAGTATCCAGAGGTTTTGGCATCAGGTTTTGCTCAGATGACATTTTGTTGATTTCCTAAGTGACAATAAATAAGCATCCTCTACAGAAAACACACTGCATTTATAACACACCATAATTGTTTATGTGCTTACTTAGACATATCGGGGAAAACATGTCCTGAGCACATTTCATACTGGCACATTTCTTTAATATGTTAAACTCCACAAGCCATCTTATTAACATTTGCAGAAAAAGTCCATATTTAGGTCTGTTCTCTGTAGAGGATGTATTAAGTTTAGCCCTCTCTAGCCCCATCGCTAGCTAATTACATAATGGCATTCTCCTCCATTGACCTGTCCAATGACATTGCATCCACGACACTATAATTTGAAGGAAGCACATGTTTGCCTTCTCCCTTCCAATGTGGGGGTAAAATAAACAAATTAAAAACATCAAATAATGTCATGGGGTCTTCAGACCTTTCCCTATATATTTCCCTATAGGGGTGGAGGTAGCTCAGTGGGTAGGATACTTGCCTCCAGACCAAGAGGTCATGGGTTCGAATCCTACCTTCAGCAGACCACCACTGGGTCCCTGAACAAGACCCTTAACCCCAAGTTACTCCAGGGAGACTGTCCCCTGTAGTTAGGGGTAGTTTGGATAAAAAGCGTCTGATAAATGCCATAAATATAAATATAATATAATATGTTTGTGGGTCCCCTTTAAGGGTAAGGGTAAGGAACAAGAGCTGAGAAAAAAGGGTTGAGAAACACTGCAGTGCTCTTGGGCACCCTCACCTGGTAGTCCAGCATTAGGAGCAGAGTGCAGCGTACATTAACGTCACCCGGTCTCTTCACCTGGAAGCCGTCAGTCTCCTGAGTGGTGGGAGTGCGGTGCCACTAGGATGCAAAACAGAAATAGAGCTTTGTTAACAATGTATACATGTATGACACACATACAGTCATTCAAATACAGGCACAGGAACAAAATAAATCCATCCACATGAAATGGCACAAAACGTCTATACACCCTGCTTTATGAAAGTGTGTGTATGGAAGAAGAGGTGAACTTCACATAAGACAGCTACATCTTTCAGACATTAACACCTTAGTTAATGTGTTCAAACTGAAAAAAAAAAGGATTTCAGTTTGAAAATATGAGAGGGGCACCAAAGTCAAATAAAAAGGTGGAACATTAAACTTTTACCAGAGTTTCTCTGTATTTACTTGACAAGGACTGATAACTACATACAGTACGCTGCATGTTCACTTTAGAAACGTATTCTAATTTTGTTCAATAGGAGCTAGTTTATATGCTGTTTATATGTGTTTGAGAATGAAAGGAAGATGAATCTCCACTTTTACAGACTCTGTTTGTAGTGTGAGCAAGGCTGGATCTTACCTGGGCCTTGCTGCTCAGCAGCTGAAAAGAAAAACATTTCAAGCTCCCAGAGATTCAAGGTAACTGTACTCACTAAGCATGCAACACTCGCTTAGAAACCACAAAGCTAAGTACTACTTAACCCTGACATGCAAAAATCAACACGATGAACACTTATGGCAAATAACAGAGTATATAGTGAATCTATTGACAAGATGTCTCTGTGAGATGGCTCCATTGTACAGAATGGGAGGTCCCTTAATTCTGCTGCCCTATAGGTCTGAAAATAAGCCTGGTCTTTCCAAACACACATGAAATGTTCTCTATTACTAAACAGTGAATGACGGGAACATGCGCTTTAGCACAAAACACACATACAGGACAGGATGTGACAGGAACACACATTAAAATGACATTTTCAAACAATCCAACTAAATACAAACCCAGCCTTACTACACACCAAATAAACGTTTCACTCTACTGTAAAGACCAAACCCTCTTTTAGGAACTAGAATAAATGAGTACTCTTATAAGTCATATGTGGTTCAGGAATAAATTCAATAATAATCATATTATTTATAATTCTAAATGAAATCATTAGACATTTAATTAGTCAATGAATGGCCAGATGGGGTCTACTCTTAGACTAGATGCATGCATAAAGGAATATTAAACAAAACAATACATACAACACAATTAACAACACAAAATATTTTCTTGCTGGGATAGCTGAATTTAAATGATATAAAAATGTGAATATTTTCAAATCAAATGACACAATGCAAGGCTGAAATTCAACTACATTGGCTTTCTGTGGGCAGAGGTGTGTTTAAAGCAAAATGTATAGTGAAAATGGAGACATAATACATCCTCTTGAGAACCACTGGGAGATGATCTCACCTCCACTAGGTGGTTGTCCGGTCCATACAGATCTTTGTCCAACTCGATGACTAGGCTCTTAAAAAATGAGGAGAACTTCCTTTTTACCTTTCCTGGCTGAGAAGAACAGAGAAGTAGAAGAAGAGAATAAATACAAAGTGTGTTCTGATGCACAGTGTATATGTGTGTTACTGGGGCAGCTGGTGGCCCAGTGGTTGGGCCGTTTGCGGTCAGAACGTCGTGGGTTTGATTCCCAAGACAGCTAAGCGCTGCTGAGGTACCGTACCCACAGATGGTGAATGGGTTTTAAAACTGCCCCCACTTGGTGAATGGGTTCAATGCGGAGGAAGGATTTTGTGCTATGGTGTGTTCATGTATGACGGAATGGTCACTTTCACGTATCATGTGTAATTAAATCCTTTTATTTGCTGGTCATTCTGTTTTGGAAATCTGTGTTAAAATTTTTCCTGAAACGGTAGAGATTCAGTACAAAAGTGTTTTCATTTACTGCCTTATAGAAGACATCTCTGCATTCAAACCAAAGCGGGTGCTAATGAATAAAACTGTCATCAATGACTACTGTTTCCACTTGGGTGGTTACATAGCATATGCTTATGTAGCTCTTGGCCAGACATTCAGCATTTGGTTAAGACTTTTGGCTACTACTTCTTTCGTAAACCATTCACTCTTAGGTTCACTTTTGTCCAAGCAAAACAAGCAACTTCTGGAACTAATCACTGGCCAAACATACCATATATGTATCCTGAGACTAAACATTATGGTTGTTTATGGCTGAAAGTGGAGCAAGTCCTTTTGAACTTTCAGAGAATGCTTTTGGAGGCCATTCTCAATGATGTTATTTCCAGAGCAAGGAAACTTCAGGCTCCATAATGTTTCTGGAGTGCAACTCTATTCAGATATAAAGCACAGTCTTAGTGAAACGGGGCTTAAAACTATCAAAAGAGTTAGAAACAAGGGGAAAAGAAAGTCAAAGGAGTCGAAGAGCATTAATGTTTGCACAGGAGCGGACGAATGACCTCATTGGTAAGTGGGGCATTCTGCTGTGGTGGAAACTTGGGAGTCTGAGCAAGTAATTTTAACCTCACCACTGTAAAACACACATAGCTGCCATTCAGTGGGTAGGAGCTCACTCAGACAAAGGCACAGAGCCCGCACTTTTCGGCTCTGTCAGTTCCCTTTGGCTCTGGTGATGATGTTTGCTTAAGGACCAACAGGGAGTTTGAGGGGCAGCTAATTGGTTTATCTCTCAGCAATCAGTAGTTCTGAAGATTTAAATGCTAAAAATAGTTTCTGTGTGTTGCGCTGACTTAATGATGCATGTAAAAAAAAAACATTTTCTCTCAAGTTAAAAAATAAATTAAAAATGTGACGAAAATAACCTTATAGGCATGAATAGCGCTTTATGAATCTCCTTACATTCGTGAATAGGTCTTTATGCATACCCTTTTATCAGTGAATAGTTCTTTATGAATGTCCTAAAATCAGTGCACCATGATTTATGAATATCCTTATATGTATGAACAGTGCTTTATGAATAACCTTATTTCAGTGAATACTGCTTTATGAATAACCTGTGAATATCAGTGAATAGAGCTTTATGCAAATCATCGGTCACAGATCAGCTTATGTTGGTAGATCACACATAGCACGAAGTGAGAGTGTCAGGGAATGTGTCTGCACGCATTGACTGACTTACATCATCTAGCAACTTGCCCTCTACCCGAAGCTCCCAGGATGCAATACTGCCATCGGAGTCTTCAGCGTCAGCCTTGGCTGGGTTGAAGGTGTTGGATATATAGAGTCGCAGTTTGCGTTTTTGCTGCATGAGAAGAATGAATCTATTATAAAGCAACTGAACCAAATGTAAATGTTACACATTCGTACTTCTCCTTTCTGAACCTAAAACAACTTGCGTTATACTGCACAGTAGTTTCTTCAAACTGAATACACAGATATCCAATAATCTCTTCAATCACTTATGAACAGTTATTTTCTACTAAGAGCACTCATCAAGAAAGTTACCTGATTCCTTTTGTGTACTGTTGTGTACTGTAACTGCACAGTTAAAGTGTACCTTCATGGGTCTTTTCAGTGCCTCTTGGATGTCTACACGCTTGCGCATTATGGTTTGGTCCAGTTTGCGCTCAAATGCCAGTAGGTCCATGTACGCCTGAGACTCAGGAACTAGCTCACGAATCTGAGGACGGAGAGGTTGAAAGACTTATAGTTCAACAAACCTTGTAAGCGGGCTGAGTACTTAAGATACAGTTGTGCACAAAGTGAAATTAAGTCCACGTTATTTAAAAGGAACATACAAGTTTGGCATGGTTCTGCAAATTGTAGTACACACTTTTTTTTACATTATTTTTTTAGTTCAGTCATTAGCTTAGTGGCATTTGATTATTGATTCTGCTTCTGCATGGATCACCTTATGTCATCCCTTGTTAAATGATATATCTGGTAAACAGTGCTCTCCATTTGGCACATGTATATTTTTATGTGTGTGTGTATGTGTTGTTCTGAAGCTTGCCTGCCTGTCTATGACCCTGTCTGTCTGTCTGTCTGTCTAAGATTCAAAAGACCCCATCATTCACTGCTGTAGTGCTTAGCAGTGTGTGTGTGTGTGTGTGTGTGTGTGTGTGTGTGTGTGTGTGTGTGTGTGTGTGTATTCTATCTGCCAAGAATCCACATCAACCCCTCCAGTGCCACATTATCATGCACACACACAGATGGTTTGAGGATGTGTGTGCCAAATGCCACACTTAATACCGGGTACAAACCCACAGATTCCGATACTGCACCCATCTCAACCTCTCTATCCCTCTCCCTCTCCCCCTCTTTCAGTCTTAGCTTCTGTAGACGTAATCAGTATATGAGTAATGCCACCGGCGTCTGTGTTTCTGCCATATCTACACACGTCCGATAACACACCCACTCACTCAGTCACTGAAAACGACTTAGAGCTTCATGACCCCTGCGTTCTATCTTTAAAAGCAACATGCACAGGCAAGCTCACACACACACACACACACACACACACACACACACACACACACACACACACACACACACACACACACACAC
>JBBJLR010000013.1:14547070-14559206 GCA_037577145.1 Brachypetersius gabonensis | reverse complement strand
CACACACACACACACACACACACACACACACACACACACACACACACACACACACACACACACACACACACAGGTTACACCATTTCAGGTCTCATGAGCGCTTTGCACCAATAAAAGGAGATGCAAAGTTGCAAAATGAATTTAAAAAGACTTCTTTATCTTTATGTTAGATTAGAAAGACAATGTACGTGTTGCAGCAATGAGCAATATGACATTATTTATCCTATTTTGGTAAATAAAGTCACAATTATGTCACAAATGTGTCAGCATGATTTTTCATGATTATAGTCATTACTTAAAATAACATGTACTACTGACTAAATGCACTGAATGTATGTGGAAAAATATACATTGAACATTTATTAAAGTCTCACGATATTACATTTAATTATTTTTGCAACATGGCCAGCTACTAATGTACTGTTACTGTTAACAAAGTCCGTTATCTCCAAGATGGTAAAGTAAATGGGAAATCATTTTTAATGCAAATTCATGGAATGAGACTTTTAGTCATTTAGCTGTATTTTTTTATTATGGCAGCAGATTTTAAACATCGCAAAGAAACAAACAGATTTTAATAATCTACAAACTGTGCCGATTGTGGTATGTTGTGACCAAACGGCAAGACAAATTCCCATCATGTTAATGTAGACGAATGAATAAAAGCGATTCTGGTTCAGACTCAGTGCTGGGGTACAAAGATAAATCAAAAGGCTAAAACGGCTGAACCTCTAATGCTGCCGTACACGCACACCTGCAGCCAGCTCTGGGACTCTGAGTCTTCGTCCTGTTATTTGGGTTACAGCTACACACACCTGTGGAAGTATCACACTCTTCTCGGAATACAAATGTCACTGTGAGAACAGACCGTCACTACTAAGTTTGACCAGCGATTGAAATACGTGACCCAAATGTACAAGAAGCCCTCCAAAGCCCTTTCTGTCTGGTGTTGGGCTGCGTCCAGAACACATCATCTTATCATCTCTCTGAAAGACCATGATCAACATAACATACAAACACAAGTGGCCACGCACGCTCACATACACACACTAACACATACATACACTTACACACATACACAAACCCAAATGACCAAAACAGAAATGTTTTCTCACTCACCCTTTGTGGAAGAATCTTATCAGCCATTTTCCTCCTCTTGGTGCTGCAGAAAAGAGGGAGAAAAAGGAGAGACAGAGAGAAAGACAGAAAAAAAATGAGATGTTACTATGGAGACCGATAGTGTAGCACCCGGGACATCTGCTAAAATTCTGGGGCTGGTCCAGGATGCAAGAACGCCGGCAGCGTACAACTGTGTGTGTGTGTGTGTGTGTGTGTGCGCGCGTGTGTGTGTGTGTGTGTTTTAGTGATTCCAGCCCAGATGGTGCCCACCAATATGGGCAGAGAGACGGGTAGCAGAGGGGCATCCATGGCTTCACACCCTGAAATCTGGCAAAGTGCTCCTAAAAGGACCCCAGACCCTGAAATAAGTGTCTGAGTGTGAGGTTTTTTTTCAACTTTACTTTATCCCTTAGAATTAAAGAGGGAGTATCTGCTACCGTGTCTTCAAGACTGATTTATGTAAGTTTTGACTTTGAAGTGAACTGTGGGCTTAAACAAACGAATAGTGTGAATAGGTTCTAGGTTCTAGGTGATACATCGACAAATATTTCCAGTTGTTGAGGCCATCCCTACAGGCTTTTTAAAGTCCATATTGTGTGTGGCAAACAACATACAGATCAGTCAAAGATTTTCTTTTGGTATTTGTATCAAGATGATCCAAGCTGGTCCCAGCAGGGCATCATGAAGGCAAAACTGAAATCGTGGTTGAATCAAAGTTGGAAAATGTACACCGAAATCAAGCTTTTGACATGACCATTACAGTCCCCTGTCCTGAACCCCATTGAAAACTGAGCCCAGTACAAAGAGATAACCTGGCGCATGTCAATATATATATATATATATATTAGGACATTAACACAAAAGTCGTTAGAAGCACGAGTCGACGCCGCCGAAGAGAAGTCGTGTGTTATTTTTCCTCTCTCTATGCCCTCTCTGTGCAATCACTGCCTCTGATTGGCTTACACTTACGTTCCTTGGTTTAACCAATTATTATAGTCCCCTCATATAAAGGGTGGTACTGTTGGCGTGAGGGGAAACACAAGACCGCAACAACCCAAGAGACACGCAGCACAGAAGACAGACGCACATCATATGTGTGGAGATATTTCAGTCTAGACCACACAAACAGCATGGTGACCTGCACAATCTGCAAGTCGGTGTTAAAGTACATTAACACTACAAACGTTCTGCACGGCATCTGAAATGCACCTCTAGCTAACATGGCTAACACTAGCACTGCAGGGAGACGGCTTAAACTGTTCGCACTTCAGTTATACACTTAAATTTACCAAAAAAAGTCAGGTTTCAGTCTTTGTTTTGTTTTGTTTAATTGTCATATTGACTGTTAATGTTACAGATAATGTTTAATATTTGACACAACTGTGTGTGCGTGATGACATCATCAAACGACTAGTTGACTCGACTTTGACTTTGCTGACAGATCGTTAATGACCTCATATATATATATACACACACTACATGTCAAAAGTTTGGACACACCTTCTCATTCAATGATTTCCTTTGTTTTTATTATTGGCTAGACTGTAGATTAATATCGAAAACCTCACCTTTTGCTCTGATGACAGCTTTACATATATACAGTAACCCCCAGCTTTAACCACAGTTCAGCAGTCACAGTTCATTTTTTTCTGAGAACCGAACTAATAATTGTTAGCAGAAACTCCCGCACATTCTCAGAAACCACAGATATCCTTAGCATTTTTGTTGCTTTTGTGATCCTCATCCGCCATGCCCCCTCGTCCGTGTGCTGATTGTTTATGTTTGGGCGTGGCGGTTAGCAAAGCAATCGGACGCACCTGAACAGAATGAGCCTCCGCTGCTCAGCGCTGCACCCAAACATAAATAACCAGCACGAGGACGATGGGCGTGGTGGTTGAAGCCGGGATGTCACAGCTTTGTTTGCGGCAATATATAATTTTTCATTATTAAGAAAAATATAATTTACTAATTTTGTAAGAAATATTAACGTAAATTCAGCAATATTTCCATATAAAATATAACTATTATTTTTTTGGTACTGTCCAGAGAACACAAACAAAGCACATCTTGGAATGGTGAAATACAGCTGTACTCAGGAGTGGGAGATTTGAAAGTAGCCAACTGAAAATGTTATTTATTTCTCCTTGCTGCTGAATGGTTGCTGCCCTTTGATGCATCTCTGGCAGGCGTAGTCCAGAAATTAACCCTGGAGCGTCTCGAGCGTTCTGCTGATTTTGATTATTGTAAATGAAATGAATTAATTACAGTATTTAACCTACTTATACCAAAGAAAACAACAGCGTATACCAAAGACAACGCGCTTGCATAAATTACAGACCGGTCTATAATGGGGTAACGTTGGTATTTTACATTCTATCACTGCGGGAGACAGAATACAGTACGAATACGGGTTTACCTTTATATTTTGCTTAAGAGTAATGTATTTCATTTAAAATTGAATTAAAGTGTTTGGGGAGCATATTTGGGGACATATTTTTGGTTTACGCATTAAAATAAGCCTTTTAAGCATTGTTTTTTTTACCATACCACAAATTCTAGACTGCCATTGAACTTTAAATGCACAAATGAACTGATTCATCCCCTTGGCTGTCACTTAACAATTTGCTAAAAACGCTTGTGTTAATATGGTGATCCTTATTATAATTAGTAGCATTTAAAAAATAAATTCACATTTTCTGCCTAATAAAGGTACTTGCAAATGTATTTGTTAGCAAAGAATACTATGTGTAATTTTAGTATGTTATATAGTGTGTAATATGTATGTATATGCACATGAAGTTAAAATGCACAGCTTCCCTGACACTGAGGCATTTGTCGCAAGCCGCTACAATATCAACGCGAACACCCCTCCCCTCTCCTCTTCTCAGCAATCAGCATGGGTAGTTGAGGTTACCATGCTCTCTTATAGCAGTGTACATAAGAGCGATCCTTAGCTCCCTTTGTAAACTATTTATCAAGATAATAACTTCCTTTTTTCAAAAAAAAACAAAACTTCACCATTCAGCACTGCAGGAAACAAACTGAATGCACAGCAGACAAAGCCAAGAGCAACCGATTCACACATTGATGCACAATCAAAAGGTGAGGATCATGCCTCAAAAATACAGCAGAAAAGACCCCTACCTCAAGTGCTGTGTCAGTGAACCACTTAACACACAAAGTCCTGAAAGTCATGAATTTCTGAAGTGATTTAAAGTGATGCGGGTTCATTTAAAGTGACTAATGCAGAGCAGTCTGGGACATGGTGAATCCTGTCACACTTGGGATGTGCTGCATTTTTAGCTTACATCGCATGAAATCACAATGTCTTAGAAACTACATCTCCGATCATGCCATGCAGCAGCATCTGTCATGCACGTCCATGCTTAAACAGTCTGCGACACAGAAAACTGATGCAGAAAAAAAAAGGATCAAATGTGGCCCGAGTTCCATTTGAGACATTTTTGACATTTTCTAAATCTTCTTTGGTTGAGCTCAAAGTTAGTTCTAGGAATATTCATCAAAGCTGACCTTTCTCCACACGGTCTTCAGGGGTGAGGTGCAAAATGCTTGTTAAGGGATATTCAGACTGGCTTCAGGGATGTGCAGGGGTCAGTGGGATAGGGGTGGGGGGGGGTGGGGGTCAAAAGAACGCATGAAAATCTGTCATGCAGCAGAATAAACTCCTACTTTGATCCAAGCGTGGGATCTGATTGGGCCTCTCTCATGTCCATCTGCCTCCCTGGCATCTCACTGGCTCCTGGAAATCCCACAGGCTTCCTACGAGTCGATGGGATTTGAAGGGTGCTTCATTAGAGGACGCTGAGTGTTGTTGAGAATGTCTATGAAAGTGTTTGTTCTGGGTTTCAGTCAATTTATGGATGATGGAGATGATTAGGACATCAACAACACCTGAAGGATACTCAAACTGAATAGAACTAAAAAAAAATGCATGACCAAATAAAAACCATCGGAATTCGCATCAGAAAAGCCACCATCATTGGTAGTTTTCTTCTTGAACTCTCCCTCTGTGTAAATGTTGAGACAGAATACTTGCATTAAACTATAATACATCATAGCACGAAGGGCCTATTTACATTTGACAGTAAAATGTGCTAGCTGTCTTGATTCCAAGCTAGATGAACATGCATTACAACTAGATCATAGTGACAACTTTCGATAATGTTTCCTCATTTTTTGTTTCAAACAAGTTAATTTAGCACTGGCTTACTGAAAAGCCGGTTTCTGTCTGTGGAGGACAAACATAAACATAACTCTCTCTTTTTTTCAGTAGTTGTTGCTAAGCAAAACCTCCATAACTTTCCTAACCCAAAGTAAAATGTCTGGAATGTGATGGATGCACCACGATTGTAAAGTCGTGTTTTATAAAAACACATTAAGGACTCTGCCTGCCCTGCTCCAGAACTGATCAGCCTGATCTAAAATTGTAAACATTCATTAAAAATAGTGATCTGACCAAATTCAGTTGAGTATTTGAGTATCCCGGTGAGACAGTACAGTTGGATTATTTTTAACCGTTAGCTCAGAGTAAGGTCAGAAAATTTGCCAGATGATTACTAATATTCTTAGAAATATTTTTGTATTGGAAGTACATCTACATACATAAATAGGATTCTCTACTTAAATAGGGATTATCTGTTTTTAAACAACAAAAACTGCATCTTTGGAATGTTAATGTTAGAATTTGAATTTTTTTTCTTTGTGAAAACACACAGGAAAAATAATTTTAAAGGACACACCACTTATTTCTAAATCAATTATTTTGAACAATTAATTTTTATATAGATATTCTAAAGTGTTTTCAGGTCATTCTGTAGTGCAGTAACCCCCCAGTTTTACGCGGATCAGGAGTTGCGGATTCAGTCACAGGTGGATTTTTTGAGAACCAAACCCCACAATAATGCGGAAACTGCAAATGTCCTCCACCTTTTTTGCTTTGGCTTTTTTGTGGCAATTAATATATTGAATGAATACTTTTGTCCCGCGGCCTTCCGAGTTGCATATTTCTGCGGCAAATTTAAATTCGAATACGGGTTTACCTTTACATTTTCTTTAAGGATAATGCATTAAACTGAGTTTAAAATGACATTAAAATATTCTGGAAGCATATTTAGGGTTTACACTATAAAAATAGACACCAAAACACAACAACACAGTTTTTCACTATGCGCGGGTGCTCTTGGAATGTAACCCCCGCGAAAAGCAAGGGATTACTGTATATAATCTAAAGTAAATCCAGCTATGCACCATATATTAAGACATTATTCTGTGAAACTACACAAAAAAAACCCAAAACAAGTGGAGATCTGAATGATGTGAAAGTTGATTGAGAAAAATAACATTGTTAAACGGACATATTTGAATATTTGAAGATTCATAAATGTATAGGTGGACCGAAACCTTCAATAAGTTTGGCCACTTTTAGAAAATACAAATATACGTTAGTGGACACGTACTGACAAAACCTGCTAAAATGAACAGATTTCTGTTGAGTGTTTAAGCAGAAAATGTTATACAGGCAATTTATCCAAAATCTGCAAATGACTGGGATCAAAATCATTGCTTCTGCCTATAACGTCCTAACCTAAATAAAGTCAAACAATAAAAATGCCAATATACTTAATAGCAAAAAATACAAACTAGAAAGTTTTAATTAAGATAAAACACTATGACTGCATCACCGATGGCTCCCTACTCCCTACATAGAGTGTTGCATAGATCATGTGTCTTCCACACCCAGAAAGTGCACTAAATATTAGATAAGGAGTCATGCAGTTTTTAACTGAAAGTAAAAGGATTCCTATCTTACAAATAATGGACTATTTTGGTGTTAAAGCTGTTACTTCGTTGGCCTACGTGGTGCACTGAAAAGGAATAAGGGAGGCATGTGAGATTCGTCTTATTTGTGCATATAAAAGGTTACGTTCAAGAAAGCTTCACAATAAGATGCTAACTGATCCCTGCTGTAAAATATGAATGATAAAAAAGACAGAGGATAGAGGTTTAATGGAGTAATCACAAGACTCCTTTTGATGGCAAGAAGCACAACAACAAGACAGAAGGACAGTTCTACAAACAAAAACGTTGTGAACAATCAAATGGACAAAGACAGACAGGAAAGACAAAGAACACATTACACTGACTAGATATATTAGCTATTGAATTCTCTATGTCATAACTGCTGACCATTAGTGTTAATTATGTAGACGTTTATAACATTTTAATCCTGAGATTAAACTGAGCAGAATTCTCTTCGTGCATTGGAATTTGAAAGCACTATTTAACATATGACTATCTTATGCCTTTTCTCTCTTTGGGACCATTTATTATTGATGATGTGTAGTTGAAGAGGTATTTGGGGGAGGGTCCTACATTTTCAGCTTAGTATTTCAGGGAAGCATAGGCAATTTAATGTTTAGTGCTGAGGAGGATGTGTTATTTTACATATCTGTTCCATTTTGTCAGAACACCTAGAAGAATAGTCACAAAGCGCAAATACAGAATGGAATTGAAACTGAAAGCATTATTAAATATGCAAACCTGGAAAAGCAGTAAGACAGAGCCATGCAAGCCGCAGCCATATGAGTGAACAGGATCGCATATTTTAACTTAGGCGGTTCAGTGTTATTCTAATAAAATGTCATGTTTGGTACGTGGCTTTCATAAGACAAGGCACTTCACTCAGAGGTTATTATTCCGTGGCACAGACTTTGATGATGAAATTAGTGATAAAATTAATTAAAACCATTTAAGCACTAAAAATAAAGTATAAAACTGCAGTGCAGCCAACAGCACAATCACTTCCAGCTCAACTGTGCAGACACCACAAGTGCATACAGAAAATACGCCTTCACTGTCTAACGCCTGCAGCCATAGTAACAGCCCCTGGGGCTGTTGCTATGGTAACGGCTTACTTGTCTGTTGTCTTGGCAACAGCCTCTGAGCCGCACTTTTTGTAGGAGCTTCAAGGCTGTAGGTGAGAATACAGCCAAGTGCTGGTCGTCATCGCAACACTGATCAGTTTATTTACACAATTTTTTTTGCCATGGAAAGATACCCCCCACCCCACCCCGGTCGTGAGTGCAGCCTATGATACTCACTTCCTGTTTCTGTTCTGTGCGACCTGCTGCTGCTGGATTTGTTGCTGCGAGGATGTGGGGCGCTTGCGGTTGGTCTCCATGGTGGTATTGGTCAGTCCAGGACGAACGGTGGGGCTTCCTCCATACGGTGGCCCCGGAGGTCCCATCGGTGCCCCTTGATGAGGCATCCTTGCACCTGATGGCATGCCGGGGCGCTAGAAAGAGGGATATGGTGCAAACATTTAACATAATATTTATATACGAAACAGAACAGAACGTTTTTTTTTATTCCGGTCACGCCATGGCATAACAGTGCAGCACAATTCATAACATCAGAGGGTTACAGGTAGTAGCTGGCACCATGGTGAACCCCTAATATACCCTCCTCCCCAAAAAACAAAACATCTGCTAGACCATTACCTTGTTTTCAGCCAATTAGCAACTCACACCTACTTGACTTTTTCCTAACCTACGGAACTTTGTTTTAACTTCAGTCCACCACCTAACCATGGCCCTCCTCCTACCATAAAAATGCTGAAAATCAGCTGAGTAAATAAAAGGGGTGTAATAATACACTGAAATATTGTGGTATCGCGATGCAAAAATGGGAATTGTTGAGATGTGACAACGCGTTGTGGAGAAGCATTCTATTAATTATAATAATTTCTGTACACAGGCGGTTTATCATGTTAAACCAGTGCCAAACAGTCCAGCACATTTCTAACATTCATACCCCACAAGGCCTATTCCTCCCATCACCTTCCAGCTCTAGTTTCATTAGTACACTGTGCCAGAGCTGAATACATTCATAATGTTTCTTCATTCAAATTCCAGACACTAAATTGCAGAAATGTATCTTTCATCAAACAGAACATTGAGTTGACGGTAGCGTTACACCGCTAGTAAACAATTTGAGCATCTGTGTATAATCTACAGGGGGCACTCCTCATTCTCAGGCCTAAATAACTTACATATTCATTTTATAGACATTACTGAAGAATTCATGACAGTTACAGCATAAGTGCACAAATGAATTAGACTAAAGCATAACCGGTTAAGTGTTCTTGTGCAGAGGTGTGTGTGTGTCAAAGACTTCTGAGTAAATTTGCCTCAAAGTGTAAGAACACAGCATCTTTAGCAATAGCAAACACCATCCAGCCTCAATATTTCACACTAGCACTGAAACTGGATGCGGATAAGAGACAGCTGTCCATCTGTAAAACAAAAGGAGCCGTGTTCACTAGCTGTGCTTACACTATGAAGTGCAAATAACTCCACCCTTTCACCTGTGCACGTCTCTCCACTACCAACAGCTGGCATATGTGGGTGTGTCTGTGTGTAAAGTGACTGCATTTTTGCGAAGATCTCTTTATGCTTGTGCAGCTGAATTTGGTCAAATGTAATTCGTGAGTGCCGAACATTTCATCGCCATGTCATTGATTATGCTGCATAAAGGCGCTGCCGTCTTCTCACTGCGAGCAGAAAGGAGTCAAAGCAAGTTTAGATTGTATCTTCAGAGCCATTCACTCAAATTAAACTCATGCGAGCGATAAAATGACAAATTAATTGATGCCAGTAAAGTAGCCTACAGTTCTCCACTCCTCTATTAAACACTAGGGATACTTAAAGAGATAGTCTACCAAAAATTCCCTTAACCAAAAGCAGTCGGCCGGCAAACATGCTGGATGCATGGAGCCTGAAGTTTAAAGTAGCTAACAAGTAAAGCCGGCTTTTGTACACTTGTGAAACTACGTAAGCGGCTCAGATCATGGAACACTGACCAGTTCGTTTTGAATGGATTGTTTTAACAAAGCAATACATTTACATATACCCAGCTATACGCACGCATGATTGTGTTTTATCACCTGACAGCTTTTTGAATGAGGAACATTTCAGGGCTGCATCAGAACAAAGTTCTTTGACACATCAGTCTTAGACAGTAACAGTTAGTAAAGGATAAAAAGCGGAAAACCAATGGTCTGTTGTTGGTACACAAACTCACACAAACGTCATAAGTGGGGAAAAAATTAAATGCAAGAAAAAACAGGATGGTTTGAATGTGTTGATCAGGACAGTTTGCAAGATTGCCTTACTTGTCAGGTACATTAACCTCATCGCGCCAGTGCAAAAGTAAAGAAACAAACTTCGTACGCTAAACACGTCTTGGCTAAATGTCTACACTCGTAAAGCAATGAGGAAAACTAGCTGACACTGTTTAGTCTTCTTAAACAGCAAGTGTGTTGATTCAGACGAAGCTAGTCTTGACTACAACTGATAAAAGAGTTTTGCTGCGACGACATAAACAGTTGAAAAATGTTTGGAGTCACAACAATCCCCTTTAGTGTCAGACCTGATGGCTGCACAGTGCAGTCTGATTCACCAGCACAACAGAAATATCCTGCTGTTTTGGAGATATGCTCATCGTAACTCTTCAGGTTATTTATCAAATGAAAATCAGGGATCATAGTGACAAACCAATATATGCAACACTGTTAACACTGCCTTCACTCTAGAACTTAACAGCTGGAAAATGTTTGAAGGCACAACACCTTTATGATGCAAGTGCCAGGCTGTAAGGTTTAATAACAGCTGCTTGTATTTGAAATCTCCTAGTAGTGCTGGACATTATATAGTAATGTTCAAAAGTCATCTAAACTGTTTAAAACAGTGTATCTGAGCAGTAAGTGTGGTTTTTGCTTGTATAAACACCATGTAACCCAACAAATGCAGCCAAACTGCATTTTCTTGTGAGCTGGCTTGAGGAGCACAGGTTTGGCTCCAGGTTTCCCCTCAACGCCCCCCAGCCAACGCATGTGTTTATTGAATTCACAGAAGATTTACTTTCATGTGATTTCATTTTCACAAAGCATTGATACGCCAGACCAGGTACTGAATCATAACCACGAGTAAACCTGGAGGTCTGAAAAAGGCTAGATGAAGACACCGCTGTACATAAAATCACTACTTAGTGTATTAATGTTACAGGTATAAATTCTTATGTTAGTCATTTCTGAACAGATATGCTTACTTCCCGCATAAATAGCATTTTAAACACCATACTCACGGCAGTCAGGACCTGACATTTAACTGTGAAGTAAATCTGCTGAGTGCTTTATGTTGCTTTGAAAGAACAGTTTCAAATCCACTCTAATAAATAAATAGCAAGCTTCCTTCTGGTGTCCTCACAGCAGTGTGTAGCATTCTGATTTGTGTCATTCTAAGAGAACAAAACAGTCCAATCAAATCATGGACTGACAGCCCTCAGGAAGCATGACTTCACTGGCTTTACGAATGCTAACTTCAAGTTTGTTTGATATTGTGATATTGAATAATACTGTGATACTGATTTTTTTTTTTTTTTTACATAGCCCAGCACTAACCCTTCACTCACTCACTGATTCTGAAGCATGCTCACTTTTGAGCAAATTGTGCTTCTTGTTTAGATAAGAGGTGGAGAGCAACATGTGGCCAACAGTTATTCTGTAAAAACACAACAGGCTCAAACGTTTCGTATTCAGGCCAAGGACTATTACTTTCACCCAGTGGCCTTAATGTGAGTGAGACGTGTCCTCTTTAACTATGCAGGAAATGTTCCCATTGAACCCTGAGAACAAAAGAATGTGCTGTGAATGTGTGAGTGTGGCCGTTATCGCCTGATCTGAGCCGGGGTCTGTGTTTGTTGTGATAACGGTTAAGGCTGGCACCTGGTGGGGAAACACTGAGGAGGTGTTTGGTGAAAGGTAATGCTGGTGGCACTTTTCACAAAAGCTGCTCTTTTGATGAACCACTAAATACAGTTCCTTCCTTGGTCACATCCACATGTGACTCTCTTTGGTGTGTGTACAGTAGTGTGTGTGTGTGTGTGTGTGTGTGTGTGTGTGTGTGTGTGTGTGTGTGTGTGTGTGTGTGTGTGTGTG
>JBBJLR010000013.1:14507075-14529430 GCA_037577145.1 Brachypetersius gabonensis | reverse complement strand
AAACACATTGTATGGATACATACTAAAAGGGACTTTAATGACACTGCATTCAAACACATCAAATAGGCTGCATAGACTTGAATTTGGAGTTGGTCCCCCTTTGCAGGTACAACAGATTCCACTCTTCTTGGAAAGCTTTCTCCAACATTTTAGTTTCTGTGCCCGTTCATTCTATAGCACATATTAAACGAAGGTCTGGCTGGCACTCTCTGTTCCAGTTCATCCTAAAGGTGCTGGATGGGGTTGAGGTCAGGGCTCTGTGCGGCCAGTCAAGTTCTGCCACGCCGAACTCATCCAGCCATGTGTTTATGGAGCTTGCTTTGTGCACTGGAACACTGTCATACTGGAATAGAAAAGGCCCTTACCCCAACTGTCCACAAAGTTGGAAGCATGGCATTGTCCAAAATGCTGAAGCTACCTGAATTCAGTAATAAAAGGTGTGCCCCAATATGTGTGTCTATGAACACCAACACAGACACATATCCTGAATATTTGCTGTATGTTACATATACAACATCATGCATTTTATGTTCAACACATCAGTGTGTTCCTTGTGGAAGACAAGTGTTCAGCATTTTGAAATCAGGAACTGTGATCAGAGGAAACAGTACAAGGTTTCGTGGCAGCCACTGGCACAAGTGGCGGAGGTAGCTCAAAGGGTGGAGGTAGCTCAGTGGGCAGGATACTTGCCTCCAGACTAAGAGGTCACAGGTTCGAATCCTACCTCCAGCACACCACCACTGGGTCCCTGAGCAAGGGGAGACTGTCCCCTGTGGTTAGGGGATGGAAGTCGTTTTGGATAACAAGCGTCTGCTAAATGCCATAAATGTAAGCAATCAGGACAGAGAGAAGGCAAGGTTCTATGAAATACCTGCAAATACTGGAAGCAGTCCCACAGCCAATGAGAAAACAGATGATAAAAAGAGGCTAAATATTGCAAGACAGTTCATAACAAACATTAAAGTCCTATAATAAACATATGGAAGCTGTGATTTCAGTAAGGGGGAGTCCAAGTACTGACTGACAAGGTGCCCAAACTTTTGTACATATGTGCATAAGCAATATCTAAATTATAATGGTGCATTAAAAAAGAAATAATGTGCAGAAATTAAACATTTGAGTTCCATGCTAACTTTTACATACAACTGTATCAACCAGGGAGTACGTCTAAAGAAATAAAGGCCATAACGCTGTTATCCAAAACAACATTTTATTTTGGAAGGGAGGTAACTGTAAATCTCACGAAGTGCTGAAGTCACCAAAAACTGATGTGTGAACTGTAACAGACCTAATAGCCCTTGGATAGTCCACACTATGCTTAAAACCAAATCAAACAATACAGATGATTACATTTTTTTTTATTTGAACTGGGAGGATGTAACATCTTCTAAACACCTTTCAGACTGCTTATGATTTGAATTCAAACTAACCTCAGAAATAAATATCAGGCTTGTGAACAGGGCCTTTTGCAGATTCACAATGGATCAAAATCAGCATTTACTCGTTCCTCTCAACACTAGTTATTCCTTTAATGGTTAAAGAACATTTAAACCCAGCCTGATATCGATCATTTGTAGTGGTGGTCTCTTAAAACTGCGAGGGCTACCTGGACTCCAAATTCCAAATGAAGAAAAAAAGTTCTTGTTGAGTTTGCTCTGTTCTGACTAAGCAGACCTTACTGAGTTATCCTGGAAGTTCTAGCGCAGAATGTCACCTACAGCACATACGTTTATGCCCACATATTTCTTCATAAGAACCAAACAGGAATTTTAGTTCTTTTCATGCATGGGTGTACAAGGTGTTTTACTTCTGGACTGCAGTATAAACACGCACACAATTGAAATAAAGCAAATGACACTCATTAGCACTCATTTTGCTGTCATGCCTTTTGAGACGGAGTACTGCATTACAAAGATGAGGATGTGCATGTATTTGAGGTTGTAACTGGACATTGAGCCCCAACAGAGATGGTTCGCCTGCATCTCTGAACATACACCAAACCACTGGATTCTGTGATCAATTCAAACCTAATACAAGAAGACATGCTAGCCTTTCAAAATCTGTGGAATCTCCATGTCCTTTGTGGATCATTCCCCTGAAAGCATACACTAGAAAATATTTTCCACATAAATCTGGGTGATTCTAAGGGAAATTATTTGACAGGTTTTTAACCAAATTGTGCAGATTTAGCTTAAAACAGATGAAGCAAAATTCCAGAGTACAGTCAATACATATCTGGTGTGTTAATAAACTGCATAGAGATCCAGTGCACAAAAGGATGACGACTCTGTAATGCAAACAGAAAATCTAGGGGAGTCTTTATGCACTGGTCCATTTCATTTCACATGAATACGTGAATGAATCTCCACTCATGCTCCTTGAAACCCATCCTATTGCAGAGATTAGTTCAAACTGCCTTCCATTAATTGTTCTGGGATGTTCAACCAAGGCACACTAAGCAGTTCAATTAGACTGGAAGCTAATCTCTGGGCCTCAGTGAGTCACTTACACGCCACCCTGTGTCCAACTCTGGAACGCACGATCCAAATTCATGCCTATAGAACCACTGTAGTATGGGGCAATTTGGAAGTAAAAGTGTTGCTTTTAATAAGAAAACAATACTCTGATGCCTCTACGTGTGAACAATCAGCAAATAATATGTAATGATATGTACCTTTTTTCAGCAGGTGTATACACATGAATACCTGTTTGTTTTTTTTTTAAAGACAATGCAGATTACCAACTCACCATGTGCCCAGTTTTATTTGATTTCATTTCAATGACTAGTACAACAACTGTCAATCCTGAACATCAAAATAATCAATAGTGTCTTCTTTACCATGCTTCGGCCAAGCATTTCTACAGTCGCCCCTGGAAAAAAAAATTACAAAATTACATATAATACCAGAAAACAATTCTGAATCCTAAAAGATTCCAATTATAAGCTTTTTAGTCATTGCAGTCATGGTCACTGTTGTAATTACTGTTTTATTTTCTACCCAACTAAATTTACTGTATGACAATTTAATGAAAAATGGACCAAAATAAATGGTTCAAAATTTTATGGAAATTGGTTCCATTAAGATACATTGAAGTTAAAATTATTATTCGCTCTCTTAAAGCAATGACTAACAGTAAAATGTGATTTAAAAGTGGTTTAAAAAGAGGTTACGACACACTTGTTGCTGAACTGTTTGATATGGGCAATGGGTGGCGGGGCCCTGGCAGTAGTCTCTCTCTCGATCAGGGCAGTCAGAGTGATGGTAGGGCACACAGATTTCCCCCTGAACACACACCACCACAGACCAACTTTCAGAACACAGCACAGAAATGTGTCCCACATATCTGAATCTACAGAGGTCCCCATCCAGCAGTCACTTTAACTGCACTGAAAAAGTCAATTGAGACTGTCCACTTCCACTAAAAAATTTTTAATTCCACAATGAAAGTCTATATCATAACTGAGAGTGCACTGTCTGTCAACTTTAAGATTATTTAATACTGGACAAATGTACATATTCTTAAGAAATGGCAAATTAGCCACTAATAATGTTCCATCTAACAGCTGCCCCTGTGTCTGGACTAAATAAATCTCATCATATGCCCATGAGCATATATGGTATGTTTTAGCAGCAGCTTATGCCATTCATAAAATGTATCCCTGGAGCAGCTGGGAGTTAAGCATCCTGCTGAAGAACACAATGGTAGAAAGTGGGGTTTGAACCTGCAACTCTGTGATCATCAGGTTCACAGGCAAGTGTTTCACCCACTAGGCTACTTAAAATTGTGATTTGTGATTTTAAAAAATTCTCATCATAAATATAATCATCATGCTCCGAAAGACCTGACCTGACGGCTGTGATGACGACATTACGTTTGGGTTCACTGTCATAGCTGACACTCTCCACGCCGTACACCTCGGCTAGTTCGTGGATGATTCTCCGCTGATCACGTTTCAGAGGTGGGAAACAGTGACTCCTCTTTGCCTGCTTGCCCTAGAAAGCACAGGAACACATGTTGAACACTAACAAGCTGTAACAAAATTCTGAAGTCTGTAAAGATTATGTTTATTACCTTGTTTGCTAATTCAACCAGATTCCTAATCTCTTCTTCCACCTCACTGACAAACTTGAATTCTTTCCTGCATTGAAAGAAGAAGAAAAAAAAAAATATTTTACTGAAAGGTATGATCTGGACCTTCATTAAACTTTTTGTCGGCTACTTTTGAGCACTGAGGATGCTTACATAATGTTATATTATATTGTTTCCTTTTTTTAGATAGACATAAGATGTAACACAAGTTTGGATGATTAATGCTATGAGACTTTTACTGGTTTAAACAATGGCACAATCCATCTTTTTGCTGAGAAAAGAGAGAATGTTGAACAAACCTGGCATCGTCTTTGAGAGAGTCACTGTATTTGCATGAGGAAGATTTGGTATTGAAAGGATCGGATGACTGATCAATTTCCAGTGCTTCAGCCAATCGCCTTTATAAATAAAATAAAAACAAAATCCCAGAAACCATGAATCATTCAGAACTCAAACATTCAGAGCAGATCAATGCACATCACCTATTGAGTAACAGTAACATTCTGATTGGAATCCCTTTCAATTGTTAATAATGTGAAGATATTTTACATGAAAAAAAAAGCAAAAGCTACTGATCTATTCTAATCTCACCGATTTCTCTCCAGTGTAGCACATTCTTCATCACATTCCAACCTTTAAAAGAGACAGTGCAAAATAATATCTTAATTAAGTAAGATAAGTGTTAGGGTTAGCGTTACTAGTATTTTCATTGCCTGTTGCCCCCTGGTGTCCACAGAAAAACTTGCAACAACTTCAAACAATAGGTGTGATTCATAAAAAAAGGCAGAGAATAAACAAACTATTAGAGCAAAAAAATACTATGGATCTGCATCATTAATTTTTTGTTTTCTTGAGATCTTGACCTCAGAAGATCTCGACACTGTGTGTGTGTTTATCAGCTGTTTTTTGTTGTGTGGGTGACCTACAGTGCTATCACCTTTTAAGTCAAATAGTCCTGACGATTTAAAGCACATCTACACACTGCAGATCAGTCCTGCAGTCTGAATACAGTATGATCACACTGAACAAGAAAGATCTCAAATTATTTTGTTCTTAGAAAAAATATCTTGTAGTAACACTTGTGATGCGATAATGAATTTATCATAGAAGTATATTAAAAATGTCATTTAGGGCTCCTATTGTAAAAGCATTTAGGGCTCCTGCAATAAACAAGTATAAACAAAACAAGTAAAACAATAAATGTTACTTGGCCTGTGTCTGTTCCTTTTTTGTCAGCTGGCCGATGTTGACAGACTCTCCCAGCTGCATATCTGACAGTTTACTTGCCATGGCAATAGCTGCAAATCTGCTTGGCAAAAACATGAAACTTTCGTTACATTAGTGTCACACTAGTGTATAATTTACATTTCCTATGGTCTCTGTACACATCACAGTATTGTGAATGGCCATTCTTCCTCAATTACAAAACGTATTAGAAAAAAGTAAGCATAACAGTTAACCACAACCCCAAAGAACCACACATAACAATTCAAGTGTACATCAAATATTTGTATTGATCACAAAAAAAATAAAATGAAATACAAGTGAGCATGGGCTAATGGTGCTACTGACCTCTGGGAAGAATTGGTTGCTTCTGTGCAGGGCATAGTCTCTTTCCTGCGGCCACATTCACAATGCATTGACACCTAGAAATCAAACAAACGGCTTAAACTCTACTGTACTTACGCAGGTTACTCAATTCAGCATTCAGAAATACATTCCTAAACACTCTTTGGAAAAAAAAAATTATAAGCTCCTGGTAGTGAAGAAAGAACTAGCAAATGAAAGGAGAACTTTTCTTAAAAGCAGTTTTTAAAATAAAGCATCGATACTAAATAATAATGGCTTCCTTTAGGCACAAACTATGAGCTGTGACAGAAAGAAAATTAAAAAGCAAGTAAAGGTTCGTACCTTGGCAGTGCAGGTGCTGCGTGGGCAGGAGGTGCCAGAGTGACATGGTGCATTACAGGGATGCCCACATTCAGGCCTGGGTTGCGGACAAGGCTGTTTACACTCTCCTTCTGCATCACACTCCCCACGATGGCATATTCTCTTACACTGATGGAAGCCACAGGGCAGTGGCTTATTACATACCAAACCACAAGAGATGTCTTGAAGGTGGCATGGGATATTACTTCTTTGCTTTCGGGAGTGAATGAAAAAAGAGAACAAAAATAGGGAAAAAGACAGAGGTAGAGGTTTCATTCACAGGTTTCATTACTCTTGCGTAATACAATCAGGTTATAAGCAGATTCTAATGTAATATAATACAGCATTATACAGTACTCAGTATTACACCATTTCCACCTGCACACACGCAAACTTTAGGTAGAGTGTGCAATGCAGATTTTCAGTCAGGAGAAGTGGACCACGTTGTTTATAGGTCTAGCAAACTGAGGTTGGATATATTATAAACAGAACCAGCTTACTGGAATGCACAATTATATCAAAGAGGAAGAGGACGTCATGATGTGAGATGAACAGAGACTAAGAGGAATCGTGAACAAGCTTAAAACTCAACCACAAGACAGGATCATCATTTGGTCGCTAATGCTGTAATGAGACAAGCAACAAAGTAGGGAGACAAAACCCTTGTTGGGGGGGGGGTTGTTCCTAGCTCATGGTGTGTAGGTTACAGAATTAAACATTATTTTGCGTCCACGAGCTAGATGCATGAGCTAGAACTAGTGTTGGTTTTCAGTTTAGCAGGGTAGCTAGTTAGACAGAGGTTGTGCACTGTTATATTGTAAAGACTAAAATGCAGTGACAAGCAAATATGCATTTTTTTTCTGGTACATATTTGAATGTTTCAGGAGATAAATTGTACCACAATGGCCTTCTTCTCAATGTCTGACTGTAGACACAATTATTTGTTTTTGTCAGCTATGAACCACACTGCCTTCATTCCTTTTGGTAATAGTAGTGGGACCCTAGCCTATTTTTGCTCCAACAAGTTGCCGACAATAACAGCAAGAGTTGATTGTTGCTGTAAACTGCTAGCACTCACTAAAAACGAATGACAGCTAGTCGCTCTGTTGCTCATGTGACCACAGGATACAAGTCTTGATAGTTCTTTATAATTAGGAAACATAACGACTGGATTACGTAAAAAATATCCCTAAAAAAATACTATACAGAACAGATACTAACTTTACATTCATTATGAATGAATAAATCAGAAACCTGTTCCCGTTACCTCATGGTTGCCCATGCACCACTTCTTGGTGAGGTAGGTACAAGGAGGACATTTCTCCTCACTGTGGCAGGTGTGGAACACTGCAAGAGAAGTGTTCAAGCTAAAGATTACAGCTTCAGTTACTGCAACACAACCAGTCTAATGTCATGACTTGCAGTTTTTCAACATTTCAAACAAAGCTACAGCTATAACTACAATCAAACAAACAACGGGCAAAAGGCACTAATTAATATAGTCATTTTTATTTTATTCCTTTGGTGTGATGTCAACACTCATCAGCAATGAAAATCTTGAGGCATGTTTGACCATAAGTGCTTTACAATTTGGAAAAGAAAACCTACAAATCATGAACTGGGCAAGACCTGTTCTGTACCTGGGTGATCGCAGTCATGGCGGCGGGTGCATGGCCTTTTGCACTCAGGTGGTTTGGTGCCACATGGGACAGGTGGATACATTATTGTCTCACCACAGTAGCAGGCCAATTCATCGAAACCTATGCAGTAAATACAATTGCACAGAAAGCAGACCTGTTTTTTTAAAAACAAAATAGCATAAACACCAAAAAGAAGTACTGGGAATGCCGTTCTGGGGGTTAACACTCACTAGTTTGCCAGCAAGGCTGGCAGTTTCCACGGTGACAAAGCTCCTGGCACCGGTGCAGACCACAGTTGAGTTTATAGCCACATATCAGTGTACACTTATGCTCAACATCCTGATTTGAGAGGGAGGGAGAGAGGGAGATCAGTTCTCTCTGAAGAAAATTTTAACACATAATGATTCCAGAACGGTTTGCCTACCACACAGCACAGCTCTCCACACTTGTGCCGGCCACAGGAACGTTTCTTACTGCAGCGTCTCTCACAGGTAAACACCAACTCTTCTACAGATTCAAGAAACACATATACTGGAGTATCAAGATGGAGAGAATGCATTACTTCTGTACATGATGACAGCTCTACTCGCAATAATTTTTTGATTTTCATACCAATTGTAATATCACAATGCTTAATACCAAACTAGGAATGCACCGAAAATGGAATTTTAGTTTCAGATTATTTTTATTTTATTTTTTTTTACACGACCGAAACCGCGATGACGCGGCTTCTTTAAAAACATTCTTCACACTCCCACCTAATAAGCTGCCCTTAAAGCTTTGAATGGAGGAAGATGTTTTCTTTTTGCCACCTTCATTTTTAAGAAAGTAATACAATCTCAACCGATTAATAAGTTATAGAAGCTCCTACTTACTTTACATACTAAAGACAGGTAGGTGCTGTAAGTACAAAGTATAAAAAAAAAAAACATTGTTTACCTTCACTTTGAATTACTGCACATGGAACCTCCTGAAAATGAGAGGAAAAAAAGGTTTGTTACCGAACAAGGTTCTGAGGAGCAAATTATCATCATGTAGTAATCATGCTATTCATGTACTGATTAACCTTAGACTTGCTGCCACATCTGCACTTTACAGTGGAGGTGAGAGAGCAGGGGCCACAGCTGTCTTCATGACAAAGCTTGTCACACAGATGGATTGTGTCTGAAGGATAGAATGCGAGAAAAAAAGTAAGGGGAAGGTTCTCTGTAAACGACATGCTAACAGGTAGTTTTCCTTGCATTTTTCTAAAACATTACACTAAACAGCAATAGAGGGGCACATTTAGATATCGATACAGTCCCTTTAGTACACGAATGGATGAAGATTAAATTACACAGACCTCTAATTCCTCACACAATCCACACACTGGTAAGTCAAGCACTAGCACTGAGGCCTAAGTAACTTTGTCCCAAGCTCTCCCTTAACATTTACACCCACACACCAGCGTCGCCGCAAGGCAGAGGCTTGCTGCAGATTTTGCCGCAGGAGGGGATGGGGTCAATGCAGCTCCGTCTCTCTGGATAGCCAAACTCCAGGAGCTTAGCCAGGGCTGTCTGCCCACATGGGCAGCTGCGCACCAGCTTGGGCGAGAGAGGACATGGCTGGCACTGGCCTGGGTGGCACATCTGCTGGCAACGGTGGGCCTGGCACTCCAGCATCCTGGAGATACACACATTCAAATGTCAGAACACCCATAGGCCCACACCAGGCATGTAGAGATTTTCCTGCTCTAATGAACTTAGCAGACCTGATGACTAAATCTGGTGTGCTTCTGCTGGAAAGTCACCTAAAGCTGGACACTTTTGGCTTACACACACCTAAAAATATACTTCTTTTAACAGTGATCTCTTCACAATGGATTGTTTTAACCAACACTCTCAGAAAAGAAGGCATTACACGGTCACTGGAGTGCTACCCTCAAAAGGTGCATCTTTGGTACCTTCAGTTAGGGAACATCAGTTTGTCATTCCATTGCAGTTTTGTATTTTGATGCAGCATCAAATTACAATCTGCTTTTCCTTCAGAATTTTCATTTTATTTTATAGAAAGAGCTTAATTATGCACATATGCCCTGGCAAAGTGAATGCAATGTACCCTTTATAGCATTTAGGTATGCCATAAGAAAACATATAAAGTGGTATGTGTAATATTAATAATGCTAAGTTTCGAATTAACAGGAACCACTGTTGACACTGTTGTTGGGTGCAATTGATTTTTGGCGATCATTCTCGACCAAATAGTGACAGCAACAGATAGTGATGTGTAAATGTCAGCAACGGTTTTATGGTGATCCCTGGTCATTGGCAGACAGGTAAATTATGCAGCAACAGATTAAGAGGGGCGTCCACAATTGTCTGGCTACACAGTGCACATGAGAGTCAGAACTTACTTTCCGCATAGTTTGTTACAGGAGAAATGTCCAGTCCTGTCAAATTTGTCTCGGTCAGTCCCACACGGTACCTCCCTGTGCACCACCCCACAGTAGCACACTGCAAAAGCAAACAGAGGAAATCAGACATTGAGGGGTGCCCATTTGAGAGCTGTGATATTGGATCCGATAACTCAAGATGGACAGTAACAAGCACATGTCCTAGCTGCAGTAAATCCACAGACAGTAATTGTAAATAATATGTGAATAGCCCTGTCAGGCACACTTACCTTGCCTGACACGGAGCTGGCAGGGCTGACATGGTCCCTTGTGGCAAACCTCGGAACAGGAGTGTTCTGCACAGTTCAGCAAAGCACCACACTCCTGTTCACAACGCAGTGATTCTGTCTGACTGCAGCGCACCTGCTTACTACACACATACACAAACACAGTTAGAAAACAATGTGGTTGTTTGGTTTCGCTTATGTGTGTATATGAGGGTGCAAATTACCTTGTTTTTCCACAAATGCAGGATTTTGTGATAAATGCTGGACACTGTGGACAGGGGCCTGGGTGGCACAAGCTGCAGACAATAAATAAATAAGCACCAATAGGTTTTTCTCTCTCAGGCTTCCTTAATTCTTAAAACCCAATCAAAAACATCACTGAATTGAATTCTAGTAGACCCCTGCTACTTTAGGTGAAATGATCTTCTTAGGAGTTAATAGTTTGGATAAGCCAGTGTAGTCCTACATGTTGCAGGGGTGGCTGCAGTCTCGTCCAGTCCTCTTTTTCCCACACATATCACCACAACTGTGTGGAATCTCACTGCGCTGATACTCTGGATTGGTCACTTTCCCTGCCGGTCAAGAACAAAAATTGTCAAGATTTTGTTTTTCATTTTTTTCTGTTCTCAGACTGCTGCGACAATGAAGTTAAAAATATCTAGTCAGTGGTGGTCCTATAGTGGTCCCTCGACAATGGTGGACTTGGCAGACAGAGGTTGATAAAATGTGAAACAGGTGGGTTACAGCCAGTAACGATAAACCTACAAAATGCTGAATCTATATACCTATACTCAATAAAGCAGAGTTTAAAGTACCCTAAATAAGAATCATAAATGAAGGTACAGATATTATGTCAGTAGGTACTTACCACAGAAGCAAGAATAAGAAGTCGGAGCCTTGAATGCCACATTTTGGCAAGCAGGACAACGCCATCCCTCACCTCTATCTGCAAAAGAGAAACACTATGAGGCACATAAACATTTCATTTAAGTTCAGCAGAAAAAAAAAACTATGCAATCAGCTCCGTTCAAAAGCATAAATACAACAAAGTGTGTTAGGCTCTTATGCAGTCTGCAGTTTATTACTGTACCATCAGCCTGGGAGGCAGGGGAGCGAGCCCACTTCTTGATGCAGTTCAGGTGAAAGACATGGAAGCAGCTCTGACAGCTCCAAACTGGTGCCATGACACGAATCACATCACAGCAAACCATACACTCATATTTCTCTTCTGTCAGTTGCTCAATCAGGCAGCCTAAAAATACACCCACGCACGCACACAAAGAACAATGTACAAAGAACACTTCAAATGACAGAGGCTAAATATTACTAGAACAACTTGGATTTTACTGTATAAGAAATTCTCAACATGAATACAAGTTTCTGACAAAAACCTTATTTCCTTTAACTTCCTAAAAAGAATGAAGCTTGTGGTGGCTTCTGGTGAAGCTAATGGGAAGTTATTTCGTTTAAATTAAAAAAGATTTTTATATAATTTAATATTTTGTTACAATTATTTTAAAAGCTTCCTCTCAGTAAGGTATCCCATGAAATAGTTATGCATAAAATACTTGAGTTCCTTTTAATCTGGTTCGATATTCAGATCGAGGCAGAGAAGTACATGAATGACATCTTCAGGTTCTTTTATGAATGATCAACATTACCTATAAAATTCAGAAGCTATGTGAACATGTTATATCCTAGTACTGATTAAAGATAGCGTATATAATTTAAGAAATATCTTACATATGTGGGAAAAGTCTCAAACAATGAAATCTCTCTCACCTGTCTGGGTTTCTTTGCTCTTGGGGACCTCCATGCATTTTACTGGCCCAGTCCTTCTCTCTGCGCCTACTAGTTTCCTCTGTTCCTGCTCGTGCAACCGGGGCCTTTTCCATTTATCCCTTCCACCTTTCTGAACAACTTCCTCTTTGCCTTCTCTGCTGTCTTCTCTCAGTTCCCCCTTTTCTCCCTCCACATGGAATGGCTCTCTCTCTCTCCAGTTTCTGAGGTCACTAGGATGAAAAGCAGGGGGTGCTTTTTTTCTGGGGTTTGGCTGCCGCCCTCCTCCACCTGCTCTCCATCCTTTCTGGTTCCTTTGTTCATGTTCCAGTTCTAGATGTTCAACCGATGCTTGATTGGCTGCAGCTTCTCCAAATTGTTCCCGATTTAAATCCTTGTCTCTGACTAATGGACCCCTTGCCCTCTCTCCCCTGCCTCTCTTAGACCTTTTTGGCCAGGTATCCCTAGGATCAACTTGAGGCTCTACTGTGTAGGCAGCTCCAGGAGGTCCGTGTTTATTCTCCGTATCTACAGGCCTATGAAGAGGTGGAGTGTTGGATCTTTGACCCCGATTAGGCCCATGGTCCCATCCAGATTGGCCATTATCACTTCCATCCCTTGACCATCTTGGACCCTTGGTCCATCGGTTATTATTGCGGCCGCCGCCACCACCTCCTCGCCCTCCTCTGCCCCCCCGACCTCTTATTTCATGTCTAGTAGATGAGCCATCATGTGGCAGCTCAGAATTGTTATGCGATTCATGGCTCTCCTTCCCATCCCCCACTGGGTTAGAATGTGGCTGGGATCTATCCGGACCTCCCCATCTGCGGTTGCGGTCTGGCCGTGGACGGCCTCTCCTGGAGGGTGGCTGCCTGGGTTTTCCTGCTGCAAGCTCAGGAGCTGATGCTGCAGATGCTGCACTCAAGCTGACGGTGTCAACTAAAAAGTCATCAAAACACTCTATTCAAAATAAAGTGGCCCCTTGCAGTCATGTGTAAACATATCACAGTGAAGAGTGTGAAATTCTCTCTCTGCATTTAACCCATTCACCAAGTGAAGCAGTAGGCAGCCTTAGGTACGCAGGTACCTTACCCAAGTATATCTCATTGGTGCCACTGGCGTTTCTGGGATTCGAACCCACGACCTTCTGACCGATTCAGCTGCTAACATGCTGCCCATAGAATGTATTGAGACTCTCGAGTCACCACGCTTTAACTTTCAGTACAGCATGTCACATACTACATTATGTAATGTGACAGTTATATATTTCACACTGTCTGAACCCATAGGGTAAGAACAAAAACTGTATTTTAACTATTCATCTTGAGATCAGGAGCTAGGCCTGATACTTCGAACAACTACTGCATATGCAGCAGTCTCTGGACCTTACAGAGTCTCTGGACTTTGGTTTAATAACGGTCCTACTGAATGAAAATGACACTAAACAAGAGCAGGTGTAACTGGCATATCACAGTGAAATACCTTAGAGCTACATGTGGATCACACAATCAAATAAATACTGGAAACTATCCTCCAAACCTAACAAATGTAACAGTCACCCTTAACTTTTCCCAGCCAGTTCAGTTAGTCGGGCTTAGCTAAGTCCTAGCTAGCAAACAAGCTAACCGGTTAGCGGGGCAGAATGGCTTTCACTTCAAATGTGTGCCCACTTCAAATGTGTCTTCGTTTTTTTCTATAGACGTTTGAAAATAGATAAAGAAAGTGCATGGTTTGTGACCGTCTCGCCAGTTAAGATACTGGAAATAAGCTGCTCTATGTTAGCCAGCTAAGTTAGCTAACAGTTGCTCCGTCACCCAAAAATGACAGGTAGTAGAAAATGTGGATAAAGTTTAAAGGTTTTAATTAAACATTTACCTGTCACTGCAGCTTCAGCCATCCGAAAAGAACCCCTCCTCGTTCAGAGAGGACGTTACCCGTGTGTGGGACTGGAGACAAGTGAGTTCGAAGCAGCTCAATGGGGGGCAGAGGGCTGGAGGGGTGACGAGTTGCAGAAGAGAAGTAAACGAAGGTGGCGCTCCATCCCAACTGCAGTTCCATCCAAGCACAGTACTGAAAATTGGACTGGACCCACAAAGTTTGGCACTTTAAACTGTTTCTGATTCTGCCTTCATCTAAACTGGCCATGATCTAGTTAGTATAGTGTCAGTTTTTGCAAACACGATGTGACCAACTCTCCCAGTGGCAATGAGGATCAGTCAGAAAAGTCTTCAGGATCTCTGAACTTCAGAACTCAACTCTGATGTGATGAGGTGCTGAAGTCATTCATTAATTATTTAACTGGATTAACTTTTCATTATTTAACTGGAGTCAAAGCAAAGCATCTGAGGCCACATCCACTTCACAAACCTACATCATTCCTCAGCATCTGACTTGAAAAGCTGAGAATGCCGGGTCTGAACGCTTCTCTCTGCAACTGGATTCTAGACTTCCTGCCTGTGAGACCTCAGCCAGTCAGAACATGAAGTAACATCTCCAGCAGCACCAGCACGCTGAGACCAGGGGCCCACACGGCTGTGCCTAACCCTGTTTTTTCTCGCTGCTGACACAATGCACCACTCAGTCAAGCTCCGATGACACGAACTTGGTAGGTTTGATCAGCAGGAATGATGATGGTGTGACGGCTAAGCGACTGGTGCAGAGCCAGCAACCTGTGGATATAACAAAAGAGATGTTTCTTGACTTCAGGAGGGCGCAGCCTGATCACTCCCTGCTGAGCTTCAGTGGGTTCTCACTGGAGATTGTCCAGAGCACCTTGGGGTTCACATCACAGAGAACCTCACAGGGACCCACAACAGCTCCATCACCAAGAAAGCCCAACAGTGTGCAAAGACTGAGGACACTGCGTGGAACTCTCTGCTGCTAGAATATAGTATCTGTCATAATACTATATTCATTCAGACTTTTTTGCACTCCTTCATCTTGTCTTCACTTGCAGTGTTGTGGTGTTTCTGTTTCTGTTCTTGTGTAGCACCAAGGTCTTTGAGGCACGTTGTTTCATTTCACTGTGTACTTTGTGGCTGAAATGTCCAGTAAACCTACTGGACTTGACTTGATCAGTCCAGGACCCTCACACATTTGTGAGGGCTGGTAGATGCTTTGACATGACTTGTCTTGTCAGATCAGCTGCATGTACACTATACTCCATTACCACACAGGCCTAGGGTATGCCTAGAGATGTATCAACATCCTCAAGAGAAGAGAACCTTGTTTAAACAACTTTATTATTTTAAAATGTAATCAAAAGACAGTAGTTACAGAGGAGAGCGCGGAGTTACAACGGCGTGTCGTTCAGCAGCTCACAGCGGGTCGTGACTCTCATGTCATGATTAGCGGAAAATCCTAATATGCTGGCACTTTAGAGAAAAGTCTGCCGTTGAACAGGAAATTGTCCTCGTCTGTCAAACATTTGTGATTATTTCACAAAATAGTCATCAACTTTAGGATTCAATGTCAGGAGCGCGTGTGCACAGACACACACACACACACACACACACACACACACACACACACACACACACACACACACTCGCAGAGATAAGGTTGGGTGAAATTAGTCCAGTGAAACAGGTCATATACACAAATAAACTAAACAAAGACAAATGGCAATTGCAAAGCAGACCAAGCTGTCTTTGCAGATATGACAATCAAATAAAGGATGCAAGGATTTCCTCTGGTGGCAATGGTTGTGGGTGACCATTTCAGCAGTGGTTTAAAGTGATAGAATATTAAAATACAGAAGTTGTGTGAAAGGTGTTGTGTGAAAGAAGGGTATATCCATTTGTGTAGTTACACTTCCGAGTGCCACTTCATAGTACTGTTCAAATATAAACCCAGAGAATGTCTATGACCATCTTTAACTTTCTGTTTCACTTCTTTTACGTAATACTGTTTTGTTGACCTAAACAGAGTCTGTGGTGATTTTCCTTTTGCAGAGCCTGAATTTGTTCAGAAAAAGATTCAGATTTAGAGTTTTCCACTTAACTCCTACGTAGTTGATCGGCCAAGGTCTGTTTTTTCACTTTAGCCTGGACCTGACAAACACCATCAAAACTTCTCTCAACGCATTTAAAGCACATTCAGCCCTTCATGTAAGTGTGGTTTAGAACATATGACTTGCTGTAAAAATGAACAAAACTTCAGACTGCAGTTTAAAACAACATCAGGACTGAACAGGACTGATCCGGACCAGAATCTCTCATATTTAAGACAATTATTGCCACAAAAAAACTTATTTTAGATCTGCACTACTCCTGATCTGCTTTATGGAATCAGAGCCTGTTGTCTAAATATACTGCCTGCAAGTTTGTTCGGTTCAGTAAAGTTTTGCTAAGCTCACACTAAATTATGTTCTCAACCACAACCACCTAAATGAAGAGTTGGATTTAGTGGGTTTAAAGACATTTTGGGAGTGTATGAATGAAAAGGCAATTGTTAACTTGCAGTATTTGTTAGTGACCTTTGCCTCGCAGTCCCAGTTCCAGAGGAAAATAGAGGAGTCCAGAGGAGTCTTTGGTCTTGATCAAACCCAAACACCTGTTCAACAAATATTAGTAGTCTGTGCTATGAGTACAGTGGAGGAAATGAATGCAGCAAGATGTATTCAAACTATCATTTAACAGTTTAACAATATATTGCTATTGAAATAATTGCAAAAATGATTGGAATTCCAGACTCTATTATTAGAATGAACTTGAGGGGCTTTTACAATCTTCCATTCCCTATAAACACTCCAGCAGTAATAAGAACACTTTGGAAATTGGGAAGTGAAATATTTAAACATGACCAGACAACACATTTGAATATATACAGTGACAGTCAGCCCCAGTCAAAAGACATGTTCTGTTGATGGCGTACGTGTCCTTTGCAGGGAACAAACCTAAATATGATATTTTCCAGCAATTCCTTCTGCACAAATATATTTATCAGTTTAAATATCTTTGAGGAGGGGGGGGTGCATACATGTGTCACTGTATCAAATCTATGTTTTCACTAAAATGGTCACTGGCACGTCTATCGCAGGACATTATTTTGCATGTACCATGTTTAAGCATGTAAAATATAATCAATTAAAACTGGCACAGTAACCTCAAAACCAATAACATCTGCAGATGTGAAGAAGTTCCAATCAATGCGTCGTAGGAAAAAATGAATGCAGTTGATCCAAAATATAAATCATATAAGGAAATGAAATCAAACATAGGCTCACACACATTTACTCACGCAGGACACGAAAATACACACACATCTCACAAGCGCCTGTCTTGTAACTTTGCATTAGTAACACAAAGAACTCCCAAACAAATAAAAAAATAATATATGTGCATTAAAAGGATCTGTGCAAAAATGTAAAATATGGTTCAGCTCTAGGCATGGAAAAGTTGAGCAGTACTGTACTGTTGGCAGATTGGTCACAGTAGGCAAACCTTTCCCAGTTGTAGCAGTAATTGAAAGCAGAACATTGTTTTGTATGCAACTGCATTAAAAATTTAAGCAAGAAAATCTGTATTAAAGGCTTCAGACCCATTCCTCCAAAAACTGAACTTCATACTGAAAACTCAAAGAAAGAAAAAAAAAAAATACCATTGTGAAAATATAACACCCAGAAACCCGTTGCAAATATATATAAAGTTCTAAATAGGTTCTCCTAACCATAAACTGGAGATGTACATCTGTGATTTTCCTTTTAAAGAGGTTTTTGGACATCGTGGGAGTGTTTTCCTTTTCAGATCAAAGGAAAGGACATATTCGATCTGGAAACATTAAAGCACTGAACTCATCTGCTCCAAGATCGAAATGTGTCCCAGTGCAGCTGAGGCTTTGGGCGCTGTTCCTCGGTCAGATCCAGAGCTCATCCTGCAGTTCAAAAATGAGGGCCAAACCTTATCCAGAGTCAAGGCTTTTACATCTCTTCTTGTGGCTCGTTTTATAGTTGAGCTGTTAAAACGTACCAGTTATTGATCGTCAGATGCTTCTGTGTCTATCCTCAGGAAGCGTGTTTGCTCCATACTGTCATTTCATAGCTGGAGGGATGATGAAGCAGGGACATTTCAGTTGTTACGTGGATGCGTACATTTGAGGAGGAAGCAGGGCAGTGTATGGGCTCACAAGGGTGGAGGTGGAGACCTCAACACTGCTCAGACTCAATAAAGCCCTCCTTTTCCTGGCCAACAGGCTCCACCTCAGCATACGCCGGGTGACCAGAGCCACGCCGGAACTTCATCGCAGGCCACCGGCTGGGCCGCCGCTGCAGAAACATAAGTGAGAATAACATTACAGAGATTTGATTGTGAGCAGAAGCTGAGTGGTGTACCTCAATACTAGCGGGTTTAACTGAACCCAAAAATAAGCTACGAATGTCCACGGTCTTAGATCAGAGCCATTGATAGAGTCATGGTTCAGGAGAACAAATGACCTTGACTATTCTCCTGCTTTTATAACAGTATGGAGGAAAATGTAAAAAAAACCCAAAAACGCTCCATTAAAAAAACTAACAAAACATAACTAATATTAATATTCCTCCAGCCAAAAAAATAGTTCTAGCAGTTTTGAATGAAATGACTATTATTGTTACTTTCAACTGATTCTCAGTGGAATTATATGCTTTTCAGCCAATCCGACCTAGCAATCAAAACAAACTGAGGTATAAAAGGTTAATAAAAACACGCCGCATTATTCAATGTATAACTTTTGTTATAAATACGATCCTGTTGTATCAGTGTTCTTTGCAGAATTGTTATTGGTCACTCTGTGGACTACAATTACATTTCTATTTATATTATTATATTTTTGTTTTCATATATTTATATATTTTTGCTGAAATATGCTGGCAAGATGTTATTGATTTTTTAATGTCACATATTTCTTCTTTCCAAAGGACGCTGAAGTCATGTTTTTGGTTTGATTAGAAGAATAGAAAGTGGTGGTTAGCTGTGGGACTGTCACAATGTTTGGAAAAACAATATTAGCTACCTTTCTTACAATAGTAGCTACTCTTTCTTACTAAGGATTATAAATGTTTTCACTTTGACATCTGTAATGTCTTTGTAAGTTCAACGATTTCAGGGAACGTAACCACATCAACACAGTGGGACGTTTTGATTTATAGAGGGGCTCTGAGAGGGGAAGACAGAAGGCATAATGGATTGATGACTGAACAATACTCAACAGGCGATTAATGAAGTGGCTACACTTCATCCGTGTCTTCCGTTATCTCAAATGCCTTTCAAGTTTTTGTTTTATTATTTCTGTTCAAAACACACACACACACACACACACACACACACACACACACACACACACACACACACACACACCCCGATAAAGAAGAGGACAGCTGCAGAGATGGGGTGGTGGTAGATGTAGAGGGTCACCAAGATGCCAGCCACCATCACTAGCATTAGCATCAGCATTCCCAGAATCAGTCCTGTGTGAAGCGGGTGTGTGTCGCGCTCTGCTGTACTCTCCGCTGCTGCAGCTGGAAAACACACACAAACAGTTGAGATCGCCACAGTATATTCTATAGTATTCACATAAGTAGACTCACATCATGGTTTAATTCAAATCTCTGATGGTGATGGTACACATCGGAATGTACATTAGTAATTAGGTCCATCATTTATACATTACTGCATGCGTTTATATACAGCAAATAAACACTATGTTTAACAACTAAAATAAAAGTATTTTTATTGTGAAAAAATAGTAAAAACCCATGGCACATCTGGATCTTCATGCTTGTAAAAAAAGTGCAACGGTGCATTTTATTGTTTTTTTGGTCATATATGTTCACATTTACGACTCACAGATGCTTATATAATTTTCAAGATCACAGATCATTCACACCATTAGTAGCTGGTGGTCTTCAGCTAGTTGAAAAGGTATTGAGGTGGTGTTGAAGGTACACAAAAGTACACAAAAGGAGACACAAAAGTGTTCATGCAATGCTAAATGCTACATTCGTCTCTTCGGCACAAACTGGACTACCTCAGCCCACAACTGACCACAGAGGGAGGAGATCAAAGGACTGCTGTGTGTCTGAAACACCCCTTGCTAAACACGTCAAAATTGGTGTGTTTTGTATTGTTTCTGTGTTTCATTACCTGTGATTTATTTGTGCTTTCATTATGAACTATTTCAACCAGTATACTAGTCTGTATAAATTCACAATAATAATAATAAATTCACAAATAATTCATAATAAACAGACACCATGGGATTGCTAGCCATTACAGTTCTAACATTTCTTAGAACTCTCACGTGTCTTGCAGCATTTCAGTAAGACACTGGCTTCTTATTATGCTTATTTTTTTAAATAATGCCTTAACCCTTGTATTTATTATGTTTAACCCTTATAGCCAACATAATTAGCCATTATAATTACAGCCTTTTTAAATAATTCTAATGTTTATGTTTATCGACATTTCAAATTTTGAAAATTATTTAAATTTTAAACAGATTTTAAATTGAAAGTTTACAGATTCATTCATTCATTTTCTGTAACTGCTTAATCCTTGCTAGGGTCACAGAGCCAATGGAAAAAAAAAATCAAAAAAATCATATAGATAGATTTCACTGGGGAAATGGCCATTACAAACCCTGCAGGGGTGACGTAGATCTCAAGCTATTTAACGCTTATTTAACAATTTTTACGTGATTACAAAAAGATGATATTGATATTTATAGTAATCACTCTCCCCTTGTTGCTAGAAGAAACACTCAATCAAAAGTGTAGATTTTAAGAGTCAATATCACATCATATCACAATATAAATCAAATGTGAATGTTAATGCATAACTCATAATGTAAATAAACACTTTATAATTGAATGGTAAGCAATAACTGTAAGTTATTAAGGGTTAAAGTAGCTCTATGTATTATTCTCTATGCTGGCCCTGTTTCCATGCTCTAAAACACACTTCATCTCAGGATAGATTTGTTGAGCAGATCTGTTGGATCAGATGTGCTAAAGCAGGAAAAACAGTAAAAAAAACCATGCAGGATAGGAGATGTGAACAGGAGGGGGCAGTGTTTAGCCACCTCCACCACTTCTGGTCATTTCTCAGCAGAACTGTTGTGTGGATGTTTGAGCTACATGGGCTGAGACTGAGTGATGGTGGAAGGTTAAGGTTGCACAGTCTGATATATTATGTCTTAAAGGACATTGCCAGCAGGCTGCTCTGCCATCATGACCTCGCCACATTGATGTCCAGCTTTTTTTCCCCACCAAGCCAGGCTTAGTAGACCAAAATGGATGCTTTTAAACAGAAAACGAGGAACAGCGATAATGGTTATTAAATCCATTAGTCAAGAAGAAAAACATGAATGCTTGAGCTCTTAACATCTGCGTCATATCACCACTGAAATGTGTGACAGACGTCAATGATAAAAACCACCAGGCCTAGAAAAATGAAAGAAGCACTGTGGCCGTTTCAAAACAGTTCGGGAGCTTATCTCTACTCTATAAACACAGAGTTAGACCAGGCCTGCATTTCTAACGTAGTCCAGAGCTGACATAAAAATAAAATACAGCATAATCTAGTTCACTGTTCGATTACATGGCTGCTGTATTTGAAGTAGCTTTGTAACTTTGTAAGCACCATTTTGTTATATTTATAGATAAAATTGTCATGCAGTATCATAAACCACATAAGCAAGTCTATCTAAGATAACTAAAGGACACAACAGAGCATATGCAGCAAAAGTGTTATGACTGAGGAAAGCAGTTTGCACAATGCTTATTGATGGGTATAAGCTTTTATTACTTGTTAGCCTCATTTGCTTGAACAAGCAAACTTTGGTCATTAGACCTGTCTCTGTTGACTGATTACATCTGGAGTAAACTATGGCTAAACTATGCCTTCAAGCAGTTAAGTAACATAGCCACATTGTAAGTAACATAGTCAAAAACTCACAACTTCAACTGTCTGTCAGTGTGGTTTCTTTGCAGGTAGATGCCTGAATAAAAAAACATTCAGGTCTCTCAAAGCATGTGCACTGAGGATAAGGGTCAGTCTGAATATCTGGTGTTCATGTTGACCTGGGAGAGAAACTACTGTGTAGTTTTTTTTCTCCTTTTTGCCGACAAAATGTTCTGCATTCAGCAGCCCCTCAGCCAGAACAGAGCAAGAGGAGATTAGCATCGCTCCAGCCTAGCGTTTCCGTACAGACACACACACACACACACACACACACACACACACACACACACACACACACACACACACACACACACACACA
>JBBJLR010000013.1:14483720-14499019 GCA_037577145.1 Brachypetersius gabonensis | reverse complement strand
TCTCTCTCTCTCTCTCTCTCTCTCTCTCTCTCTCTCTCTCTCTCTCTCTCTCTCTCCCTCCCTCCCTCCCTCCCTCTGTGGGCAAACCTTATAATTACTCACACACTCGCTGTGTCATGACAGAAGAGATGACCCCCCAGGATGTTTTGTTACTGCAGCATATGTGTACATGTGTACATGTGTGCGTGTGTGTGTGTGTGTGTGTGTGTGTGTGTGTCTTATTATCACTACCTCATACATTTAACCCCTAACCACATAAGCACACAGAGCGGCCCACCAGTCATTCCCACTTGTTTTCCATCTTTCATGGTCTGTAATTATCACACACGCTGGCATGTGTGATGAATGCGAATGCAGCGTGTTTTGGTATCACCCATGCGCAAACACACACTCAAATACACACAAGCAGGCTTGCAAGGACTGAGGTTAAGCTCACAACCATATGGAAGAAATGGCCACACTTCCCCTCCCAAGAGACATACCTCATGATTAAATCATTCAGCATGTGCTCCTAGGCGGCACTAGTAAACAAACACTGAACTGAAAACAGCAGCAGTCACATTCTTCAAATAGTGTACAATGTATTGATGTATTCAGACGTTCTTTCTAATTGGTCTGTTCTAGCTCTACTAAGGTAAACGTACCAGCTAAGCTCACCCAAATCTTTGGTTGAACGGTTTTGAAGTAAAAGGCATTATTTTCACTGGGAAATGAGACGTTACAATGAAACATTAATCTCTCATTTAATAGTTTATAACTTCATTTTTAAGAAAATGTAATTAATTAAAAAGACACACAGCTTTAAATGCAAAATGTCTGTGCTGTGCTTAATGGGTTGTACGCTTTAAGAACAACCCTGTTCCAATTAATCTCACAAGCTCACAATTGTGATTTTAGTTGTAATTTTTATTGTTTTTATTTAATAAAGGTCACAAGGAGTTTAAAAAACTTTAACATTGTGACGTCTGGCCAGCGGCCACTGGGGGGCGCTGGGGTTTTCTTTATGTTTAGGTCTATTATTTTGACATCCTGAGTACACCAGCGGGGTAATAGCCGTAGGATAGGTTCCAGCTGCGGGTGAACTCAGGATTAAGTGATTGTTTTAGGTTATTGGTTGTAATGGATTTTAGTTAGATATTTAAGTTCAGTTTAATTGGACCTCAGTGTCGGTCCACTGTCGTATAAACCGTTAGCATTAAAGGTATCCTTGTTTATAGTTTGAGTAGGCTCAGACAGAGCCTTAAGTCATAGTGAAATCAAGGTTAACCTTATGTATGTGTCGGCCCTCGAGCCAGGTTTTGTTTTGGTTTAAAAATAAAAAGTAAAAGACAATGGAAGCCTGCCTTTGTTCTTGCTCTAAATGTGGAAACGCCAAGCGACATGACAAACATGAAGTATCATATTGTATGTTTTGCACTGTAAATGTTTAACTTCAAAAAATGTAAGCACAAATAAACTGCATTCATACAGGAAAATGATACGCAGTCTCTCTTAGATTGGCTGAATGTTACAATGTTTTAATGTTGCATTTTTTAAAATCATTTAGTTGTTATTTCTAATTGGATGAAAGTCACAACACTTAAATAACATTTGGCTTAAAAGCATTAACATGCATTAACATCATACTGAAAGGCATATGGATGATCACCTTCAAAATTAAAATGATTTAACTGTTTTGGGGGAAACAGGTGTTAATCTTGATAAAGACAACATGCCTCTTTCATTTTGGGGCAGGAGCTGTATTTCTGCCTTGGTTTTGTCATTGTAAACCTGAGAAAATAATGTATTTTTTAAACCTTTAACTGAAAAGAAAATGGACAATGGTTGTTTTAAGACTATTTATGAACTATTCACACTGGCTATGCAAGTGAGCTTAAAGGGAGCTCCCTGAACTTAATGGGGACACCAACAGTTTTGGAAAAAAAAATTTTTAAGATAGTATTTTGTTATTAAGAACATTTCTTAATCATATATTAAATCATATACTACATGCAGAGAGTATACGCTTACTGAATATATGTTTATACTTAAGCTTCTCTTCAATGAAGTCATGCTGATGCGCTACATTGTTTATGCTATGGTACATTTTTTATGCTAATCTGGAAATAAATGATGTACTGAACAATTAAAAACAAGATATCATCACTTGTGATTTACTACATCAGCGTAGCGCACAATCTTATATGACATGCTAACATGCAAGCATGCTAACCACCTATCATAGCATTTGCTAAAAACCTATAAAACTATCTCTAACACCCCAATTCCAACTTGTGCTAGGTGGTGTTAGATACATTAATCTCTTAAATTTGCAAAAAATAATGATACTTAGCCAAGATAAAGGTTGAAGTATGTAAAAAATTAGATTTTCTGAGGGGTCTCTTCTGGGCCAAGTTTTTATGCAGCTTTCAAAATGGTGGCCAGGATGCGTGAACATTGGCAGGAAGTTGTAAGAATATGTAGCAGCATGATTGGCTTAAAAAATACAGGGAATGTTTAATAATAACTACATTTATTAATTTAGATATCAAGCAGGAAAATTCATTGATTTTTCTTTACACAATTTGTGTATTAATTTACAAGTGTGCTTAATGGGTACTTGAGCTTAATAGGGGCATTTACCCTATATGGCAAAAGTAGGTGAACACCTGACCATCACGCATAAGCTAGTTGGACGTCTTATCCCAAAACCATACCTCACTGCTGATATTGGTTTTTAACTGAAGTCAAATGTAAATTGTTACAACGACAATTGTATTTCGTCCCAAATCTTGACTTGTTCGTGTTGTGGCTGTGTTCCAGCTCCCATGTCACTGCTTCCACAGCAATATGCCAGCTGGATTAAATTAACATGTATGGACCAGAACTGGGCCATCACTTGTTTGCTCTATGGGGGACCAATTGCACAAGAGCCTAAGATCACCATGCTTAGAGCAAAATGTCAGATGTGGTTAATGCCATCAAAACCTTACAGCAATATCTACTATAAGAGAGAAGAGTAGAGGTCGTTACTACAGCAAACTGGGATCAAACTCCCCATTAACACTTTTCATTCTAGATTGACTCGTTGGAGTAGTGGACTCTGACAGTCCTTGATGACTGCAGCGGTTTATTTCTGTATTTGCTTACATGTGCTGTCAAGGGACACTGCATGATTATGGTTATTTCCTGGAGGAGGGGATGTTATGGAGAATCCATACTGGTGGAAGGAAGGTTTAGGGACAGTGTGGCCATTTGTACCAATGGTTGAAAAAATGCTGGAACATTCCTTTAAAATTACACCAAAGCTTATTACAAAGTGTAACTGAGACACTGCTAATAGTAAATTCGAGATGCAGATGTTACATTGAAGAAAAAAAAACATTATCAAGGACTTAACGCAGATTATCTATTAATATTGCTGAAATGAAAAAGTGGTAGATCAGTAACTGAAATTATATTTATCGCTATAACCTATGACCACAAAAATGGTTCATCTGCAGGAAGCAGAACAAGTGCACAACTGGGTCACAAAAACAGCTCACATTTATAGTTTAAACTGGAACATGGAGAAAAGACTGCAGGAGTGCTCAGAGGAGTGAGATGAGAGAAACAGATGGAGAGAGCATAGAAGCCGGAGGAAGAAAGAGGAGAGAACAAGGGGAGAGGGCAGAGGAGAATGAGAGAAAAAGACAGGCACGTAAAGAAAGAATCACAATGACTAATGAGAAACAGGCAAATGTCTGGCTGCTAACAATATTCAGATAAGTGGACACTACACACACAAACACACACTGATGCACACACATCCTGACAGAGGTACAGATAAAGGCACACTGAACAGAACAGAAGGCATAAGATCTACAAAAAGAAGGTGAACGTGGGTGTTTTAACCTTTTTTTAAAATGCTATTTAACTGCATGTTTATTAAATAATATCTCTCATCATCTTTAAGAAGTGCTGATCTAATGCTTATGCTTAAAAACACTGATGATGATGCCCATGTACAAAACTACACGCCCACACACACACAGTTACTCTGCGGTCAGTGCAGGCGTTTGAGCAATGCCTTATATTTTCTGTGCGCCACAGTCTTGTACACACAGGTGCTAGGGTGCAAACGCACACACACACACACACACACACACACACACACACACACACACACACACACACACACACACTGAAATGCACTGCTTGGCACCCTTGACATGTGCAGTTAAAGCAAAAAATATTCTTGAGCAAGCAGAGATGGATCACTGAACAAGTAAATTAGTGGTGCTACTGAAATATCAACACAACATTCTTCTAGTACTGGCTAGGGTTGCAGTTGCTGGTACGATTATAACCGAAATAATCGGTTATTTTATGTGAAGTGATTTCACAACTGTCACAAGCACATTCTATAAAGGTTTTGAAGCTATTTATTGTTGCTTTTCAGAGATGCTTAGAAAAAAATATTTGTAAAATAAGTGTAATCTCTGTAACCATCTATAAGGCTGTCAAAACATGTAAGCTGCACATACAGAGGTCACTGCTGCCTTTTAAATACACCACAGTCAGAAAGTTCAAGTAAAAACAATTCAAGTTATCTCTGGGCAAACAGATGTTTAAACACACATGGAATGGGGAATTTGAAATAAAATTCAAGTAAACTTGCTGTGTAAACACATCCAGCTCCTTTGATGAACTACACATTTTTTATTTTCAGTTTGTATTTTTTTTAGCAAGGAAAATGAACTCAGACTTACTTGACGACTTGAACATTGCACTGTTTAGTTAAAAATACAGGTAAAATTGCTGCTTTTCGTCAGAGGGGACGCTGGTAGCTTTTTAGGGTACCCAAAATATTCCCACACGGGAGACTTCAAGCGCTAGTCCCAGAGGTGGTTGTCTCTTGTTCTGCTTCTGCCATGATCCGTGTGTGTATTGTTTTCGTCCGTGCGGGTCACGCTATTATATGTCTTTAGTTACGGACGTTTTTTGGCGGTGTTAGGGACGTCTTAACAGTGGATTAACCAGAAAGTTCCACATCTCCAGTTAAACCCTGCAACCCTAGCAGTGGCTAGAAGTGATAATTTTTACATTAAACTCTGCTATATAACGACTTGTATGGCTGTGAGACTTTAGTGAAAAAGCAGCATCAAAGATTTCTTAAAATGGCATTAAAATTACTTTAAAATACATTAAACTAAATTGCTAATGACTGCAGGTACTATGATGATGAATATTTTAAACTGTCAAACTGCTCTCTCTTAAGAGTATGAAATAGAGCCAATGGGTTCACATTTTGTGCATTTCTTTGGCACACAGTGTATCATCACACAACCAGTATACTGTAGATGTCAGACATTAACTGTTACGCTGATATTTCTGTATTCTAAAGGAAACTCTTTTTATTTGACATATATCCATTTATAGATTTTTATAGAACTTTCTAGTGCTTAATAAGGACAAATATGTTCAGTTTGTGATATAAAGTGGCAAAAACTAGCACCTCTGACTGGTAGTGTATTTTATTTAACCTTTTTAAAAATTAACCTTTTTAAGTAAAGCATTCTGGAGTTGTGCAAAAATGTGTAGTTGTTCCAAAACTGTTTTTACAATTATTCTATCAATCTTCCAACAAATCGATAGATTACTCATATCATTAATAGTGACAGTCCTTATTATAATATAATGTAATGACTTCAGCGGTTCATAGTTTTTTATATCATATGTCTATATTCTATATTTTATAAATACAGTAATCCCCCAGTTTTACGCGGATCACGAGTCACGGATTCAGTTTTTAGAGAACTTTTACGCAGAAATTCCCACAATAACGAGGAAACTGCAGTTATCCTCTGCCTTTTTTTTGTTGTTTTGTGACAATAAATATATTTTTTCTGGATGTTTTCACATAAGGTGACCCGTTCACCTCGCCACAGTGTCCCAATACTTTTGTATTTGGTGGCATATTTAGGGTTTACACTAAATAGGCATTTTTAGGTTTTTTTTTTTTCTAAAACACAACAACACGGATTTCACTATATGCGGGTGCTTTTGGAACGTAATCCCTGCGAAAAGCAGAGGATTACTGTACTCTAATTTCTATCTGTCGCACACACATTCGATTAACAGACAATAATTCTAACAGGTTTTCCTGCACTTATAAGCAGAGAAAACCTTCTTGTAACAAAGTTGCTTTCTCACCTGTGTTTAGGCTTCTTTTAAGCGTGTTATGAGGCAAATGCTTTTCTGTTCTAACAGGGAAATTGTCAGCAGCCATCGACCGTACATTACAGAAACAGTAGATGGCGATTAGACTGAAAAGCTATACATTTTTTTCAATTTGACTTTTTTGCCAGAACACTGAGAAATGGGCCTGCTGATTGCTATACAATAAATATTAACAGTGCGCTTGTAACCTATTTGTTGACATAGTTCTTCATTAAACTCAGTTTATGGACATCTACAAATGCCTAATAGCCATTGATCTTTAGATTTCATCAACAGCATTGTGCAATACGTCTTGGCTGAAAATGTACAAGCAATAAATGTTCCTTATTGTTAGGTCTTCTTGGTAAGGCTGTCAAGCCCACATGTTTTCAAGGTAAATTTCTGGAGCTGCATAAGGAGACATAACTAGAAACTAAGTCATATGCTGAAGGATCCTGATGATGCAGCAGTTGTTAGCGGCTTTCCTGAGGGAGATGACACACTTACACCAATTCCTTCATCATTATGTTTTAAATATTCAGGAAAGTATAAGTACACAGAAATGAGCGTCCTAAACATAGTTTAGTTATCCAGGCGATGTTCAATGTGCCCTGCACAATTTAGTGTTTACACACGTTTAACTCCTCAAGAAGAGCTTTCATTGTATCAGGTGTACTGGGGGTATGGAATATACTATAATGTGCAAGACGGGGTACTCCAGGATATGTCTGGGATCCACTGATCTATTGTGCTAAACATCAACCGCACATTTACAAAAAGGTCATCTCATAACACATTACGACAAACCGAAAACATGAAAGTTAAGATAACTGTTCATACCGGTGCTTGATGTGACAGTTTTAATTACTATTCATTTACCCAGTTAAACTGTATTTAAATTTATACAGCATGGACAAAAACTGATCATGGGTTGATATAGAATTGACCAATTCATACTCCACCCACAAATATGTTTATTACGTTTTACAGATATATGATTTCAACACTTAATAAGCTTCATAGATATTTGATCACAGTCGACCAAGATGATAATCAGCAGTCCCCTAATTTAGCCATAGCAGCAAGAATTTAAGTCGCAGAGTCACCAGCTTCCCTAATTTCCTGCCATGAACCTAACACCTGACACACAGACCCCGCCCTTTACTTAACGCTCCCGCCAATCAGGGTCTTTTGGAGAAAAAGTTTTTAGTAGCCAGAGCGGCTTGTGGCTGGAACCAGACTTTTAAGAAAGTTGTTTTCCAGGGTTCGTGACTGTCGTATAGTACCACTACCTTGCTCAAAACATTTAGTGAACACTTGATGCTTAAATTAGTTTGATCCAGCGATCCAGCTTACAAGCTGGTAGACTGTGCAGTGAAATTCGATTATAAAGACGTCACCTTCCTTAGGTTAATGGAACAGGCAGGTTTCATTCTTACCCTTTTTCAGGATGAATCTCTTTCTCCAGCCAGCCAGAATGGGTTCTCCACACAGCAAACAAGTCATAAATGAGCTTGGCTCATTCTCCTGCCCTTGCCCCCCTGCTGTGTTACTATTTGTTTTGCTCTTCAGTAGATAAATGTTCCCAAGACGCTGTGCTGTCAGGGAGCAGTATTGGAGTCTTCCATTACAGCCAGCTGAGGTCGGAGGTCAACGTGGGCCACACTCCATAACTGAGCGCACACTGTGTATCACTCTTTCTCACAGAGTGTGTGGGGAGAGGAAGGAAAACATGAAGAACAGTGGTACAGTCTGTATTCGTGTGTACACTGTGGCTAGCTGGCCCAGTCACTCTTAGCCAGACTAACATGAGAGCACAGAATTCCATACACGCCAGCGTTTCGCACGTATGTTAAAATAGTGATAAATACCGCCAACATCATTTTGATTTATCCTTCTTTCCGTTAGCAAGACCACCTCTGCTGGGTTCTTCAAACCTGGCCACAGCCCCACAGCACAGCCTGAAAATGAAGGTAGCATAGGGGTGTGAAGGGGGAGGAAACATTTTTTTGTCTAGTGCCTGCATCCATGTCGGTTCAAATTTTGAACCACTACTATCAAAGACTTCCAACTAAATTTTGTCCCATATGTTCAGAAAACAAAGGTACTACACTGTATGTTTTGGGTACAATAGTTGTCAATGGGGCAATGAAAGTCAGATGAAATCTTCCTGCAACCTAGAGGCTCCTAAACATGGGCCCCATCTCCAACAGTCAAGTCGACTCCTTGAACCAAATCACCTGTTCATATGCATTTAAGGAACTTCATTAGGCAAGCAAGCAATATACACACACACTGGGGGAGCGAAAGCCCTTTCATACGCACATCACATCGGCAGCAGTTCCTGTTTGCCACAATCGATAGAGCAAATCCCTCTGTGCTAACACCATCACTTTGACACATAATCAATACACACACACTTATCATACACCTGGTCCTGGCTGAGATTACACATACGAAAGCCTACACGAACTGTGAAGTGAACCACTGAGATTACACTACCCCCATCACACTTTGTGCAGAAGATCTAGCGTGAAAAACAGGCAGCCTGATTAGAGCTGCGCATACACTGATGAAGCGATGCATCAAATTGACTTGATTAAAATTATAAATAAATATATTGCAATAACACAGGTTTGTACTGGACTGTACTTAGTTTTGTATATAATTGTGTCATCATAGATTTTTCATGTTCACATAAGCACCAAGTAGTTCAAGTTCAAGTTCAACTTTATTTATATAGCACATGATCATACACAGATGGTCATTCAATGTGCTTTACAGAATAGAAAATATAATAAAAATATATACAAAAGTATACATAAAAGAGGATTAAAAGTGCAGTAAAAGGGCACATATTTAAGAATTTTTGTGCTGTTTTAGCAGCTTTTTAAAGCTGGCTACAGATCTGATAGTAATGGGCACCGTGTCTAGTTTCCGATCTTCCCACTACTAGCTGTCCGGCTCCTGCAGATCTAAGAGACCAACCAGGAATATATACTTCAAGCATCATGGAAGTAAAATTAAATTCAATGTTGCACATATGGCTAGGCTAGCATGCTTATGTGTTACTGTTAGTCGTAAAGATAATTGCTATACACTTAGCAATAGAAAACTATCATATTGAAACGTAGAAGATTAAATTGTTGTATCATGACTAACGTGTTAGTGTTTGTGGCTAGTGTTTTAGCTTACGGCTAACATGTAAGTATTAATATGTATTAATAATATAATATAATTATTTTCAACTCCTTATTTTTGACACCAGTGTATCATACTTAATATACAAATAAATCCCTAAACACAGCATACTGTATAAATAACAGTTAAGCAGCTTCACTAGCTCCTTCTCCAGGCAATCACATTCCTCCTTCTCCAGGCAACAAGAGCAGGCGCAAACGCAGATTTCCTTTTTCTTTTCTTTTATTAAAACATCACAAACAGGCACGACGGCCAGAAACAAAACTCAAAAACTGTAACGAAAGGAGACAGAAGAAACACAAACCCCACTTAGCATGACAGTGGACCGACAACTAAGGTCCAATACAAAACAAACTCAATGCAAAACCCACAACTCAATAAAACAATAGAAACACATACTCATGTTCCCTGAAGACATGCCAGCTGAAACACATAACTAAACAAAAGAACAGAAAAGGGTGGCCTCTAGCAGCCGTTGACAGTCTATGGGTGATTTTAACTTATTTTTTATATGGATGTCGTTCATTATAATTAATATGAAATCCTATTGAACGAAGCAATGGTTAAAAAGGACAGAAGGAAGCTACCAGTGGACAAAAAAAATCAGCAGGTGAAGTGCCCATAGGGTTATTCTTTTGTTTCTTGTCTGGAAGCTGTGCAAAATAGCTGATTACAAAAGGATTTAAAGATCATGCAGAACAAGCAGAGTCAAGCCAGTTAATTATTTAACGCTACTTGAGGGAGATAGGGCACTGAATCAGAGAAGCAGTGCGGAATTTGGTGCATATACATAATCACAGAAGACCACAGTTAGACTGGTTCAGACATCTGAGAGGTGCGACTAAACTTTCGATGTCTGGCTAATCCCAGTGCTATTGGGTGAAAAGTTCAGGGCCCACTTGTTGCATGTTATTTCTGCCTCCACTTCACACTGGCACGAACTCCGACCTCTCTGTGAAGGACAGGGGCATCAAAGCCTGCTGGGTAATGAAATGTATAATTTATTCATAATTAGCCTGTCAGACTTAATTCCCCGCACATCTCATTAGAGTCAGCCGGGGTATAACACACAAAAGCCTGTTCATTACAGTCAATTACGTTTCAGTGATTAAATTAGCATAGAAACAGCCCACCGATGTGCAGAGAGAGGCGAACACTGTTGCCAAATTCTGTGAGCAAGTGATGAATTCCATATAAATACTTATTTATTTCTATACAATATCATAAATATGACAAAATGCAGCTTAAACTCTGCAATGACAACAGAATCTTTTCATGCATATAAAGATGGTAATTTGCAAAAGAGTTACACAGATAGTGAAACAACAACATGATCTACAACATTTGCCTTGATAACAGTTTTATGGGACCACCGAGGTCCAGTGACGATCAGAAGTGATATATTCTTTGGCTGTGTTAGGCTGCCCATAGGAAAGATGGGTTAATGCTTTCAGAGGACCAGCGATGAGCAAACAAAGCATGACAGTAAACAAAAGAAATCTTTAAGTATATCCAAATCCCACTCATTCCCAATCCAAACATGTTAAAATGGATTAAGTATCTGCTATATTAGCCCCTGTCCCATTCCAGTCTATGGAACAGATGTCATCCACAACTTCGACAGTGATGAGTGTTTCCAAGGACTGGCTTAAGTGATTTATATGCCTGCAGTGCTATATGTGGAAATAAGATCTGGTAATATCCGTAATGAACATGTTTAGTTATTCTAGCGCCCCGTAGTTAAACAAGACTAACTGTGTATAATAGTATCCGGCAGTACAGTAGGATATTGCAGTCATTTCTTTTCCAAGCAGAGGTGCGTTTTCCACAAGGAAAATGAAGAAATGTGGCCCTATTTGGCAAATAAATAAAAAACATAATTGTAACAGAAATATTCTAAACGTTTCTGTAAGTGAAAGAAGTAAACAGCAATGGTCTCTGTCCATCTCGGCTGCACACCCTTGGCCTGAGGCCTGAGATAGAAGAGGGAGGCTCATTCAACAGAATTTTTCAGGGACCCAGCCGTGTCTTTGAGCGGGTCTTTCTGTGGTCATACTGTTGGCTAGCTGCCTGTCACATGGTTGGTCATGTGGACAGCCACGATATCTGATAGGAAAGAAACTCCTGTATTTCTCCTTTGGTGCAGAAAAGAAAGGCATTTTCTCAAGTCAGTGACCTTCACCTCTAGCTGCCTCGACACATACCATACCTAGGAGGGATTAGTTAACATTTCTGAAAAAATCTGTAACTTATTTGAGGAGTCTGTTCCAAGTTTCCAGCTATTTGAGGAGAAAAAAGGGTGGAGAGGTGGAGTACACAGAACTGAATACTGGTGCAGTTTTGCCTCTTGACTGAGAACAGATTTTTTAAATGCCGGTCACTTCATGTGCCCATCAACTCTAAATCACACAGATACGCCATTTCCTGTGACCAACAAAATACAGTACCACAGCTAATATGTCTTTTTTTTTAGGAATTTCTTAGTTATTTGATTAAACGTACACTCTACACTCAAAGTAAAGTCTGCCAATATAACAGTATTTTTTGACGATATGCTTTTGTGGGTATGTTGGTGAAATCATCAATACTGACCGACTGTATGTTCTATGTAGCATAACCAGTCCTATTTTTATTATATTTTGTGCAGTGCAGTGTATGAAACGCAGAATAAAATCACTTGTACTTTAATTCTCTTTGTTTAACAAATATATCTGATGAACCTCAAGAACCTTTCATTCGTTCAAGTTGTTAAAAAAAAGAGTCATTTGTTGTAAATAACTAAAGTATATCTTTTATTTTTAAATTGCAAATGATCTCACATTGAGCAAAATACAAGCGGGAAATATAAAGCTAAAGTGAGTTCGTATTATATTTGACATTTATAAAACATATAGACGCTAACTCAGCTGAACAATTGTGTATAGACCACCTCTGATTGAAAAAAACTCTTAAATCTGTGTTTTCGTTTCTTGTTGAGGAAATAAAGAATAACGAAAACATACCTCAGTAGCAAGATTAAAATGTTCACCCATACTGTAATGTAGTTGGTTATATGTTTGGTTTGGTGGCTGTAGTTTGACTCTGAGATGAGAGAAAATCTGGGGGTAGGGTGTCCACAGCTGAACACATAAACAAGCTTAAACATGAACATGATGCAGACAGTAACACTGCACTGGAGCTCACACCAGGAGGTATTTTGAGATGACCTGGTGAGCTGCCTGCTGATACCACAGCAATGTTTTTGCATTGAGGTCACTCTCGGTCTCTCTGTCTCTCTGTCTCGCTCTCTCTCTCTCACACACACAGTTCTCACACAAACACACACATACACTTTCACACAAAGACACACACCACAGGGACAAACATGGCATGCCCTGCTAAAGAGATCAGATAAGAGCTGCAGCACTGACTGCTGAGGGCAGAGGAGAAAAGAAAAATATTGCAGTTGTTGCAAGCACATCTGTCAACCTCAAATAAACACACATAGAAACACAGAAATAGAGATTTCCCCTAAAGGTTTTCTTTGTTCAATTTTACAATAAATTATAATAACATAATTGTCATAACATAATTTATTACATATATATGTATTAAGCACTACAAAAGGTAAACAACTGCTTTCACTTGGCTAATATGTGCATTATTTAAAATACAAATTATATTACATAACTGATACATGATATAATAAAGAGGTACATAGAGGACTATTCCAGCACAATGGATTTTACACATGGGTAGTGATGGGCTATAATGAATACATTGGAATTATGAGTCCTTAGAGCTCACCACTGACGTGTTAGCTCCTTGCTGCTAGGGGACCTAACAGTCAGGGTTTAATCTGATCTTAGCATGTCCTGTTAGAAGGACTATTAAAGAACTGGGCGCACTGAGTGTTTTAAATCATCGTGCCTCTGATTGCAGCTGGATGACTGAAAATGCAAAATGGATTTCACCTCTGAATTCTCCTTGCCATCATGGTTTACTAATTCTTGACCTGTGCTTGCATGCGACCTTGAATAATGCTTTAGAGATTCTTCTTTTATCTACATTTGAGACCTCTCTCTGTCAATCATTACAATGTGTAATATAAGTTTACATTTGGATTCACAGCATTTAGCAGAAGCTTGGTTTGTTTGGTGTGCTTGTGCTGAAGGTAGGATATGAACCCATGACTTCTTGGTCTAAAGGCAAGTATCATACCCAATAGGCCACCACCATTTTGCACGTGTTCTACTAAGATACTGGTCTAAACTGGTCTAACATTTTCATGATTGTTCTAAAAAGTGTTTTTTCAAAAACACAGTTTAACCTGAATCAGTCTCTGGAGAATTACAAAAATCCAAAACAACCCAAACACGGTTATTTATGCTGTTTAGACATAACATTAAAACCAACTGCTGATTATTATGGAAGTCCTCCTCATGCCACCTAAACTGTTCTGACCCAAGGTATGGACATAAAAGCCCTGAAGGTGTGCTGCAACATCTGGGACCAAGAAAGCAGCAGATCCTTTAAGGTGGTGGTGGTGGAGGCTTCTCCACTGATCGGACTAGTTCGTCCAACACAGCCTACAGATGCTCCATCAAACTGTGATCTGGAGAATTTGGAGGCCGAGTCAACACTTTGCCCAGTTTTCATGCTTCCAACACTTCAACTATTAGAACTGACTGTTCACTTGCTGCCGGATTTATCCCACGCCCTTGATAGATGACATTGTAATGAGATCATCATTGTTATTCACTTCACCTCTCAGTGGTTTTAATCTTGTGTCAGATCAGTGTAAATTGTTCAGCATTCAATAAATATTGCAGACAAATTACAACTAGAAATGAAATTATACAGTTTCGACATTTGTTGACAAAATACTGTCATAACTACATCAATCAATTTGGGTTTTCTATTTACAGTCATGAGGTAATAAGGGGAATATGCAGAAGTGCAGAATGATTTGCAAAATGACATGCTCCAACAGGTCAAAGCCTGCTGTACTTGACAAAATGGGACACACTGGAGTTTGTCCTGCAGACCGTTCTGTCCCTCTCTGTAAGGCTTGAATAAACAAGGCTTGAAATATTTTATCTAGTCTTTAGAGTGCACAAAAAATCAATAGAGCTCTATTTACTTCCAAATTCTCCTGCGTGAATGTACGACAAGGCACTTTCTGAATATCTACAATTAAGGTCTATGAGGATAAGGCCCTTTATGAAGATCTATGTCAAGGTCTATGAGGATTAGACACTTAATTAAGTACTTCACTGACGTATATGAGAATGAGACGCTACGCTACACTGCATTAATGTCTATGAGAATGAGTTTATGGAACAGTTTGTTAAAAAGCCAATAATGTTATTTATGTCCTTTGGCTAATAGAAAGTATTGGTAATGTGCTTGTGTGATTGACAATGTGCTTGTGTGATTCATCTAAATAAATCATAATATTTGGTCATCAGTCAATCTGGCTTTAAAGAAAAGGAATTGGTGTGCATCCCTAATCACAGCATGTCTTTACCGTTCAACTTTACTTGGTCTATGCCCTAAAGGCCACACGTCTGCACTTTTCATGTAATGAGAAACAACAAAGGCTTAGTTAGAAGTTCAGTGGACCAGGAACCTCTTAGGAAAAATGGCATTTTTATTCTTATAATGAAGCGCTTCTTGCCTGTAGCAAAACCTAGAGAGAAGCCATTTCTATACATCAGCAGATATTTCTTTACTCAATGGACTCTTTTGGTGCAGACTGAAAAAAGCTGGTAAGTTGGTTGCTCAAAAGGGTTTGATCTATTTGGCACTGTAGCTGTGTCTGTGTGTGTGTGTGATAGGATGCTCTTTCCTCAGACCAAAGTTTCTTTCTCACACACTGACTCACACACATACACACACACACACACACACACACACACCCACACACACACACACAC
>JBBJLR010000013.1:14463806-14473875 GCA_037577145.1 Brachypetersius gabonensis | reverse complement strand
GAGAGAGAGAGAGAGAGAGAGAGAGAGAGAGAGAGAGAGAGAGAGAGAGAGAGAGAGAGAGAGGGAGAGAGAGAGCAACAAAAGCTCTGCTGGAGACAGAAAGAGTGTTTTAAGTGCATGAAAAACACAAAGAATTTCTGGACCTCAAAGACATCCCTCTGACTTTCATGAGGTATCTCACTCTCCTCCTTCCTTTCACTGCATCATCTATTGTTCTAGTTGTTAAGGACACATTGTCTATTGGCCACTAAGGTTCTGGTTGCTATTAGGAGAGTACAAATGCATTGACCTGAAGGTGATGATTCAACTGCAACTGAACTGCAGTTTGAAATTATAAGTGACCGATTGAAACAATTACATACACATGTTTGTCCTTTCACATCTTCCCACTTTCAAATCGTCACATTTTTAAACTGCAGGTTTGTATGATCTTCACTCAGCTACTGTTCCAGTACCATTTATGTCAACAAGTTATCGTGATATTTGAGATTTTTTTTCACTACCTAAAAAATGCAGTCAAAGTGAATGAAGTTGAATAATTAAGTCAAATAATTAACCCCAAGACCAGCTGCACCAGCTATATATAGCAAAAACAGTGGCTGGGTTTAATGTGTTTACTACGTAAAAGTTAGCACATTGCAAAATCAAAATGGGTTGCACTACAGAACCTACTTTTTATATTGAGTTCAACAATATTTGCATTTTGCTCTAAACCAATTTGAGTGTTGGCGAAACCAACAGGACCTAGATAATACAGATTGTGTGAAAATGGAAAAAACAAGGATAAGCATTTAAAATGAGTGGCAAAGGGTTAGTGTGCAAACTTCATTCAAATCTTACACATAAACAGCATCAGCCACAGTCAGAGAAGCTTTTATGTGACCGTCAAATCAGAGTCGATCAGCCACACACACACACACACACACACACACACACACACACACACACACACACACACACACACACACACACACACACAAAGTTAAAAGAACGCCCTGTTTCCTTCATTGCTCTCTTCATATTGCTCTCAGGAAGTCATAGGTGAGCATATAGCCCCTGATGGTTTCTGCTCCTCCACCCATGAAGAACAGAAAGAAAGGGAAAATAAAAGGCCACAAAGGCAAGAATCCCTGAAAAACCACAGAACTCTTGTCTCTCCCATTTTTTGTCTTCATTAGTTAGTTCGCTTCTGCTCTTCCCTCTACTGGTCATTAATGCATTCAAGACAAAACAAGGCCTCGAAGCTCCAGCTCCTCGCTGAAATCCAAAGTCTCTAACTCAAAAGTTTCTTGTTTGAAAAAAAGACTTGGTTTTCTTCTAAAGCTCCTCTGACCTCCCTTATAAAAGGCAGTAAAAATATAATTGCATCTGACAAGGTATGACACTGTAGAACCCACAACTATTCTGCACTTTTAATGGAAGTTTCTTTTTCTATCATCCCTGTTGGAAATAAATATGGTTTGGTATCCAAAAAGAAACTTTACACAATTCCACAATGTCATAAGCAATTTAAAGTGGTGTATCACTTTTTTTTTTTTAGCTAAAATACCACGTGAGTTTACATGCCATCTGCATACATTCACCTTTGCGCATCATGAAGTGATAAAAAAATGTTGCACCCGCTTTAGTACTCCATGAGTCAGCAACACGTTCAGTACCATGATTAGACTCAGATATAGATTCAAACATTTTCAATGACAGAAATATCTACAGTTTTAACTGTAATGAACTTGTGCATTAGAGGGAACAGCCATATTTGGTTCTCATCCTCCTCTCTCTCAGCAGAAGTTGAAGCAGACTGTAAGTTTCAGGCCTACAGACATTTCTGTAAGACATGAAGGTCAGTGGAAGTTCCATTGGTTGCTTCTGCGCTACTCTACTCCAGTTTGTGTGTGGGTATGTGTGTGTGTGTGTGTGTGTGTGTGTGTGTGTGTGTGGGTAGCTGGTGGCATTATGATGGATGAGAAGCTCTCCCCTAGAGCCAAGCTGTGTATCACGGCCACTGCTGGTTAACTTGCTGTCAACCCAGAGACCCATCCTGAGTGTGTGTCTCATACCAAAGAACTAAAGGCTTGCTGGGAAAGATGCACAACCAAGTCTCTTTATACCCTTACACACACACACACACACACACACAAACACACACACACACACACACAAAATGGAAATGGCACAAAACCATTTTGTTTTCTTTCAGATTCTGATGCTCACTTCTCACCCGCTAATTGATACAGATACAGATCTGGTAATTATTCTTTCAAAACAACTAAGCCTTAAATGAGCCTTTTGTTATTGAGGCCCTTTAGACGTAGATTTTCATGTTCATACTCTCTGCTTTTCCACAAGAAGACTCTTATCTGTCCAGGCGCCCAGGTGGTGGAACCAACTACAATGTTATTGCATATAGCCACAAAAGCTTGAGTGAGGTCAGCTATCGATGCTGGAAGACCAGATCTGGGTCACCAATGACTTTTCAACTTGCCCCAAGTTGGAAATTACTCCAGAGAATCCACAGCCCAGTCCTGGGGGCACTTTATACTCCTCTAGCCATATCTTGGCATTTGACTGCTGCTGTGCATCCCATTCTACTGACAGTGCAATTCATGGTTTGTGCATCTTAAGGATTTACTCATTACAAGAGCTGTCTGGAAACTTTTGGACAGAAAGTGTATATAATGATATACCACCAAGAATGGCTTTGCACTTTAAGTTTTAGAAACTGAAACTGTAAATAAGTGCTACATGAAGTCAGGATCATTGTGCTGGTCCTGATGTTGTATATTCCTCCAGTCTAGACCATACACACAGGGAGTAGAGGAGAATGTTTTGCTCTAATGATGACCAGATGGAACAAGCCCAGTTATCTGTTACACCCTCTATGAGCATATCTTATCCAGACAACACAAACAGCACAGTGTGTGTGAGTATGTGTGTGTATGTCTCCTCTTTCACATTAGCACTGGTGCTAGACTGTCTATCAAATGTCTGGCCCCTAGCTTTCCTAACTGTTATTAACAGAAGTGATTGTGTTTTTTATTGTCATTGGCTATAACTTACTAAATTAAAGACTAAGCAGATTTATTTAGAGAATATCATATGTGGAAGTATTTATAGCCGTGATGTTGTGCATCACGTATTTTGTCTCCTTCCATCCAAACCTTCCATCAACCACTCTTGGTACAGAAGCTTTAACTGCCAAATCACTTCCCGCTCATCTTACTGAGGAAGAAATGTTAAAGATCATGAAACTGGGTGTTACAAAATATACACAAACTACAGGATGAATCGAGTGTCAGGATCCACCCAGATATCTGAAAGATGATTCATTAGACCTGAGGTTTTCAACCTGGGGGCCACCGCAAAATTTACTGTTGACAAAAATTGTTGTTGTGATAATAAACTGCAAAAACAAAACATACTTTTGTCAGGGTTACTGGCTGTCTTGGTAAAACTGACACCAGCTAGATAACCAGTGCAGGTCAATATTTCTCTTTTTGATTGTATGATTGATTGTAAGTCATTCATCATGGTTATATGGACATAAACAGAAATGTTCTGCATAGTTTTCTGGTACTTCCTATGATCTTGCAGGGAAATTTGAGTGGTTACATTCATTTCAGTTGTTTGAAATTTAAACAATACGGTTGATTATGGCTTTATGTGGGCCTCAAAAGCTTTTGTGGCTTGCTGTGCGAGTTCGTAAATACTAAATTAGCTCTTTAGATTATGTATTACTGACTGGTGTAATACATAATGGTAATGATCAGGTACATTTTTAACATGAAAGCTGTCAGAAAGAAAAACACCTCTTCATGTCTCCCAGCTGGATTGGAGTAATAAATAGGGTGTTATTCAGTTCTATCCAGAAACGTGCTGAGCACATGATAGGGTCTCTGTGTTATAATAACTTTCCAAATAGTTTATGTCCAAACTTCAACTAGGACAGTTCAGTACCCAAACATCCAGAGAAAATCAGTTGGAATATTCATGTAACATTTCACTAGGACATCCAGTTTTTTTTTTGATTGAAAAATAATAGTGAGAAAATTCAAGATTTTCGTGAATTTCTGAGGGACAGGACATCTGTGGTGTCAGGTTTAATATTAGTGTGTGTATAAGCTGTATAAGCTGCCCCACACCTAGCAGATTTCATCATGACCCTATTAATAATGCAGGGTCCACGAAGAGAGGGACACTTCAGCACTATGCAGGCGCCGCAGTGCATGCAGCCAGTGCTCTATAAATACTGCTCTATCTGGGGCATGAGGACTGAGACAGCCAATTCAAAACTCCATGAACACAGGAAGCACAACACCATAACTCAGGCCAAAGCGCAGCTATAGGGAGGAGACCCTGACTCACAGTCCAGCCATATGAGATTCAGTCAAGCCCATGGTGCAGCCAAAGATTTAGAGCTAAACAACGAAACAGGTGATGTTCAGACTAATAATTCTTGCCGTGGAGCTATAGAATGAGGGAGTGGGTGCAGGACTCAGGAAAGCATGGATAATGGAAGAGACGCTTGTGTAATTAAGTCATGTGACGTGTCTACAATGAAATGGGGTAAACATAACAATTCCAAAGTTGCAAAATCACCATCGTGACATGTAAAGCGAGGCTGAAGTGGGAAAAATTGAAGTCAAGATTGTGCAGTTCAAGGAAGATTAAAGTCACTAAAAAATAACGATTTCTATTTGACCAAAATGCTGTAATTCTTAATGTGTGCAGATGTGGAGGAGAGATTGTTCTTAGGATATCAAAAATAACCAAAGGTATTTCGTTCTAGATGAGTAATGAAGGCTAAGCTGCTCAGCTAAAATAACATTTTTATCCTTTAGTGGAAGATGAGCCAACAAGTTGGTCATTTCAAGGAGCATATTATTGCTGCTTCTCAAACTATTTGGCATCAGCTAAAGAGACCTCTTTAGTCTGGTAAGCATAAAGCCCCGCTGTTTCTAACAGCCTTGTCATGTCCTCAACAACACGTCTTTGTCAACACACTCATGTTTCAAAGTAGTGAAAGGGGTGTTGTGGGGAAGGTGGAAATAATCGAATAGTTCTCAGTTCTCAGATCATTGAATAGTATTTTTGTTTGAAATGCCTAAGTAGTATCAAACCCTGTGTGGAAAGTGAGGCACCAGTGAGCCACCAGTGAGCCACCAGTCCATTTTTAAAATGACTGCAGAAAGCTGCATAAGATGAAATTTAATTCAGAATTCAGAACTTATAAAAACATATATAATATGATATCGATTGCAGTTTATAATGTTTCAATCTACACTTTAAGGTATTACTGAACAGAATAACAGCAGACGGTAGTGTAAAGCCATGACGTCTACATTTCATTCTGTTTCCAAAGGCTTATGTTACTTGTGCTCTATTCTGTTTTGTTCAGCTCTTGTTTTACACCATGGTCCAGAAGGAACATTGTTTCATTCTTACTGTGTATATGGTAGAAATGACAAAATCTACTTGACTTTACTTGACACCTGAAGAGTCAATAGCCGCTTTCACACCAAAAACAGGTAGCACTGCCTCATTACCTTTTCCAGTAAAGACAGCATGTACCTCTCATTTACGGCTGTGTCTTACCTCACCCTAGCTGCAGTGTTCGCACATGACTGTACATGTCAGTAATGGCCAACTTGTCTCCTATTAGTTGTCTGCTGGTATGTCCGTACGACAGCAGAGAATCCGTATGGTCAATAACTGCAGCACTAAACCAATCTACGGTTATTCAGGAAAAAAATGGGAATAGTGGGAAAATGTGTCTCTGCTAAACAGTTTGCCTCTAACCGCTGCATCCATCTGTATTCAATTTGTAGGTGCACTAATATCTGCACCATTTTATGAGAATCTGTCACACTGTCATGTCGTCTGAACATTAGTGAAGATGCCATCAGAACAAGTTACGCCATGCTAATGCAAACAATAACACTTACATAGACTCCCCTCCAAAACAAGCCTCTCCACTCAGAGGCACTCAAATGCAGGTAAAAAGTTGTGATTCATTTGTTTTTCTTTTATATGTTATCTCAAAATCATTCTCTCTGTACAGGAAGCATGGCCCCTCACTCAGCATGCTTTAATCTTAAAAGACAGAAAGTCACAACAATCTAATTGCAAGAGAATTATATAAGATCTTCAACTGACTACACATAAAGAGACAAAGCGGTGGGGATGTATCTCCAGATTTCCTTCTGGTCACAGTGTTTCCCTTACACCCATCTCAAGTAGCCTGCAGACTGACTCTCATTACACTCTGAACTCCACAGTGCTCTGACCTCGCCATGCAAGGAACAGCATTCAGGCCACCAGCTGCAGGGTTTTAAGAGAACTACCCCCATTCCTTCACAAGAGCAATGGGGAAACAATGGCAGGTTTGGTGTTAAGTGAACTGTGAAGCTTTAACTTCTAGAAGTAACCTGAGAGACACTGTGCAAAATCCACCACCACCAATTTCTTTATATTTGCTTGTTTATGCAATATACTATTTTATGCCAGTCAACTGTCTTCCCCTTTTCACATTAAGTAAATTTACATTTATCAGACACTTTTATCCAAAGCGACCTCCATTCTCTAACTACAGGGAACAGTCTCCCTGGAGCAACTTGGGGTTAAGGGTCTTGCTCAGGAACCCATTGGTGGTGTGCTGAGGGTAGGATTCGAACCCATGACCTCTTGGTCCAGAGGCAAGTATCCTACCCACTATGCCACCACCCCTTCTTAAATTAAACTTAAGAAATGGGAGCAAATGTTTTACTGTGACAGGCTGCAAAGTGCCTAAATATACAAGGTGCCAAAATAAAGGTGTTTCAATCACACAGCATTCAGCACCACCAGTATACTGATCACCGCCTGATCATCTGGAATCATCTGCTCTTGTTTCTTCACTGGTTCGGGACTTCAGTTAGATGGTATTCATCGGTCACTGTGTGGCTTAACAAAAACAATCCTCTGTTCAGGTTCAGGGTCAGGACTGATACTGGGAAAACTTTGAAAGTCTTTTAGGAAGCCTGGAGAACTGTTCCTCAAGACTACATTAAAAACACATAAAAAATGCCTGGATCTTTGGAAGCAAAGTATAAAGAAAGAAGGGGCGGCTCAAGATTTCTGCACAGTACTGTAGTTATCAGCATAACAGTACGATACTAAACTACTGTACATGCACCGGCCTGCTGTCATCATTGTTAGTGGACAGACAATGCTGTATGTTGCAAGACCACCTCAATCACAGAATCTACAATATAGAGACTTAGCATAAGACAACATTAACAACCACATTGTGACATTAATTACCTCTTTAAATTTGCTTGTAATGCATGAATGGCTCAGTCTGTCTGCATTCTGAGTTGAGTGCATCAGTATTAGTAGTGGGATAAGACTGGCTTGGTGCACTGAATCTCAATGTAAATGTTAGGTATGAAAATGAAACAAAATCATTGTTGACATTGTGTTTGTGAGTGTGTGCATGAACTAGAGATAGAGAGAGAGAGAGAGAGAGAGAGAGAGAAAGAGAGAGAGAGAGTTAGGGAGAGAGCAAGAGAGCGAGAGAGGGAGAGATGAGCATGCGCTAGCAGCCAACAACTGACTGGAAAAACATTCCTCACATCAGCACACGCACGTTCAACTAATGGGGTTTAGAGTGAGTGTGTGAGAGAATGAGTGAGCGAGTCAGGGAGTGAAGGAGTGAGGGACTGAGTGAGTGAGTGACTGACTGAGTGAGTGAGGGAGTGACTGAGTGTATTTAGATCTTTGTGAAGACCAGATTTCCCCTAAATGATGGAAAAGATGACTATGTAAGATATTGTTGTGACTTTTAATTAATTAATTACAAAATAACATCAACTGGTCACAATTTAGTTGGTCCATCTATCATTACATGTGCAGTCTCATGCCTTTTAAGCCATGATAAACAATCTGTTCCTGGGCCAAGTACCAGGACCTGTGGCTCTTTTACCCTTTCTGTTTACTCCTACAGATAACTTCACATAACTTCAGAGGTTGCTGGTATTCTGAAGTGAGCTACGTTTTTATTACAGTCTGAAATACCTGGCTAGCATGTATGTGACTCTTGTCATTTGCTTTTGGCCCTTTGTCTTCTTCCCTGGTCTGGAATGGCCCCCTCTATTGGTGAACAAGTGCAAGCTTTTCTTCCCACCAGGTTATCCGCCAAGACCCATGATGAGCACTCTGTACCTTATTCTCATAAAATGCAAATCCATTGTTTGATACACACTGAATACACATATCATTAAATATTATTTAGCAATCCGGTTAAAATAAATGAAATTAGTCTCTATTTCTCTTTCCCACGACGTGTGTCATCAGGTCACGCGTCAATCATTGCAAATATCTGATTACACCGTCCCACCGTCCACTGTGGTCTGGCGAACCATCCCACTCCGAACTGCATCAAACGACCCGGTTCAGCAGAGAGTGAGGGTCTAAAAACGTCTAAAAACGTGTCTAAAAACGGTAAAACGCCAACTACGACTATAAATCTTAAGAAGAGATTCCATTAAGTAAAATGTTCAGGCTGTAAAATGTTGAAATGGGCTTCGACTGCAATCGAACAATCGCAACCTGATATTAAATAATTCGGCAAGTGACGCAAACGCATGTTTCTCTGTTTCTCCCTCTCTCTCTCTCTCTCTCTCTCTCTCTCTGTTTCTCTCTCTCTCTCTCTCTCTCTGTTTCTCCCTCTCTCGTTCTTATTCTCTCTCTCACTCTCTCTTTTTCTTTCTCTTATATTCGATTTTGAGTCTTGAGACTAAAGAAGTATGAGAGATGTGAACCTGCCCACGAAGCTGAAGTTAGTATATTACAATCTGCGTTGCACAGTCAGGCATTTAAGGTGGAAAACAATATTCGAGTAAGAAATGAACTTTTTATCCACTCAGACACATCAGTTATAGCTCCACGCACACACTGAAACACCACAACGAAACAGCTGCACTGTTCAGCACCACACACACACACACACACACACACACACACACTTGCACAAAGCGAACTCGCAGATCCTCTCGTTTGTAAACACACGAGGTCACCATAATAAAGGCTACAGCAGTTTCAGCGCAGGAACTAAAACACAAACACAACTCAAAGCTCGAGTTTCAGGTGGAAAAAATATTAGTGTTCCAGGAGTCTTTTCTCTAACCTACCCTCTTTGCTCTGTCTATATCACACACACACACACACACACACTGACACATACACTTACAAACACACACACACACACACACACACACACACACATCCGCGGTATGTCATGAGACCTTTAAAACCACGCTCAGATTGATGGTCAGGAGTGTGTTGTAAGAAATTAGCTCCGAGTTGTATTTACATGCAGACTAAAGCTGACCCGAGGAGACCCTTGGAGACCCCGGGGCCACAGCAGTGGGAAAGTGTGTGTATCTGGAGAGACACTGTGTTTAGCGGCAGTAAAAGGGTCTCACCGTGTTCTCTCTCTCTCTGGACCTCCACACTTCCCACCACTACTGCCAGTCCCAGCAGCAGCAGCTCCGTCCCGCGCGCCATCGCCTCGCGTCCTCCAGCCCCCCGAGCCCACCAGCACCACGAGTCCAGCAGCTCCACAGGAGTGGGAGAAGAGACAGAGAGACGGGGAGGACTTGCGGGAATGAAAGCGCGTCGGTTTATCCACCTTCTTCTCGGAGAGTCGCGCGGTGCAGCTCCTCCAGCCAGTTCGAGACTGAACTGAGAGAGAAAGACGGAGAGAGAGAGAGAGATAGGGTGCGCGCGAGAGGGAGAGTTGAGCGCGCGCACGCAGCCAACAACTGATTGTAAAAACACGCCTCGCGCGCTCACCTAGTGGGGCTTTATGTGAGTGAGTGAGTCAGTAAATGAGTATGTGAGTGTGAGTGAGTGAGAGTGAGAGAGAGTGAGTGAGTGACTGACTGAGGGAGGGAGGGAGCGAGGGGTGAGTGAATGAGTGTGAGAGAGCGAGTGGGTGACAGAGTGAGAGAGTGAGTGAATGAGTGACTGTGTGAGCGAGTGCGTGGGTGAGTGTGTGAGCGAGTTACTGCGTGAATGATTGATTGATTGA
>JBBJLR010000013.1:14450075-14463706 GCA_037577145.1 Brachypetersius gabonensis | reverse complement strand
GTGACTGAGTGAGTTAATGAGTGGGTGAGAGGGTCTGTGAATAAGTGAGTGAGTGATTGATTGAGTGACTGACTGAGGGAGGGAGGGAGGGAGGGAGCGAGGGGTGAGTGAATGAGTGTGAGAGAGCGAGTGGGTGACAGAGTGAGAGAGTGAGTGACTGAGTGACTGTGTGAGTGAGTGACTGAGTGAGTTAATGAGTGGGTGAGAGGGTCTGTGAATAAGTGAGTGAGTGATTGATTGAGTGACTGACTGAGTGAGCGAGATCTTAGATCTTAGTGAGGACCAGATTTCTCCAGGGTGATGGAGAACAAGACTATGTATTATGTTGCCAGGACTTTACAAAAAAAACAACAAATGGTCACGATTTGGTTGGTCCAGCTATCATGTGCAGCGGTCTCATGCCTTTTAAACAATCTGATCCCTCACTGGCCAAGTACCAGGACCTGTGGCTCTTTCTGTGGACTCCTATCGATAACTTCACTGACAAACCGTTTATCAGCTGAACCGGCTGCTATTCTGAAGTGAGCTGTGTTTTTACTGTACTCTGAAATGTATGTGACTAATGTCATTCAGGCCGTTGTTGGCCCTGTGTAACAGTCTCTGGTCTGGAATGGCCCCCTCTATTGGTGAACAAGTGCAAGCTCTTCTTCCCACCAGGTCATTGGTCAAGTCCCATAACGCGCGTGCTATATTATGCATTGTTTCAACAGTAAAAGTGAATAAAATATTTCATTCACATTTCATGTAATATTATTTAGCAATCTGCTTAAACGAAATGAAATGAAATGAAATGAAATTAGTCTCTATATTTCCCCCAAGAGAGTGATTGTGGCTTTCAAGCGCTGTCATTAGATCACATGTCAATCATTGCAAATATTTGATTACTGTCCTATTTTCAGGATATCAGGATAATTTATTCTCAGCAGAGACCATGAAAAAACAGCATTAGCGTATCCTAACAACTAATGAATGCAAATGAATAATACATTATAACAAGCTAATGCATGCTAATGCAATTTAACATTATTTAGCAACATGCTTAAATCAAATGAATTAGTTCTCTTTACCAAGACAGTGATTGTGGTTTTGAAGCACTGTCTTCGGGTCACATGTCAATCACTGCAAATATCTGATTACACTCCACAGACTGGAGTGAAAACCCCACATGCTATACAGCTTTTCTGACAAAAAATAGCTCTGCAGTTTCTTTAAGCTTTGCACTAAAATAAACACGTATGTATCACACTTTTTCAATCTGTTGAGTTGTCTCAAGCAAACTTGTTTATGTGGTTTTTGAAATGATATCACACACTTTTATCATAAGTACAGACAAAATCCAACCGGAAGATTTTGATTCCTATTTATTGGTACCAGTGTCTCATATAATGTCAGAAACCACGTAAACAAGTCTATTTCATATCACTAAACGACTGTATGCTGTAAGTAAATCAGACCTTTTTTGTCCTGTTGCTGTAGAAGTGAGAAAAGATGAACAGTAGCTCGCTCCTCTCCTTCTCAGGCAGACGGCAGAGAGAGGAGGGGCCATTAGTGGTTGGCAGTGGGGCCTGTGCTTTCTGCTTGCCAGCGTGAACCCCCTTGGGGGTCCTGAAAGGCAGTGAGCCACCCGAGCGCTAACCAGCCCCCATCAGCCCTGCAGGCCAGGACAAGCTGCCTGGGAAAACTGTTTAGCGACGATACGCTGGAAAGCAGTCCAGTTCAAACACCTCTTATGATGTAGTGGTGGAAAGGGCCAGGCCACATTAAAATGCTAAGCGAAAGCGCCAGTCTTGGATAAATTGAATTTGGATTCTGGTGTTAGCTTTTACGAGCAGAGGCCTTTGATAGGGCTATTCTGCGGCAGGATGGCGGCATGCCTCTCTGAGCCAGTTTCACATAAAGTCCTCCAACATTCCCTCTGAAGTTCAGACCTCAGCTCACAGCATGGAACTGTCTGACGAGTCAATCTTTTTCTTTAATGAGGCCCAGATGGGAAAGGTAAGAGAACATCAGCAAATTTTGTATTTAATGTTTTTAAAAGGTTCATATTTGTGTTGTATGTCTGAGGCAGGAATAGTTATTATTTTACTTGAATTAAACTTGAAAGAGATCCTACACAGGAAAAACATTGTTTGTTACATAATAATGGAGTTTAATGTACAATTTTAAACATTAATGTACAGGGTGTCTGGCAAAATCGACACACATTGTACACATGAACACAGTATCTGAGTCTGTCTAGACCAGTGGTTCTAAAACGTCCTGTCCTGCTGTGTACCCCTCTCACACCTTATACTCACACGCACACACGATGCGCTAGAGACAGACAGCTCTGTAAAGTCAGTCCTCTCAATATATCAAACATGTTTATGATGTGAAAACAGAACAGAATGAAAAAACAATGCTGTATTATAGGTTTGCTTGGGTCTGGTGGGGTGAACTTTTCTCATTTGCAATCACAAAGGAAGCAAAACAGACAGGTCAATACAAGCCTACGTGTCTACAACCGTAAAATACATTTTCAAAAATATGTGCTACAGATCCCACACATCGTCTGTCGAGCATTTTCAGATCACGACGCGGTGCTGCAAATCCCTAACTAAACAGCTAAGTGCTGAACACGGCAGGCTAAAACTAATAATTCACTTCAACCACCAGCTAAACCACGTCTGTGAAAACAAAACTAACCCGAATACCACCTCACAGACAAGACCTTCCCAAACGTTTGCAGAAAAAATGCTCTTGGCCCTGTAATGAGGAGAGTGTGAGTTCAATCCACAGCGATGCCACAACCATCCGTGGCTGAGAGTCCAAATGTGGCCTCACTCTCTGTAAGTGGGTAGAAGGGTCCTCCCTCTTTCCCCATCACGCAAGCTCAATGCGAGCCAGAGCAGGGATCTAATGCAACAGAATTGTAAAAATTCCTCTGAGTGTGTTTAACTGTTAAATGATGTGGCATTAGCAACAGTATGAAGACCTGGTGGTGCTTTGTGCATCTCGAAGGAAAGAAGGGCTGGCTTTTTTAATGCTGGTGGCATCATGGTATACAGTAGTTTTTAAGAATGACTAAAATTGGTGAAAAAATTGTGCAAAATATATATATTTTTTCAGTTAGACTTATAAAGAAACTCGTTTGCGGTTCCCAAAGGGCCTGGAGTCCAGTGCCTTATTCTCCAACACAGCTTTGTACATGAATAATTATGAATAAAAGGTAAAACATAGAACCAATAGAGCATCCACTGGATGACACTCACCCACTGCCCTGATCTGGGACTAGCCCTTGAGTTATATGTACCACAGATTGGGATCCACTGGTCTAGACTACTAGCCATAACCTTTTACAGGCCCGCATAAAAATGCTCGGGACCAGCACTCCACAGGCCAGCAGAGACTGAAACCCACCCTAAAGGCGTTTTGTGTCACTTTGGAGACGTTTTATAGAGGAACGCATTGAGCAGCAGGCACTGGAGCCAGGGTTCATTATATGATGCTCACTACAATATAGAGGCTGAGTGGTAACCAGCACATGAATTTCAGCAAGGTCTGGAGAAATGTCCTCTATCTGAGGACACACTCTGCAGTGACACACTTAGACTTCATGTCATGCTGGTGCACACATAGACACACACATACACTCACACACACTCACTGGAAGACTCACCTCTGTTCTCTGCCAGACTGCACTTCAGCCGTTCTCTCCGCTACAGCGACTTCTTACTGTCTCACGGACAGATGGAAGCTTTCTCAAGCTCCAAATTCAAACCGGCTCTTCGCAAAATGACACCGGACCATTTCCCACCCGTATCTGAAGCTACAAAACTGTGGTCTGTTCATTATATGTGCACTGTACAGTACTGTCATGGCCAAAACAGAGAGAGTCAAGAGAAGCTGACTCAGTTTACATGGCTGTGCTAATATGGCACAATGCACTTGAACATCCCACTTGCACATTGTACATATGTAAATTCGCCAGATTGTTGCTAGACGTAAAACTTAAAAGCTTTAAAGAGACTCTAATTTAGTTTCATAATTTACCTTCAACCTGTGTTCCTCGTTTAAGTTGGCTTACTTTATTTTTCCACAGTCATTTTTTCCACATTTCACATTTCAGTATTGTACATGTACAACTGTTTGTTTAACCCTTAAGTAGCTGTAATTGCCAGTGATGATAGAATCATGATATTGTCTCACTCAAAATGTGTTGCATTGAGCAGAGAAATTGTCTGGAAAGTGCTAATTCTAACAACTGCTGCATTTGTGTTTCTAAAAACAAGAGAAGATATTTTATTATGATACGAATTTGAATGAAAGGTTTGTATTGTGTGTGCTGTCATGTCGCTTGGCGTTTCCCCATTGAGAGCAAAAACAAAGGCAGGTTTCCATTGTCTTTTACTTTTTATTTTTAAGCCAAAACAAAACCTGGCTCGAGGGCCGACAAACACATAAGGTTAACCCTGACTTCACTATGACTTAAGGCTCTGTCTGAGCCTACTCAAACTATGAACAAGGATGCCTCTAATACTAACAGTCAGTTTATACGACGGTAAGACAACGGTGGACTGACACTGAAGTCCACTTAAACCGAACTTAAATATCTAACTAAAATCCATTACAACCAATAACCTAACACAATCACTTAATCCTGAGTTCACCCGCAGCTGGAACCTATCCTACGGCTATTACCCCGCTGGTGTACTCAGGATGTCAAAATAATAGACCTAGACATAAAGAAAACCCTAGCGCCGCTGGCCAGACGTCACATGCGCAGTCTTGTTTAGCCAAAAGAAAAAAAAAACATACGACACATTTCCATTGTATTTTTATATTTTTTTGTTATTAAAACAAAGTCAAATAAAAGCTCAGAAGTGCCAATTTTTCAATACAGATTCAAAATGAAATTAGAGATGAAAAGGTAATTACATTTAAACGGAGGTTAAATGTAGAGGTGGTGCACATAAGAGTCAGCAGTGAACAGCAGTAGAGGAATGAGCTGTACAGACATGAAGTAAAATAACAAATGGGTGCTTTATGTAGTTACATTGGTTGAAACAGAACATGCATTTTTAGTCATAGCCAGACATGGTTTAAGATTTGCCCTGAAGACTCTTTTGTAGCATCAAAGTAACATGTTTCATCCTAAGTGTTCGATTACACAGGTCAACGACAAAAAAATGATAATCATCAGAAACCACAACACTCTTTTCTAAACCAGTTTTTCAGATCTGCTGAGTAATATTAGACTTTGCATGCAGTTTTTATTAAACTGCAGGCACCCATCAAGTAACTGTTTCAATAATTTCAGTGTGAAGTCAGACAGGCCACACTGTGGCATGGATATAATGATTAGTGTCAGTCAGCTACAACTGTTTCTTCAAAAACACTCAGCATATGATTATTATATGATCATTATACCAACTATCATGAAATACATAACTAGCTTCATCACAAACACTGTACGTGCTAAAAATTAAACAAAGACGACAAACACTACAAAACCCACATAAACTTATCTCTAATGATTTTGATCTGTTGACTGAGTGTGTGTAAGTCAATGACTTCACAATAAGGCCTAACCAAGCTTCCACATTGGTTACAACCAAGCCTCTGTTTGGGAGTTTTCATTTGTTTTGGTTTTTAATTTTTTTTCATAGATTAATTAGATGTCATTTGTACTGAATTCATTTTTTGCATCGATTTAATGACTGTTACAACTTGCCATTCCATCTGTTACAGAATTGAAATGAAACTGGGAATAAAAAGGTAATTACATTGAAAGAGCATCGAAAAGATAAAGTAACATTACTTGATTTTACTTTCTAATCAGGGTTTCACACTCATGTTATTTCAGCCTGAATCCACTTTGTGTTGCATGAATTGTGCACTTTTGCACAGAGGGCTGGTGCTTCCATATAGATGAACTAGGCAGTTGCCTGGAGTGTAGAAGGGAGGCTAAATGAACCAAACAACTCCAACCTAAGAGGAGCTTAATCGGTCAGCCCTTACCCCACCTCATCCTTCAAAAACCCGACCCTACTAGACACACCTGGGCAATTCTGATAAGCGCTTGTGCTGCAGCTTTGCATAAAACGTACAAATCAGACGCGTAAAACCAGAAGAGTTTAATTGCAGTGTAAACTGTGAAAGATGCATGAGGATGTGTAGGATGTGGATGAAACTGTGTTGAAGATGCAGTATTTCCTATTAAGCCTGTGGGAAAAATCACATGCATGTGGCTACGCCAGCTAGCTTAAAAGTCTTTATTAACACACTTGATGTCGTCTTATATGAAGCTAAACCAAACAATACAATAAAATTTACAGGAAAGGAGCGTTCAGGTGATTCCAAATAGGGTGTTTTGTGAATGTAAATCCAACTCCTGACTACTATCTACTGTCTTTGCTGTCAAACACAAACTAAATGTTAGCCCAAAATACGTAGAATTAAAAATGATATTATACTATCCTCTTCATATCCTCTTCACTATTTCCATAGAACGTCGCTTTCAATTCTGTCTTTAGTGCTGATTGGCTGCCAATGGTCATATGATGTATTGATTGCTTGCTGCATTTCTTTCTAACAGCTACATACAATTGGGGCACTGGTATGAAGTAGCTGTAACCAGGTTGGAGTGACTTGATATTTGTGTATGGAGTCTTATATGTGTATTGAACCATCTGTTGCACACCTTTCAGGTGTGAAACTGGTGGTGGCCCGAATGTTTAGCATCAGCACCGCTTGCTTTAGTAAGGATTCCATACCACAAAACAAACTTCTAATAGACGCAGCGTGTTATTATTGTTAGTGAGTATGGCACTCATTCGGAGCCCACACCCAGGCCATAACTCCAAGTTTTGTTCTAGACAGAAATTACAATGCCAGTGGTCTGTTTCCACTAAAGCAGCTTATGAAAGAGTGGACTCCCAGGCTGGAAAGAAGGGGCTTCCTGTGGCTCTTTCTCACATTGCCTGGCATACACACAGACACATGCATGCACACACTTTAGCCATAGAAAGGTCTTCTGAGTAGAACTGGACATAAAAAGTTAGGACTGTAAAGCTGCAGGTGTGAAGGACCCCCTTCCACAAAATTCCTCACTCCCACATTCCCTCAGAGTGAAAAACGAGCCTTCCAGAGACCCCATTCAAAGACAAAAACAAAGAATCCAAAAACAGAGAAAGGGCTGACTCACAATGGATGCATTTGTACAATCAGCTGAGAGTCACGTGAATGTTGGGAAATGACATGAGTGTGTGTGTGTGTGTGTGTGTGTGTGTGTGTGTGTGTGTGTGTGTGTGTGTGTGTGTGTGCACCATGTGTTCTAGCTTTAACTAAAAAGGGGGCACAAATGAAAAGTGCTGATCAGGAATTTAAGCTGTATAATAGATGGCCATGACTGTGTGTGTGTGTGTGTGTGTGTGTGTGTGTGTGTGTGTGTGTGTGTTTAAATGGCTAAAAATGTTGCCTGACATGTTAGGTACAGATCTATTTGATGTAGACATTTATGGTATAAGGATCTATGTTGTGTACTCTAGAGATATATATGGTGCACATATTCTGTCCATATTTACTGTATATGGATTTATTTATGGTATATACTGTAGTTCTATATGGTGTAGATCTCATGTAGATATTTATGGAATATGGAAATTTATGGTGCAAATATCTTGTGAAATTAATAGGAACCTCTGTTCAGCTGTGGTCCTGTAGTCAGAAACTGAACAATTATGAAAGGGCTGGAATGTGATCAATAGTACAGAGCAGAGATATAAGTTACACTATATGAACAAAAGCATTGGGACGTGCCTGTTTTTCGGGGTTTGAGCTAGGCCCATTACTTTTGGTGAAGGGCAATCTTAATGACATTTCGGACATTGCCCTGCTTCCATCTTTGTGGACACAGTTTGGGGAAGAACATTTTCTATACCAGCGTGACTGTGGCCCAGTGCACAAAGCATGGTTGGATGACTTTGGTGTGGAAGAAATTGACTGGCCGCACTGAGCCCTGACCTAAACACCATCCAACACTTTTGGGGTGAACTGGAATAGAGATTTTGAGCCAGACCTTCCCATCCAACATCAGTGTCTGACCTCATAAATGCTCTACAGTATGAATGGGCACAAATTCCTACAGAAACTCCTACAGAAAGCCTTGTGGAAAGCCTTCCAAGAAGAGTGGAAGCTGTTATAGCTGCAAAGGGGGACCAACTCCATATTAAAGTGTCTGGAGCTGCAATGTCATAAAGGTCCTTGTTGGTGTAATGGTCAGGTGTCCCAATACTTTCGTGCATATAGTGTATGTCATCAGTGAACAGAAATAGGGGAGTGAGAGCTACAAATGGGAGATCAAATAAAATAGAAATTGAAATAGAACATCCTTTTAGTCATGACCAGATATTTCTCCAGATTGGTCCTGATGACTCGTTTGAAACATAAAAGTAACTTGCTTCATCCTAAGTGTTCGATTAATGTGTGCGTATAAGTCACTATTTAAAAAGGAAGGACTATAAAAGTACATGAACGGTTAGACTGAAGTCCCCGAAAGTAAACAACAAAGAGAAGCTTGTATCATGTAAACTCAAAACAGTTAATTGTTTGGAAGTTTGTTTATTGCTTGTATAGATTAATCAGATGCGCTATAGATATCATGTAATAAAATTAAGCTGATATTTTCCTCTAGTACTTTGTGATCAAAAACTAATTTTCCTCAGTTTCATTTTATTTTGGTAAATGCAATTTTTTGTTTGGAAAGCTTGTCTGTTTCAAACAGATTTGTACTGAATGAACTGTGTTTTGCATTGATTTACCATTTTAATGACTGTTACAACTTGCCCCTCCATCTGTTACGATTAATCCCACCTATGGGGTAAATTGGAACTTTGCACTCCTGCCATTTTTGGCTAATTTGTTCATTAGACACAGGAAAGCTGATGTTTGTAGCATCTGTTGGTTCGTTATGAAAGAAAGTATAATTTTTGCACACATATTTTCACAAAGGATTAAGCAAAAGCCTGTCTTTGTTAGGTTGTGTCCTGCTCTCCTCTAAAGAGTAGGAGTTTGTAATAAAGTGGATGCTGATCTCCTGATTGCAATAAAAATTATTTTAGTGGTGTATTTATTAGTACAAGGCAAGTTCTGAGAGAGAAGCAATGAATGAAAGAAAAATATTTTTCTCTGAGAAATCATGCTGTCCAGTCCAATACTGGTTTTGGTAGGATGTCTACTTTTATTGGTATTTGCTGTGGTCCGACAGAAAAAAACACTTCATGATTTAAATGTGAAATGAAACCTATGTCTTGCAGCAGAGCGTAACCCAGTCTGTTATATGAACAATATAAAAACCACACTTTCTAAAACAGATGAAAATAAGCAGCAAATTTACAAGAGAATTATGGACTTATAATAAGTCTGTGTTTTCCTGGTACATAGCATGGCAACTCTTTCCAGTCCAGAAACTTTAAATGTTGGAAATATGTTGAATATTAAACTGATAATTGGCAGTTGCTCTCACAGTTTTCCTGTGAGAGCTTAAGAAATTACATTTTCATCAATTTTTTTACAGATTTTGGATGCTGTACTGTCATGCAGCAAAGGAGGGCATTCAGTGCCACTTAGTTTGTGTGTGTGTCCTTTAGGCTTCAGAGCTTCTAGTTTCTTCATAGAGTGGGTTGGAGAAAGACAGTTTGCCAGGACACTGCAAGCAACAGACAGAAACAGGCATGGCATGATTTTTTTTTCATTTGTCAGGTATTGCTTCCAGTAAAATCTCTCGAAATCCCCAGTAACAAAAAAATGCACAGGAGAAAAACACTTTGATAGAAAAACTGGTATTTAATGGTCCAGATTTAACCTATGAATATAAACCTGACTAGAAAAATAAACCTCACTAGAAATATAAACCTCAACCAAAATGCATCCCAAAATCCATGGGCATGATGGAACTGGATGAGTGTTTGTATAACTGTGCAGCGTGTTGGAGGAAACGTCCTTTCCAGCACACAAAGGAGGTACATTTGGTGCAGTATTATGTTGGACAGAGCTTGGTAGATCATTACATTTATGCTGTGAGTAAAATAAGCATTGAACACGTCACCAATTTTCGAGGTAAATATATTTCTAGAATTAACATGAAATTCTCACCAGATGTTGGTAACAACTCATCCAATCTACACATACAAAGAAATCTAACCATAGATGTCCATAAATGAAGTTATGTGTAATAAAATGGAATGACACAGGGAAAAAGGATCGAACACACGAAGAAAAGTAAGTGCTTGGAAAGTCATGATACCAGCTGAAATCTATCAGTAACTACAAAGTAATCCTGCCATTTAGTGCAAATTTTTATCAGCTGGTTCAGTCCCAACTGATGGCCTGTAAAAAGGTGTCTCATTATCAAGGTGTCACACGAGAAACATCTCATGATGGGTAAAAAAGCTCTCTCTCACAAACTTACTGTTACAAAACATACTGAATGGAATTGGTTACAGAAGGTTGCAGCGTTGGGGCCATAGTCTGAAAGCAGAAATATTTTAAGTTTGTCCCGTTATTAATTGGCATCAATGTTAAATCATGATATGTAAGGGCGCGACATCTTTGTTCAAATGTATTTAGTCCCATTTCAAGCTAATTAACTAATGAACTATTACAGAATTTCTGCATAAGATCCAGCATTAAGTTCAAAATGACTGAAAATGTTGATGCCTATTGATCCAGAATTTTAGCAAAATGGACCGATCCTATTGAATTTTCCTGAATAAGGAAAAGTTGTGTCTCTTTAACGTATTAAATAATTCCAGATGTCTTACAATTCCTTCATGGTAACATGAGACATTTGACTAATAAGGTCACTATCCCTCAAAAAGAGATACAGATTTATATTTTTCCATTTCTTCTAGTTGGTGTATTTCTTATGCATGGACAGGCATCCTGTCTTGCTGGCTGTGTCAAAATGATTTTCCCATATTCCAGCAGCAGGAAAGTTTTGTGAATATAAAAAAAACAAAACTCTGCGTGCCCCCATGTTGCGGGGAACTTTCTAAAAATGCTTTTCCTGTAAAACTGCTCTAGTTAAAGTGGGATTAAAACTTGTAACAGTGCTAGTCTGCATCCCCGTATGTAACAGTGCAAGTCATTCTAGTCTGTATGTAAAGAAGCAAAGTGTCATGAGAGAGGCCTGATACTTATAATGTATTGATGAAGCGATTATAAATAATTCCCTGTGTGTAAGAGGTTGCATAGACTAGTTGTTAAATAATCCACTAGCCGGTACCGTTGGTGGCAGTCAAGTTCAATTCCTTAAAAACATCAAAAACCTGGGTGTACCTGGGTGGGAAGTTTAGAAATCTGTTTTCTTTTCTTTCTACTAAACACAGACAGAACGTACTTTACTGGTATGAAAATATTTCCCAAGATGCAGGCAATTCCACTGCAAGCTGGGTAAAAGCGTGCTGGAGCATGCACGACTGGCTAATTGTGAACGGACTAATCAAAAAAAGCTTAAACCAGAACTTCTTTGATTTAGCAGCTGACAAACACATGTGGATCCTTTACTTACTCGCACTGGTTTTCAGATGCATTCTTGTATTTATGACAAAATCACATAATAATGTTCTACCATCCAGCAGCTGTTTCAGGTTATGGGAGGCTGAATGCTCTGTGCTGTATGGTAATGCTTGTTGGTTTGTTTCACACTGGACAAGTGTGGAAAACTGTGATAGAAAGGATTCTGAAATGTGTGGTGATTTTAGCCTTTGTTTCACATCAAGCAGCCTGTGTAACTTTGTAAACAGCTGAAATCGCAAAAACCTTCCTGCAGCAACAGTCCTCAAAACACAGCATCTACTGCTAGACCCCAGTCGCAAGCAATTCTCCTCATAGATGCCTGGACACGAAAAGATGACTATATTGAATGGCTGGTCAAGCAGTAAGTAATCATAATCATGCAACATCTAGTCCATGTGTGTGTGCTGGGGTATGTTTTAGTGTCCATACCTGTAGTTCATCTCTCCATGGATAAACACTGATGGCAGGTTTGGGAAATTTACTCCAAGCTGGGACTCTCCGATCTAGAAACTAAATCATTCATTACAATATTAGGGTGCTTTCAGATTAAAAACGTTATGAACTTGTCTTGCTTCAAGACTGCTGTGTTGCTTGCTGCTGAAGTTTGAAAACCATTCACCTAACAATGATTTTAGATGCAGTTTTGAAAAATGTATCTTATTTTGGTTCTGCCTCTGGTTGCTTTGACAAGAACATGAAGGCACAGCTAAAGGAACGGCCTCATATATCACACAACATACACCACACTCAGCATCTCACTGGTTGAACTTAAGAAAGGTCAGCAGCAAACTGGATCAAAGTCGAATTCGATTGAATATTTGGCGCAGCAGCAAAGACTGGAAGCAGAAAATCTGGGCGAACAGCACTTGCGGTAGAGCTGCGTCAACACATGCAAACTTGCATAGCCAACGGAAAGCAGTTTTGTTGTTCATGGCCTTAAAGTGCCCTTAGATACCAAATATCAATAATTCAGAAGGGATAAGGGAAAATAATAGGTCTTATTACTGCATATTACATTGTATTATACGAGTTACAACTAATTTAACCTTGACTAAGTGTCATTTATCTACAAATGTATGATTTTTTGACTGACCTCTCCACTCCAGTCACCAACAGAATTATCCACTTCCTCATTGGCTATTAAGCTTGAATCTCTGAGTGAGCAAAAACACAGTACACATAAACAACAATATACAAATTAATATACAACTGTCCTTGTCAGACAACTTGCTGTGATATGGAAAGTAGAATTATAATATATTAGTAGTAGTAGTAATAGCAGTAATAGTAGTAATAGCAGTAGAAGTAGTAGTAATAGTATTAGCAGTAGTAGCAGCAGTTGTAGTACAGTAGTAGTACTAGTAGTAGCAGTAGTAGCAGTAGTAAGAGTAGTAGCGGTAGTAGTAGTAACAAAAGCAGTAGTAGTTTTAGCAGTACTAGCAGCAGTAGTAGTAGTAGTAATAGTAGCAGTAGTAGTATTAGTAGTAGCAGTAGTAGTAGTAGCAAAAGTAGTAGTAGTAGCAGTAGTACTAGCAGTAGTAGTAGTAGTAGCAGCAGTAGTAGTAGTAGTATCAGTAATACAAGCAGTAGTATAGTAGTAGTAATAGTAATAGCAGAAGTAGTAGTAGTAGTAGCAAAAGTAGTAGTAGTTTTAGAAGTAGTAGCAGTAGTAGTAGTAGTAATAGTAGCAGTAGTAGCAAAATTAGTAGTAGTTTTGCAGTCGTAGCAATAGAAGTAGCAGTAGTAGTGGTAGTAGCAGTAGTACCAGCAGTAGTAGTAGTAGTAACAGTAGTAGTAGTAGTAGTAGTAGCAAAAATAGTAGTAGTTTTAGCATTAGTAGCAGTAGAAGTAGCAGTAGTAGTAGTAACAGTAGTAGCGGTAGTACTAGCAGTAGTATAGCAGTAGTAGTAGTAGTAGTTGTAGTATTAGTTGTTTTAATATTAGTAGTGGTAGTATTATTAGTAGCAGTAGTAGTAGTAGTATAGTAGTAGTAGTAGTATAGAAGCAGTAGTAGCAGTAGTAGTATAGTAGCAGTAATAGTAGTAGTAGTAGTAGTAGTAGTAGTAGCAGTA
>JBBJLR010000013.1:14435459-14446367 GCA_037577145.1 Brachypetersius gabonensis | reverse complement strand
GTGTGTGTGTGTGTGTGTGTGTGTGTGTGTGTGTGTGTGTGTGTGTGTGTGTGTGTGTGTGTGTGTGTGTTTTACCTTTACTTGGTACACAGCCTGAGCTGAAGGACAGGTCATCAAGGGCAATAACTGCTGTAGGATCACTGCTGTCAAAAATCAGTCCACGAATCACCACCTGTAGAGGGATTATATTTGCAGTATGCACATTACTTTGCAATACAGAAAGATTTTTGTTCCTGGAATCTTTGTCCATTTTGTCAGAAACATCTAAAATACAAACGCATTTTGCAGGTTTACAATAACTGCCTGTAGGCCGTCTGATGCTGCACAGTTTATCAGCCCTCCATTACCCCACTCTTCAGGGAAGGGACCACTTTAAGACCAATATCAAACAAGTATTTTTTGGATAGCAGACATTTTCAGCACACAAGTGGCATGACCATCAATGGACCAGGTAGAGGGCGGCTGACAAACTGTGCAGCAAATGAGGGTATACCGTCATCGTAAAATGCCTATATATTTCTGATAAAATGGCCAATGAGTGTAGCATTAAATATGAAGAAAATCCCACACAGTAAATAGCACCAATAAATGTCTAATCCTAATGAGTAATCGATAATGTAGGCAACACAGCATCAGCTAATCATTTTCACATGCCCTCCCTGCCTCTGTAAATAAGGCCTGAAAAGTGGGTCCCACTGCTCAAAGTCCTCCAGCTGAATTTTCCAGCCATGAGGTTTATGACCGAATGACTAATACAGGAACGATAAAGGCTGAATGAGTTGCCACCTACAACCAAGCATGAGTTTCTAATAACATCATTCAGTATGTGTAGAAAATAAAAACCAAAGATAGATACAGAAAACAGATTAGATAGATAGATACTGATAGATGGCTATAGACTGGAAAAAATGTTTTTTAGATACCAATTACACTAGTACTTTGTTGCAAAACCATTGCTGCAAATTATAGCTCCAGAAGAGTTGAGTTTAATTATTGAGTTTTATTTTTGTCTCGTCTGATCACAGTAATTTGTTCCAAAACAGTATTGATTTGACTAAATATATATTTGCTAATTAAATAATGAAAAACACACTCTGTTCTTTTTTTAGCAGGGCTGTTTTGTGTGGGGTGTTGAATTTGTGAGTGATTGCAGTGCAGTTCATTGTTTATTGTCCTCTGCTTTTTTTCAGGTATTCAGGTCAATTTGTCAGAAACGTTCCACTTGCTGTCAAACTAATTGTACTTTGCTAGAGTTGTATAGCTTTTCCAAGTGTTGATTAATAACAGTGTCCCTCAGACATTTACAAAGCTCTTTACCACATGTTTTAATTGTTGCATGAAGTCTTCTTAGTCAATAGCAATGTCCTTTATGATGACACCAGGTGTAATTTGCCCAAGACCACTGTTATTTTCCAGCAGTACTTTTATTTTTTAACAATAACACAGATATTTTTGAGGTCAACCACGTTTTTTTATCCTAATGTTGTAATGGACAGAAGGGATCAGTGGCCACAGTTAAAAACAATCCATAATATGACACATATCTAAGTGCTCCAATATCAATAATCAGAAAAGCATATTGGCATAATTAATCACAATAACAATAACTATCATTTTACCTACACTACCAGTCAAAAGTTTGGACACATGTTCACATTCAATGTTTTTTCTTTGTTTGTGTATTTATCTACATTGTAGATTATCATTGAAAACAAACAAAGTGATGAAGGAACACATGGAATTATGCATTAAACAAAAAAAACAACAAAATTCTTATTGCAAAAAAAGAATATGTTTTACAATAAGGTAATGATGGACCGTTGTTTCTTTTTACTTGGTTAAGTGATTACTAACTGTGTACCATCCCTACAATCACAACTGATGGTTCACTAACTCCACTAATGAACTCTTGATGAAGAACAGCTGTTAATTAAATACCATTCCAGGTCGATTCCTCATGAATCTGACTGAAAAAATGCCAAGAGTGTGCAAAGCCGTCCTCAGTCCAATAGGTGATGTTTTCAATATTAATCTGCAATGTAGCCCATAATAAAAACAAAGGAAATCGTTGCATGAGGTGTGTCCAAACTTTTGACTGGTAGTGTACATTATGAATACACACATTTTGGTTCAGAGTTGTGAGTACAAAATCAAAATGTGTAAATTTGAAGTGGATAAATACACTGGAGTTATATTAAATAAAAACAAGAATGTCTTCCCCTTACTGTAGCACATGCTTTAAAAATTATATAGCTAGTCATATTGGAATAGATGTGAGAAAAATGGGAAGAACAGAAGGTGAAGTGGAAGACAATGAGACATGAATGAGCACTGGACTGTGTCCAGTCCTGCAGATTGACCATTGACTAAGAGAGGAACATCTGTGCCTCCTTTCTTTCTGTTCTTTCTCTTTCAGACTGTAGTAAATATTCTGGTGCACGTTGTTATGAGAAAGTTTTATTAAGGCTGTAATTTGGATGCAAATCTAGCAATATAGCTCCTTCTACCTGCTGCTTATATTCAGCCAAGGAATTATTAGCATGAATTTAAAGGTACATGGAAAGTAGTTCAGAGGAACATCGAATAATAAATGAAAACAGCACATGCTGCTTGGAGCACAAGGTACCATTACAGTATCTGTTCATCATGAATACACTATAGTGCCAAAAGTATTCGCTCACCTGCCTTTACACGCAAATGAGCTTAAGTAACATTCTGTTCTTAATTCAAAGGGTTTAATATGACGTCGGCCCACCCTTTGCATCTATAATGGCTTCAACTCTCCTGGGGAAGCTCTCCACAAGGTTTAGGAGTGTGTTTATGGGAATTTTGACTGTTCTTCCAGAAGCACGTTTGTGAGGTCAGACACTGATGTTGCTTGAGAAGGCCTGGCCCAGTCTCCGCACTAATTCATCCGAAAGGTGTTCTATCAGGTTGAGGTCAGGTTGTGCAGGCCAGTCAAGTTTGTCCACACCAAACTCGCTCATCCATGTCTTTATGGACCTTGCTTTAAGCACTGGTGCACAATCTTGTTGGAACAGGAAGGGGCCTTCCCCAAACTCCTCAAAGTGTTTCCACAAAGTTGGGAGTAAGAAATTGTCCAAATCTCTTGGTATGCTGAAGCATTCAGAGTTCCTTTCACTGGAACTAAGGGGCTGAGTCCAGCTCCTGAAATACCACCCCACACCATAATCTCCCCTCCACCAAACTTCACACTTGCAGTCAGACCAGCACCGTTCTCCTGGCAACCGCCAAACCCAGATTCGTCCGTCAGATTGCCAGATGGAGAAGCGTGATTCATCGCTCCAAAGATCGCGCCTCCACTGCTCTAGACTCCAGTGGCAGCATGATTTACATCACTGCATCCAACACTTTGCATCGCCCTTGGTGGGTATGGCTTGGATGCAGCTGCTTTGCCATGGAAACCCATTCCATGAAGCTCTCTATGCTGTTCTTGAGCTAATTTGAAGGCCACATGATGTTTGGAGGTCTGTAGCGATTGACTCTACAGAAAGTCGGCAACCTCTGGGCACTATGCACCTCAGCATCCGCTGACCTCGCTCCGTCAGTTTACGTGGCACCACTTCAAGGCTGAGTTGCTGTCATTCCCAGTCGCTTTCACTTTGGTATAATTTCACTGACAGTTGACTGTGCAATATTTAGTAGTGAGAAATTTCACGATTGGCCTGTTGCACAGGTGGCATCTGATCATGGTACTCTGTTGAAATTCACTGAGCTCCTGAGAGCGACCCATTCTTTCACAAATGTTTGTAGAAGTGGTCTGCATGCCTGGGTGCTAGAGGCTATACACCTGTGGCCATGGAAGTAATTGGAACACAAGAATTTAATTATTTTGAGGGGTGAGTGAGTACTTTTGGCAATACAGTGTATTTGAATGCACACGTACACACCAATCCCAAATACATGCATACCCGAAATTCCTGACTGTGTTCGAATGTAACCGATGATCGTATCCAGGGATTTGTAAGTGGCCTTGACTTTTGTTTGGTCTCAATCCAGATTTGTTCTCCTGAAGGAATAGCTTCAGTCAGAACCTGGAGCTCCCCACCCAGCTGCCCAATATGATGAAAAAATGTCATCTGTGGAGAATAGGGAGAAGAAAAAGATTATAACCGTGCTGTTAACCTTAAGCAATAGACCTGCTTTAGTTTGAGCCCTGTGAAATGTCGTAGTCTATGTGCTTTATCTCATGATCATAAACGTTCCTCAAAACTGACACAAAAGGTCAAGAATGTGATTTGCTGAAATGCTCAGCCATGCAATCCTATCACAGTACACGCCACTTGTACTTTTACTTAATACCTATGCAGTTAAAGCATACAGGGTCAGCTTCCTTTACAGGCGTTACGCTACCTTTCCTTTTAATGGAGAATCTCGATTCAGACTGCTATTAAGCCCAGACTTGGCTAAAGCAGACTCAGTGATTACTGTGAGGCACTGCCAAGAAATAAATGAAAATGTACTTTTTCATGGGCCTCAATCTTGGAGAATCTTCTTGGCTGTCCCATTTAACTGGCACGAATATGCAAATCATTGGTTTTAATGCTAAAATATTTCATTTGAGTCAAATTTACATCACTGCAACAAAGATGCCAGGAGGTAAGAGGGCATGCATTCCTTAAAAGGCCCCAGTTCTGATGTGCTTATGTATCAAAACCTTTCTTTTTCCCATTAGAATGTTGCAACTTATGACAATTTATATACTATGTATTCATTTTTATGTAAGTATTTATTTTTATCTTAAAAAGTAAGTAAAGTTCCTTTTTTTCTTTTATTGAAAATTCATTAAAGGTGGACATTGGTTCGAACTAATAAAATCAACTGAATCAATCAACAGTGATGATATGGGCATTTAAATGAAAAATGATTGAGAGCTAAAGACCATTTAATGATCAGAACAAGGGAATACAATAAAATTACTAGAAAGCATCTCAGTACAGAATTCTTTTTCTTTTTCTTTTAAATGTATAAGAACTATACAGTCTTTTATTTTACTGGTTTTTGGCCATAATTCTGTTAATGTAAAAATAATACACATTTGAATTAAGAACATCCAAAGGATTTTGGAGTCTTATTCCATTAAAGGGCCTATATCAACATCTGAGTCATGTAGAATAGATGAATCAAGTTATTCATTTTTTTTTTCACTTTTCCGTATGTAAAGTCGCTTGCATTAAAAAATCTGATACTCTCAAAGCCAGGACTGTGACCAGTAGCACATAAAAGTTGAATGACATGAGCATGATTCTCATTACCCTGCAGAACTCTGAAGGCAGAAAGAATGGACTTGATATTTCTGCACGAACCGCCACTCCATTTTCAGAGCGAATGTACAGGTAGTGCCCTGAGAGGAGAGAGTGCAACACATACACTTTCACTATAGTGTTTGATGCATCATTAATGCGTTAATGCATATTACAAGAAAGGGAAAGGTATATAATGCAGCATTACATAAAGCCACCACTACCACTAAAAATGTCAGTGGTCCTCAACCTTGATCCTGGAGAGTCCCCTGCTGTACACATTTTAACAACTAATCAGATTATTAACACCCCTTATTGTGTTGAAGTGGGTGTGTTGGAAACCCTACCAATGTGCAGAGCAGGGAGTAAAAGAGGCAAAGAGTCTAATGATAATTATCACAAATCCTTTTTATGGCACAAATTATTCCATTTGGCATAAGAATTGTTACTTGTTCATGTAATATGTAGAGTCGATGTACCTGCTGGATTGCCCTTGTGGTCTAATGCAGGTCCAGGATCTCTCAGACATGAGCCTCTAGTCCAGTTGTGATTTGAGTGTGTTATTTGCAGGTCACAAAGCCCATCTTCAAAGTCACACCTCTCAAAATAGGCACCTTTATATTAGCAAAGTAGAGATGTAAATGACACTAACATTGTGTAAGTAACCACTTGTCATATGTGAACACACCACAGTGTGAATGGAACTAAATTCTTTCTATGTATTTATCTCATTCACCAAGTGAAGTAGCGGGCAGCCAGGAACACAAAACCCGGGAAGCAGTGCATGGGGAGGGTACGTTGTTCAAGTGTACCTCAGAGGTGCCACTAGCAGTGTTGGGATTCAAACCCACAACCTTATGATCACAGGGCCAATTTCCATATACAACAAATTTATAACAGCAGAAATTTCATTTACGTTATCTTCATCTGTTGGTAATTATAGATTCATGTTTGTTTTTAATGAGATCCTGCTGGTGTTGGTGTCCTCTTTTTCATTGATGTTAGCAAACATGAGTACTAACAGCTCCCCCTTGTGGAGAATGTTTAGACTTTACAATGACCACCTAATTGGTAGATTCACACTTTTAATGTGATTGTGAGAGTTCTGTATGCACTAGTTAATACCGATTCAGTAAGTCGAGTCGCATTACTTGTGTTTGAGCATGAAAAGCAGGCCTGAGATTTTCCCATTTTCAGTGCTATAGAAGAAAATGTCAGCTACAAACTGAAAAGACAAAACACATGCAAAGATAACGCTTTCTGATCTCCATGAAAGAGTCCGTCTCCTTTGGTTTAGACAAGCGTATTATTTTCACATTTTGTTAAATATTTCATGTCAAGAGTGCAAACAAACAGGCTTGCTCTGACTGAAAATATCCCTCTTTGAACGGATTTTAACATCTAACAGCAAGACATCAAAACCACTGATGCATTCAGAAACAGACAGTGAGTCTTTATCAGCACCCTGTTCAGCTCCCGGCCCTGAGACAGAGCTGGAGTAAACATAACATCAGCAATGTTTCATTTTCTAAAGGATACCATTGAAATATGGGCTACAGATGCAGCAATAAAGCCACTGCTTTATGTCATCTCTAAGCCTGCCTGATGATGGCTGCTTTATGAGCAGTGCCCTAAACCACCCTGTTTACATATTGTAGCTCATTTAAAAGCATGTTGCCACCATTGAGCCAAAACGGGACACTATGAATATGTTGAGATGTGTCTATACAGTATTTTGGAAAACACTGCAAACATCTGGCACACCATCAGTTTTGATCAGACAGTTTGATAAAATAAAAAAAATATCCAAAGCAAAAATGTACAATAGAAGCAATCATTTATACCAGTTCCAAACTACCATTTGTTTCTGTAGTTTTTCACTTAACTGTGTTACATGTACATAGCATTTATACCAAGCATTTCTGTATGTTGCATACGGTATCCACATCAAGCTTTTTAAAGATTTTCTACTAATGTTTTAATTTAGATTTTTATTTAGACTTCATATTATATTGCTCTAGTCTCTGTGCCTCGGTCTCTTGCGGTCATTACAAAAGCAATTTCCCCTGGGATGAATAAAGTTTTCTGATTCTGAATCAAATGTCAAAAGTTTTCAAAGTTCTGACATAATAAGTGAATATATATATATATATATATGCAACTACCCTGATAACCTGAGGAAAAACACACAGTCTTAGAACCACTACAGCAGTGTGCCAGAGCATTACCATCACAGGAACATGCATCAAAACACACATGAGCACACAATCCTCATCCCCTTGACTCAAGGGGTTCTGTCTTACAGGCTTTTGAGCTCAGCATGTCAGCTGATTCCAGGGTTGAGTGTAATTCATAACACCAAAAGTGATGAGTTTACAAGACTGGACAGACTTAGACAGCTAATTTAGCCACTTACTTCTGATTTGACAGGTTTAATAGGAGATGAGGTCACTCCCACAGTTTTTTATCCCTGCCCAAATTAGGCATCTCCAATTCTGCTCACCAGCTAGTCCCCCCTCATCACACAATGCACTTGCTTCCTTCAAGCCACATGTAGCTCCATTACATCTTTTCAAATCTCTGCTAACTCAGTGTCATTAGACAGCGTAATGTGCTTCAAGTAGATCAATTACTTTTACATGAGCTAACAGATCAAGCTGAGTTAGTGTTGGGGATGGGGGCATATCCTACCAACTCAGAGAGGGTGAAATCAGTTGTGTTTTCTTAACCTTCCAGTCATGAGTGGCTGCATCTCCACCAAGGATCAAACTTGCGTTCTCCCGATGATACGGCCACAGTGGTGCCACTTGGGACCCCCACCAACACTGTTTAGTCCAGTTCACACACTTAAAGAGGGGCATTTGGCTAACGCTCTTATCCAGAGCAACTAGTTACAGGGACAGTGTCCCTGGAGCAGCTGAGGGTTCAGTGTCTTGCTCAGGGATACAATGGTAGAAAGTGGAGGTTTGAACCTGCAACACTGGTAATCTGGTTCACAGGCAAGTGTTTTACCCACTAGGCTATTACCACCCTGACATTGCCTTCGTTCTTCAGTTTATACAGTAAGTCACATGGTGTATTTCCATGCTCAGTGTTGTTGCATATTGGGGTACCACTGTGCATCCAGTATCTATTCTAGACAGTAGCAGTACTTCACAGTCTGAAGTCAGGTGACACCCAGACATACAACCATTGGTGATGTTATGGTGTGATGTACACTAGCTTGTGACAACACTACTATTAAAAACAAGCTATTTTTAGTGGTATAAAGACGCTACAATGTCTTGCCCCCTCATTGCACCAGGAATGCTTAGTGCATACTAAAATGTGTATTTCCCAGATAATAGAGCAGAAGCAAATACAAGGACTGGATAACGATTCTTTAAGATCTTACAACATTTTATGCTGAATATTTTTATATCATTTGTGATCAAGTTGCTGACTTTGGCTTTTTTTTTTACAGCCCCAATTAAAGCAGACAGATTTGATCACAAGGCCACAGCATTTCAGAATCAGAAAACTTTACTGATCACGGAAGAAATTGCTTATGTTACGACAGCAAAGACAGACAGACACAGGGACAAGAGCAATAGAAAATATAAAATCTAAATAAACCTTATAAAAACTCATTATGAAATATGAAATACACTGCACTCCATAAGTAAATGCTGGGTATTAAAACTATAGATACAGATGGTAGATAGGAGCACTTGCATGTAGATCAGTAGTATACAAGTAATATTGATGTTAGTATCGCACATGGTAAGATAAAGTACATAGTGATAATGTTTTAACAGCCAATAAGAACATATTGCACATCATAGCAAAAATAATGCACATAGTGACATCTGTAAAGAGTTTTGCTCACATACTTACATTTTCTCTCATCGCTGCCGTCCTCACAGTCTTCACTGAAGTCACACACACAACTTTCAGACACACATTCTCCACCCAGGCACTCAAACTGACCAGGCTGGCATGGCCTACCCGACACACACACCACAGCACACGCCAAGAGGGAGGCCCAGGCACGAGCTGTCATTAGGCTTTCCAGCAGCAAACGACCAACTTCATACACCTGTACTGACTCACACACCCCACTACACCTCGAATCCTCTTAAACCCAGAATGAAATGTGTGAATTTCATGCAAAATGTCCGTTTCTCGACCGTGTATTCATACAAAGAGAGAGCCTCTCATACAGACAGCCCACAGGCCATAAACCTTTTATGACTGTTACACAACAGATACTGAGTATGTGTGAATAAGGAAGACTAAAGTCAACTTCTTAGTCACTGGTGTGTAGATAAATCCATTGTAAAATCTTTTGTACAGCCTTAAGCCTTAAAAGGCAGGTGCTCAGCAGTAATGCATTCAGTATAATCTCTGTGTAGCGTCTTATTGCCTTTTCTGCTTAATGCAATGTAACAGAATGGAGGCTGCGGATGGCGAATTGAGCCGCAAAGTGTTCGGCCTCATTAGTTCTGCCTGCTGCCCAGCACCCGTTTTACAAATGTTCGCTCAGATGTAATTTCATTTTTCATGAATCAGTGGCTAAAAGATACCAGCCGGACACGGGGTTAACCGGTAGAGGAGTCGTGCTGGTCATAAGAATATTACAACAACCTTCAGAGGAGATGAAACATCCAGTGAATACAGTGAGACATGGGCTTTTTTCTGGTGCTACAAAGAGTGAGACTGAAAAGAGACAATAAGTGTTGATGATTCACTGGCGTTGTATTTCTTCTTGCTTTCCATGTGCTGGGAACATATTCTCAAATGTTTGACAGCAGGCACCAGACAAGCACAAACCCCCTGCTGTGTTTGTTAGCAAATTTTAAGATGGTTTTAGAGTGAAATGTCTTTATACAAGGAATCAGACTATGCTGAAAGCATTTAGACAGTCAACTAGGGATATAAAAATTGTTAAAAATAAACAAGTTAAAGGGAAGCACAGTTTGTTTTCTGTTTTCTGCGAGATTCGGAAGAACAAGGGGTGAAAAATCCCCCCTTGTCTTAAGGAGCAGTGGCGATTCTAGACCAAAATTACCAGGGAAACCGAGGTCGGGACAGTGTGTTTTAGGGGGGCACATATAACCACAAAACAGGTCAATATATTATTTTATATATTTTATTTTATATTTAGCTGTTCATTTATTTTTATTAGAGTTCTTTTTCACACACTTTTAATCACACTGTCATCATCTCACAGTAGTAAGGAGGAAAAATCGAAAGAAAAAAGAAATTTACATACAGTGAGTGGTCTCAAAATCTCATTAAGCATTTGCATGTGCTCTCAGGTGTGTGTAGCGCTTTAAGCAGTCCGTCTAGAACATATGCAGCGTTATTTTTTTTTTTTCGAGCCAGTGCATATCGCGATAAAAAAATTATATTTAAATCATTTGCTGGTCAGTGTAGGGGCCATAAAAGGCCAGGAGTAATTCTACAGGAGACCTGGCCCAGGCTGGCCCCCGTCTAGAACCGTGTATGCTTAGGAGAGAATCAAAAGGAGAAGCATGCAAACCCTCCTGTGTTCAGTGTTGGGGAGTAACAGAATACAGTGTTGGAGCAGCTGGTGGCCTAGTGGTTAAGGCATTCGCCCTGTGATCAGAAAGTCCAGGTTCGATTCCCAAGACCGCTAGGC
>JBBJLR010000013.1:14419016-14435359 GCA_037577145.1 Brachypetersius gabonensis | reverse complement strand
AGAGAGAGAGAGAGAGAGAGAGAGAGAGAGAGAGAGAGAGAGAGAGAGAGAGAGAGAGAGAGAGAGAGAGAAGCTCTTTAAAAATCTTATAGCTATAACGGTATCACTGAGGTCAGATGGGAACATGCCGTGCTGTCTTCAGATCACTTTGGCCAAAATTAAATTTCGCTGAGGAAATTAAATTGCACCACAGATCTTCTTAAGGCAATGAACTATGAGGAATCAGTATTCATGTTAATAACTCCCACTAAGCCGTGGCATATAAAGAGATTAAAAAGAATCACCCAGCAATCATGTTGAATTGTCAAATTATTCTCAAATGGATTTTAAAAGATGCTGGATATGAGATTACGGAACATGAAGGACAGTGAGCAGGTAACATTCAGATGGGGTTTCAGGAAGAGCTTCAGAGCTGAATGCTTAGGATTTAATAACGGTGGGAGCAAAACAGAGCAGGAAGAAATAAACCAGAAAGAACAAAAAGATGCAGTGTACAGCTCAGGGAGAGAGATGGGTGGACTGCACTGATCACTGCTAGCATCGGCCTCACTGTGTCAAAGCACTTCTTAGCCATTCATTGACCTCTTCCTTCCTGGCCCACAGCCAAAAGGGATATAAGATACCTGTGCAGAACCCCAGTCTATCCACACAGTGTTCTGTGGTGAGATTCGACAAGCTTGACAGAACACTGGTCTAATGTTACAAACCTACTGAAAAAAAAAAGTCATATTAACCTTTAAAAGTTTCATCTGGTTTCAGCTGGATTTTTTCTAATAATGTCCAACAGTTACTAACAGTATGTAATGGATTGATATCACAATGTAAGGGACCCAAAACCTTTAACAGGTGACCTGTGGCTGATTCTGAATGCATTTGATGATTTTGTGATGGAAAGTAAAGGTGTTTAAAGGGAACAAGTGGTTTCTAATGCTAACCATTGTCACGTCTGGGTTCCCGTTTGGCAAGGAAGCGCAAATGCAGACTGGCATCTTCCCATTTTTCTTTTTATTTGAAAACTCAAAGTAAGTGGGGCGATGGTAGCCTTGTGGTTAGGGCATTCCCCCTGTGATCAGAAAGTCCAGGTTCGATTCCCAAGACCGCTAAGCACCACTGAGGTACCTTGAGCAAGGTACTGTCCCCACACACTGCTCCCCGGGCGCTATGTTCCTGGCTGCCCACTGCTCCACTTGGTGAATGGGTTAAATGCAGAGGTTGAATTTTGTGCTGTTCATGTATAACAGAATGGTCACTTTCACTTTAAAAACCACAAAGCAAAACTGAAGAAACCAAACAGACAACATAAGAAAGCATGAGTGTGATTCGACAAAGGAGGGAACTCAAAGAAGGCTGTTTATACAGCACTGTAACTTCCTTTTAGGAATCTCAGTGGTTCTACTGGTCTTTCTTTCAGCAAAATCATGGAAACTAGGTGGGAAACAGCACTGAATTTGGCATCATGATAATGTTAGCTTAATGAAAAAGTGGGGTCTGTGTTAGTGTAACTGTTGCATGTGGATATAAAGCATTGGAAACCTTTAGAAGATTGTGTATTTAATCTAGAACGGTAAAAAATATGCTCTTGTACACGAGCTCAAGGTGGCTTGCAGATTACACCTTTTCAAACTCTGACAACTGCAACATTCTGTGGTAGTTTAGTGGGTGAATCACTTACTTGTGAACCTGATGACCACAAAGTTGCAGGTTCAAACCCCCACTTTCTACCATTGTGTCCTTCAGCAAGACACTTAACCTTCAGTTGCTCTGGGGGACTGTCCCAGTAACTAATGATTGTAAGTCTAATGACTGCTATCAAGGTAATTCTGTGTGAGTAAAGAACACTCACTTTGTGCTCCAGCCTTGTTCTAACAGTACGTTTACGGCATTTAGCAGACGCTCTCATCCAGAGTATTTAATATTAACAACTACATTTTTGATGACGATGCTTTATTGGTTGAATAAAATGTTACAAGTTTGCAACATCTGCTATGAGACATTTTTGGATAGAGCACAGAAAGCTCATAGTTGGTCAATGATCTATGAATATACCATCAAATAATGTATCACAACAACAGAAACAGCATCATACATTATCTCAAAGTACTGCTTGCACTGTTCTTTATTGCAGAACCTAGTTCACAACCAGTTAGGATGTATCCTCTCAGCCTTCATTAGTGTGTGTACCTCACTACAGCTTTATCAGACCTAGCACAGCTCATTACAGTTTTTTCAGACTCCAGTCTTCTTTTAAAGACAAGGTGCTAGAGGTGGTGAATAACAGGATGGGGATTCAATTTGGCTCGGAAGGATCTTGCCATGAGTCTGTACTTCGCATTCGTACTCTCTGTCCCATTTCCTTTAATTACTAGGACAGAGTCTTTTACCCTTGGCTTAAGGGGGGTGAATAATTGGCATTTCTGCTGCTGAGTCTTCATGGTCCTTATTAGAGGGGTCTTGCTGCTCCTACCTAGCATTTAACCTTCATTCTGAAAGATCATGTGAAAAAGTACATCTGTGATTCATCTGCTTCTTTCATCTCCTAGACCTCTTATCTTTCACCTCAGTCACTCATTACTGCCTCCTGGCCTTTTTCTTGTGGGAGCAGTGAAGACGTTATTAGAAAAGCCAGCTCTGTCCAAAGGGAGCATGCTTTTAACAACACAGTTAGCATGGACGCTTTTCTCTGTTCTGCCAACCAAGGCCCAGTTAGGGACAGGGGCTGCAGTATGTTTAAAGACCCTAGCTTAGCCTAGCAATTATAAGAGGATAAAAAGCTGCTCATATATATTACCAACCATCACGACAGAGTTTAGGAAAAGTCCTTAGAAGTAACAGTTGGCACTGGTGATAACAAAAGTAGGTGAGGATTTTATATGAATGATATACATAAAGCATATTCAACATATTTTATACAGAGAAGATGAGATACTTTATGATAATTACATTTTGATGGAAAGTAAACGGTGTGTGTAGAGCATTGTTTTGCACAAAGAACAATAATTACATTTTGTTTCTCAACATTTGATATTAAAACAAAATGAAAACACTGAACAGTCTCCGTGTGAACGATTGCAGATGCAGCACAAAACTTGCTTTTTTGCGACCTCACTCACCATATGCCTGAATTTAATGTTTTACTAAATATTTTATATTTGAGCAATATTTTCACAAAGACAGCACTTTACACATCCTACTAACGGCACACTCGTAAGGCACAGGGGTTGCAAGATTGGAGACGGAGCATAAAGTTCAGTGATGAAGAGAGAGTGGTGTTCACAAATGAAATGAACTCTTTCACATCAAACGATTCTCCAAGGGTGTTGGCTAAGAAAACTGCGCTGCCATATCACCGCTAATTCCAGCACTGTGTGAGCCTTTGTATAAACATAAATTTGTCATTAAAACATTTTGTGTGAAGACAAATGTGAATATACTTGTACAAGTGCATTCATAGGTACAGTTCATTAATGTAAAAATGGTTCCTTTTGCACAAGGTCGATTAAATATATAACTAATAATGAATTAGTATTATGCAGTTTCTTTTCAAAAAGAATAGCAGCGGTCATACCTCTAATACTTTCTGAGGGCAAAGCTCCATCTAAATATCTAATTGGGATTAATATGACCCTGTTAGAGTCTTGTTCTTTTGATGCAAATGTATGAAAACCAAAAGTGTGCTGAGATGAATAATTATAGGCTTTAGTCAATGAGGTATACTGATGACTCAATGGACAGCTATGATATGATGATCTGTGTGTGGTATCTGTGGAAAACCTCGCTTCATTAGCATGCAGTATCAGCACCAGACTTGTGTTGAAATGATCATGCCATGCAAATGGAGCACTCCAGCTATAAGCGCGAGACACCTGTGCCTGTGTGCATCAAATCACAGCAACATTGTTTCCTCCCTAAAGTGAGCACAACTCACTCCCTACCATTAAAATCATTTAACCATTCACACCAGCCATTTCTCTCAAGCCAGCATGAGCACAGAGTTTCTTAATTAGTTGTAATTGCCCCCTGTTGGCACGTCTGATCTATCTTAGAGAAAAAAAAAAATCTGCTCCATAGCAATGCATTCTGCAGTGGGCATGTCGATTAACAGTAGGAAGTCAGAGATCTGTCTAAGGCTTGTGTTAACTATATGTGTCACGAATTAAAACTAGAACCTACTCCTCCCTGGGCAAATGAAACTGACAAGGCTATTTGTCATCCGCACGTGTGTGCATGGTAATCGAATACCCAACAAAGCTACATTCAGCAGTGCGGTGCCGCGTTTCTTCCTTAATGTATCGTAAATATAAGTGAATATATTGTACTACCTGTATCAGGTTGTCCTCAGGTGCTCTGCCCTAAAATGATTCTATGAAGAACAAATTAACATTGGATTGGAACATGACTAGAAAATTCACCCAACCCAAAGAGGTCATACCTCAAATAAAAGTTCTGTCTGCCTTTCTGCTTAAAATTCACATCACCTATTAAACACATTAAACGTTAATGATGGCTACATCTGAGTCAGAGTTTAAAGCAGGGGTCCTTCACTACATCAGTCTTCTTATTTTAGGGGGGTGTATAATACACACACACCATAGATAGATAGATAGATAGATGGATAGATAGATAGATAGACAGATAGATTAGACAGACAGACAGACAGACAGGTAGGGGAGGGAGTGAGAGAGAGAGATGGTTTCTGTAAGACTGGCCCCCTATTAATCAAATGGCCAGAGTGAATAAAATGTGAGTGTGCATTAAGTCTGGCATATAAATCACTGTCTATAGAACGTAGCACTGCACCCGACTCAGCAATACAGAGCTGCTGTATTTGCATCATGACTAAACAGAACTCTCTCTGATGTAAAAAGTGAGACGCAGCCACAGACAGTAGTTAACATGGGGATCTGGCTGGTCTGGCCTGGCCAGCGCAGCTGAAGGATGTAAATGATGGATAGTTACTGCCTGGGTCTGACGTGCCAACATGACTGAACAGTTATCTACACAGTCAGAGCCAGGCAATTAAGATCAATCTGAATCAAATCACCGAGAGATAATCCTGCCATGTTCCCGCACTAGTTAAATCAATAAGCGTACTCAAAGCCTTCAAGCTCTAATTAGCTTTTGTGACCAGGAGACCTGTTTTTGGTCCCGATATGAGATCTTACATATTAAAGGAAAACCTAAGCACTGAGATGACCATGAAAGCACAAACTTTTGCACAAGACTGTAGTGTGTTTCTCAGTTACTAATGGTTAAAGCATTACAAAAATGAAATACTGAATTTCTACAGTCAGACAAATTGGCCTCCTACCACCCCATTACAACACTGACTGGCTCAAACTTCTAAATGAGGCCAGATATTCATCTAATTAACTGTATTGAACTGCAATATTCTTCAGCCTTTAATATGGCTCTAAATGAAAATTCTTATTAGGTGAGAGATGACAAAAACATGTAGGTACATTTTCAGTATCAGAAAGAAATACATGCATATGTATCAGCTCTTTATTCATTATTATATTTACTTATTTTCCACATTCCAAGCATTTTGTTGGCTTTACTATTGGCTCATGGAAGCTTACATTCAGCTTTTGACTGGTACTATATATCAATAGCTCGTAGCTGGCTTTAAGCAGGTCACTTAGTCCACAAAGATTTTGCCTGTTTCACTCCTTTCATTGGTAGAAGTTCAGCTGGCTTTGTTCTCACTCTGAGTAATATACAGTGATGACCTCCTAATTGAGTGAATCAGGTGAGCAGTAAGTTATGCTCATGACCTCAGAGCCAGACACAGCACCAACTGCCTTTTGTGAAACTCACCCACATATGGCAGATTTAATAATTCAGGGTATCAGGATGTCATCACCTATTGGTTTTGTTGAATTCTGTTACCACACAGACACACTTGTATTCCTGTCATTATCACTGGGTTCCCATAATGACAGTACCAACAGTTTATTAGCAATATAGCTTTGGTGTGCCAATGAGCTTTCAAATGTGTGTGTATGTGTGTGTGTGTTTGTATAGGGCATCAGAACTGAGCTCTATACACTTCAGAATTCTCCCTGCAACTACTGTCAGTAGTCACATCACCAATAAACACCATAATTCAGTTCCACTGGTGGCCATACATGCCTATGCCTATAACACTGCCTCCACCATGCTTGCCAGACAATGGGGTCTGATTCTGATCATGAACTGTCCCTTTCTTTCTCCATACTTTTCTCTTCATCATTCTTGTACAAGCTGATCTTGGTTTCGTCCATCCAAAGATCCTTAATCCAGGGCAGTTTTTGAAGATGCCAAGGTCTCCCTGTTCTTCAGTGTTACCAGTGGTTCGCATCTAGAGGCAAACCCTCTGCATTTACATTCAGATTACAAAGATGGGAACAATGTCCAAATACATATGAACCTGACTGTATGTGTTATCCTGCTACTGGCTGATATTTAAAAACCCCAGGTTTTACACCAGGCGTGCGGTGCCATGCTGAACATAAAGAGCCATGTTGCCCCCTGCTGTCAGATTATAGTAGCACAAAAACAGAGTGAAAACATTTCACTGCTGTAAGGTACATGTCAGACTTTTGGGCCACAGCAGTGTAGCGTTCAGCATTCTGCCTCATTAAACACACCTTAGATGAGAGAAAAGGTTCGTCTCTGCAGGTCTGTAGTCTGGAAGAACCCAGTTTGAAGTGCAGCTGCAATTTTAGCACATGCAGCTGAAGTGCTGAACTGAGGTGAATATGGCATCATGTGTGTTTACCAAGCAGCATTACTTTGCATTGTTTTTGTTTTGACCATTTTTAAAAAAAATATATAAACGTCTCCGTTATCATCATTTATTTATTTACTTACATCTTTTCAAAACACTAGGTGGCCTTTCCATTATGTCAAACTTTCAAGATGAACAACCCAGTAGGACTGGGCAGTTTTGTGTTTACAGAGTGACGTTAATACACACGTAAGGAAAAACAGTTAAGGCAGCATCAGTTTTAATGGTTGGGTTGGTACACAGTTTGTAATCCTATTCCATTACTGTTGTACTCCGCATCATTGCAATAACTTAACTAAGTTAAAAAAAAAAAACAACTGTCCATCATTACCTTATTACAGAAGATATTCTGGTTTGTTTAACTTTTTTTTTTACTGCATAATTCCATGTGTTCTTTCTTATTCTTGTTCTTTCTATGTTATTCTACCATGATAAAAAAATAATAAAAACAAAAAATAAAAAAAGGAAAAGGTGTGTCCAAACTTTTGACTAGCTGTGTATACAGAGATGTTGAAAACTCTTAGATGCGGTTTCCCAGATAGGGATTAAACCTAGTCCTGCACTAAACAGTATCATGAATGGAGATTTTCCATTGAACTTTAAAGTCTTGGACTCTGGCTTATTATTCAATAATTACATGAAAAACATCACATACTGAAGTTATAGGAGTGAAGAACAGAAGCCTGGCTGCTCCTAGCCTTGCCAGAGCAAATATATATACATGCGAGTGTAATATAACCATCATTTCTAAGCAGTCTAAGCAGGCCCTGCTAGCCTTGCTTTCTTTTCGGTTATAAAAATGTCATTTTAACTAGTATCAGCACTAAAAAGGCTGTTCACAGTGACGATCTTTCCGTATGATATTGTTTGACAGTAGGCCCAGGGAGTGTAGGAGATATGAAGCCGGTTCAAACACTTGAAAATGTAGTTTATATCAATGACAGCAAGAGACCGTAAAAGATATCTTATTTAACGATCTTATCTAAAAATACCTACTTTTACTTCTTTAACCTAATTAATAAACTCCATTCATAGACAATGGGTAGACACATTTACGGCGCTAACACACACCCACAAATACATGCAGAAATGAATAAGCCTTCAGCATGTCAGGCACTATTTTCAGTCTGGCTCTGGTAAACACACGGATTAAATGACAGTCGTGACATAAATTCTCTGAAATCTTTTTCATACCGTCCCTTCCAGCAGGGGGGCATGTGTGTGGTCTGTGTATTTTTCTGTTTGCCATGCTTTCTGTAGCCTCACGTTCGGTTCCCATGCTGCAAGAAAGGCAAAGTAAAAATGCTCTCTTCTGAAAGGGGGAAACCCAGAGCAGTGTGTCACCAGGATGCCTTTATTCATCTTCAATATTTTAGCTTCCATGATAACTCCAGCACAGTTCTTTCCTGTACTGAATCAAATCCCACAGGCTTTGTGTTTATAACTCTTGACCCCAAGACTCTTTACATGTGGCCACTTTCACATCGACAAATGTTACATACCGGTCTCACAGCACTGAAGATGTTTCTATCCATCTTCTTCCTCTTTTACATTCAACTTTCAGTTGTTTTAATCGTCTTTTCCAGTCAACTGCCTTTTCTCATCATATGTCCAAAATAAGAGCATCAGTTCAGCAGTCTGGACTTCCAGTGAGAGGCGAGGCTTGGTTTGGTCACAGATCCATCCTTTTTTCTTGTTCCACCCAAGGAACTAAGAGTCCTCCAGCAAAACCAAAGTACCAAAACATCCTCCTGTCCTTTCTACGGCCTGGTTTTTGCTTCCATAATAAACCAGAAAGACCATAGGCTGGTCAGTTTTGATCATTGTTTAAAGAGAACTGATAGCAGTTAGTGAATAATAAGCCCTTGTATTAACTTAATGGTCATTTAAGCTGCAGTGTGTAGGCCAGATAATAACATAAACCTTTTCTCTTCTAGTGTAATTCAAGATGGCTTACAATTCAGGTGGTTTAGATGGTTACAATTCAGAAATACCTTCCATAATACACTGAATTTGTAATGGTTCCTAGTTAATACAACAGGGAAAATGTAGAAAATAGCCTCGTTACTTTCAGCTGAGCATTTTTGTGCTTGAACATTATCGGAGGATCATTTTTGTAAAAACACACTGCACTGAATATATTACAGTGCATTGCGATTGATTAGAACATTCCAACATCAATACAGTTAAATAGCCACCTTCAGATCAATATACTGATGCATTTTTATACCCCTATTAACAAGATACCGCAACTATTTCGGCCTCGTCTTCAGTTTTATGATATTGGCTGGGTTTATCAGTACAGGTGTGTGGGTTGACTGCTGATTTCCTTGTGCTCCAGATGGGTTTGAGTGGAATTCGTTACACTGTGGGTCATCAGGAACATGATTAAGAAACAAAACACAGATGCAAAACCCTTGTTTTCACCCTCACCGCAGTCTAGGAAGTACCCCATGCCTTTATGTGTTCCCTCACTACAATTCACATCAATGTCACAACTGCGGCCAAGCAATTGTGTTCCAGCTGTTTGGCTCCGGCTCCTGACTAGTTGGCTGAATTAAGTTGGATCTCCCTCTGCGCACAGTGCTGTCTTCTTCTCACCCTGAAACGTGCGAAGTAAGGAGTGCTACACTGTCACTACACTGGTTCTTCCAGCACTGACTTGAACTGCATCCTAATACTGAAGGCTCCAGGGTTTTTACTAGACATTTTAACTCAATAAACAAACAGCAACCAAGTTTCTTCCCCAACAAAGTTCTGGACGAAGTAAACGACTTCATGGAATAATCCTCTACGGAAAGCTTCTCACTCTAAATGTTTTTATAGAGGAGGTCAGACGGTGCAATCTGATTGGCTGAGAGGCGTATTGCGTTGTTATCTCAGCACGTTTCAACGCGATTACTCTGCTGAGAGCCGGTTGCTTAGAAACGACGAAATGTTCTACTTTTGGGCAAAAACAGAAAACCAATACCTCAGAAAAGCTTTGAAAGATAGCATTACTCAAAAAAGCCCTGTGAGGACCTCAGACACCCTGCAAGGGTTCAGAGGAGCGCCGCTTCCCCTCCGCCCTGACGGGAGCAAGAGCTGGTGGTTCTGGCGAGAAGTCCCGACGCCTTCCGAGCGCCTCCCTGTTGAGATACTTCGGGCCTCAACAGCTGGGAGGAACCCACAGGTCACCGGCAGGACACGCTGGGAGGATTATAATCTCGGCTGGCCTGGGAACGCCTTAGAGTCCCTCAGGAGGAGCTGGTGGACGTGGCTGGCCTTCTCAGACCAGGACCGGTAGCAGACACTGCGGCCCATCTAGTCAGATCCCGAAGAGTAGGCTGGACAGCTAGTCTGCATAAAAACAAACGTTTTGCTGGGCAGCCGAAACACAAATCAACAAACTGGGAAATGCTTTAGACTAGGGCTGCACGATATTAGAAAAACATGCAATATGCGATAATGTTGAGTGTTGCGATGGCGATATCACATGCGATAAATAAGTAAAAACTTAGCCTTCATAGTGTTAATGTTTTCTGCTTTGAATTTGCTGGTAACGTAGACTCCAGACACTGACTAGTCTATGAAGAAGAAAAAAAATGAAATGCAATATTTCCAGTCCATGTTTTCTTTTAAAAAAGAATTTACTTAAACAGAGCATTTTTATGCCTCCCATAAAACATTTGAATCGTTGAACATTTTTGAAAATAATTTAAAATTTTAAATAAATGTAAACATAATTGAAATTATAGTTAATACCTGCCCAGTGATTTTTTGCCCTCGTCTCTGTGGCACTGGGTGAACAGCTTTGGAAAAACACCATTTATTGCAGTTCAGTCAGTCTTTTGCGATATGTACGTATATTGAGTATGGAGATATCATAATGACGGTACATTTGCAATATATTATGCAGCCCTACTTTACAGACTGACTAAACTAAAAATGACAGCTAGCTATATGTATAAAAACAATAAGCGAGCTGTAGAGTAAGTTGTTGTAATTGGAATTACCAAAATCCCTTAAAGCAATGGTTCCTAACCTGGGGTCCGGGTCCCCCTTAGGGAGGCGCTAGAGATCACAGGGGGTGCGCAGAATTTTGTCTGCACTGAGTTTACCAAAATTATAATTGTACACAAACTCTTTAAGAGTGAAATGTAAAAGTGTGTGTGTGCGTATGAGTATAAGAGCAAACACCTACAACCACTGTTTAATTTTTGCAAATAAAAGTCACTTTATTCTTTTTTTGCATCTACGCGGGTAGGAGTTGGGGGTCCTGGCTTGTCTTGGACACAGGCAGGGGGGGCTTCAAGGAAAAAAGGTTGGGAACCACTGTCTTAAAGCTGTAAGTGAATTAACAAAATTTAAGCACATTTGAAACGAAGCTTGTGATTTTTGCTTTGCCTTTTTCTTTCTCTTGTACAAGTATAAGAATCAATGGGACACTCTGGGTTGACGGTCTGAGTGAATCAGAACCGTGCTGTTGGTCATAATAGAGCAAGTAGTGTTCCCACAATCATTTCAGAATCCTGACTGCCTCCTCCACAGAACACAGAACAAAGACCGTTTCAAAATAAAAGCATTTATTATAAAATTACAGATTTACGAAAGTCGGTACATACTTCTGCTCATGTTGATATGGCACATTTGAGAGCTTATTGAATGGGTTGACCTTTGAAATGAGGGATCATTGGAACCGCATAAATTCACCGGTGCCAAAATTCAACAGTCCGCATGGACAAAGACACCAGGCTTCCCTCGCAATCCACAGAAAATGGAAAATATAAACTAAAAAAAAAAAAAAAATACATGTGCACATACAAAAAATAATAATCCCAGATAAAAAAATAATGAAACATTAAACAACACGTGAGGCATCCTTCACTGAGTGCAGGTGTGCAGTTTAGTGTTAAAACAGAGTCCCCTGCTTAAAAGTGACCAGATAGTGAGGACAGAGTGCAGGGATGCTCACTCGGTTTACGTGAACAGTTTTACACATTTACCTGCAAACTCACCAAGAAGGAGCTGTTTTGTTTTTTTTAAATTCTTGATGGAGCTGCTCACTGCTTTGTTCCTCTTGAGCTCAACTGAATCTCTGAGTCTGATCTTATGTGGTTCTGGCCAAAGTCCTATTCAGAACTTCATACCAAGGACCTGTAGAGCAAGTCTTTTGAGGTCATAAAAGACACTGAAAACTCAAACATCTGAATTTGAAGCTGACCATAAGCTCAGAAAGGCAAATTTAAGATGTGAAAAAAAAAAAACACACACACTCAAAGGTTTCCACTCCCGACTGTTGCCCTGACAAAACATGATCTATGCACCATCAGGATAAAGTCACACATGCACAAGATGTGCCAAAAACTCTCAAAGCAGTGTGTCTAAATAGGAGCTTCATAGAATAGTTTTTATTCATGACACTGTCATGGTAACATACTGACTGCAATACTGGTCACTTCCTGTGCCAGGCTGGGGTTGACCACAATTTACTTATTATACCTCAACAATAGCATGTTTCCATCTGCACCAAACAAAGGCCAGCTGCCTCCAAACAGAAGAGTGCGCAGGCGAATACAAGCAGCAATGCCAGCACAATTGCTCATGATTGCACACACACAAAAACAAAAAGTGTCAGGTCCTCACCAACCGCAGTTGTGTTTCAAATTAGACAACAAAAGCTGCAGATAATCACACTGCCTGTTCATTAGAGCTGGATATTTCCTCCGATGTCAAGTAATGATTACCAGTCTTCAGCCAGCATCTGAAATCGTACATTAGGAACTTCAGATTAACCCGTGGCCTAGATTAACATCTCAGCCTCGTTAAAGGCCAAGGAACATAAAAATAGGAACCAGTTCTCTACATACTAATGACTTTAAAGAGCACCACTTTACAATGAGACTATCCTGAAACTTTTTACGAATAGTCAGAGTCCATTAATGGTTATTAATTTGGTCAAAGATAACTTCTAAAATCATTAATAAGCAGCTATTAAACAAAACAGCAAGAGTGAGCTGTTCTATTTGATATAAAAATGGGAAAGGCATAACGTGGACTGAAAACAAGCAAAAAAAACCAGCAAAATCTGAGTTAACAGCATGTATGAATGGGAGCTCTTGATAAGACATGCAATCAGGTTACTGCTGTAGGTATGTTATAACTATTTATTAATGATTTTTGTAAAATGTTTAAGACCCAGGTCATCATTAATAATCAAATCATAACCATAATTGCTCTATGAAGGACAGTCTCGTTGAAAAAAAAAAAGGTATATCTTAAAGTAATCCCAGTTTTACAGATGATATACAGGTAGACTATGAGGTAAAAAAAACACAGATAAAACTTGGTCACAGGCTAAATCATACTTGGTAACTGAAATTCTCCATCGGAAACTCCCTTAGCACCATGAGCCACGTCTGACGGTCGACAGCTCATTAAGTCTCAGCTTACTCTGTGTCGAGAAATCTGGCTCATATTATGTAACATGACAGAAAAAACATGATGGGCTCATTGTATCCTGCCTGTAACTTACTAAATCGTCGAATGAATGAAAAAGTCCCTGGTAACAACCAAATAAGTTCCCACATTTAAATGCTTGTGCTCTGAGCTGGGTAGGTAAAAACGACAGGATTTTTTTTGTTTGTTTTACTGTGCGGCACAGGCTTCTGTAGTTCTGGAGGACTGAGGTAATGCTACATGATATGTAACGCATGTTGATATGCTTGAAATGTTCATGATATGTAGTGGCGATTCTGGGTGCGTTACAGGCACCTTACACAAGTTTCCCTAAAACAGGGAACAGACTTTCATAACCCATGAGCTGACATTATCATATATATATATAATTTGTAAAAAGGAGCAGTTTCTCCTCTAGGCAAAAACACGTGTGTCTAATATAGTGTGTTTTGCCCAATAAAAAAAAAAAAAACACCAGAAAGCAAAAAGAAGTAGAGAACTTCTATTCCAAACCAGAGTGACTGAAGCACACGCGCAGACACACACACCTCTCTGTGAGCATAATACTTCAAACACTGTAGACTCCCTTCTTTCACAGGCATAGTTACGCTGATCCTAAAATGGGATTGGTCAAAGCAGTCCATCCGACCAATCAATCAGCTGGTCGTTCCAAGCTGAGGTAGGTGTCCAGAGAGGTCAGCCGCAGAAGAGAACATTGATCATGAGCTAAAAATTAAGGGGGAAAGAAAAAGCAAAGCAGCCAATAGGGTCAGGCTGATGTGCCACCAGAGCTGGTGGTAAAGGCTGTCAGAAAGTCAGTCCTGAAAGACAGTTGGAGGCTATCTGAGTCCCACCCTTGAGGTCATCCACTCCAAGCCCTGGCAAAGCCTAAAATCCAAATGAAACCAATTAAAACTGTTCAGTGTGTCTAAAATGTAAGCTAAATATATTCTTACATGTTAAAGCAGTGGTTTGGGAGAAACGTGGTGCAGACTGGATACCTAAATCATCTCATTTCTATAGGATCAGGTGTAAGAGTGAAAGACTGCGTGTGTGTGTCTCACCCTTCTCCTGTGAGTGCGCAGCAGGACTGAATGTGCCAGGGATGATCTTTAATGGAGCTGAGGGTCAAGTACTTGGAGATTTCTGCTGCAGACATACAGCCCTTCATGTCTTGCTTATTAGCAAAAATCAGCACTGCCGCTTTGCGCAAGTCCTGAGAGTGTGATGGAAGAAAGATAAAAAAAAAAAACATGCTGAGCAATTTGAAATAAAAATTACATACATTAAAAAAAAAAACAAAAAAACATTCAGACTCGACACATGAAGAACATTTAGGGTAAAAGCTGTCAGCTTTTTGTAGCACTGTAGTTCAAGTTTAGTCCATTATCTGGCAAACCGTCTTTAGTTCTTACAGGACCCCTTCTGTTAGACTGATTTTAAATGACTTCACATTAAATTGGAATTCATGTAAGGATTAGCTGCATTATTGCCAGGGGTCTGTTTTTGTTTCGTCTGATCAGTAAGCTTTGTTCTGAAGGAGGTCTAAATGCTTGTCTGCGAAGTTTAAACATGAATCTCTGTGCTTCTCAGCAGAGGAGATTTTCCTGGGGTGGAGTAGCTGAAATGACTGTGATGCAGTTCACTGCTTATATTCTGTTTGTCATCCTGCAACTGCTTTCAGAGGACTGTTGGTATCCTTCCAGACAGGGTGCACCTGTCTGAGGAGGAGTAGCTATGTTCTCGTGGACCTTCCAATAATCTCTAACTGCACTGTCAGGGATGTGGAAGATCTCTGCCAGGTTTCTGTAGCCCCTTCACCTTCAGCATGTTTGCTACTTCTTGCTTGAAATATTCCAGACCAATGGCAAGACCTTTTATAATGACACCAGCTACGAAAACATTTCATTTTGCATTTTTGCAATAATATGTAACTGATTATTTTGTGTTATTTTCACTCTTTACGTGTTTTTCCCTATTTTGTTTTTATTTTGAAACATGCTTATACTCATGAATATAGTACACTTTTGTTCCTTGGTCATATTGGTACGTAATGTTAAAAGAAACGTAGAAACGCAGTAATAATTAAAAACAAAAGCGCCTGAATACTTGCTTACTGTCACTGTCAAATAATAACCTTCAAACCCTTATAATTGTTTTCTCATCTTGGTCCTGAACTGCAGCTGCACTATTCATTATAGTGCTGCTTCTGCTCGAACATCTGACTCAGCACCAGCAGTGCTCCAGGACAAAGACTGGGGAACACTACTGAATGAGGCATGACGAACATCTATTTTAAGCAAAAAGTCACAGAACAATAAAGAACAAAAATTTGATCTAGAAAAAAACTTTCAGCATAGCAGCAAAAACATTTCTGCACTTCTGCATTTAAACCTTCAAAGTTCTTGAAAAGTGGGACTTACAGCTGCTTCACTTTTACAATCAGCATTTTTTCCACTTTCAAATCACTGCCAGTTCTTTTTTGGACTTCGTGAGTGCTATAGTTTTGCAAAGCAGATTCTACCATCTACTACACTTATACTATTTTGACTGGGTTAAATAGAACTGCATTACTAAAATACTATTTTAATAAAGACAAATACTATATTAATTCTTTATAATTAAATTAATTATTTTAGTTGACTCAAACCTGACTAGACTACTACTACAAAATTAAATTTATCAAGCGCTATTCAAAGTACCCAAAGACGCTGTACAATTTTAAATAAACAAAGAAAATGGAGCGTTTTGTTTGTCTATTATTTTTTTTTACTTAAAAAGTAGTTTTTTCTTCTCCTGTAGTATCAAAAATAGTATCGAATACCACCCTTAGTATCGGTATCGAGTTTAAAATTTCAGTATTGTGTCAAACCTAATATGAAATAATTTTTTCCCACCACCAAAGATATTTAGAGACAGTGACAGACCTAGTGGTCACAATAATTTCAACATTTGGAATGTTGGTTTAGTCTAGGGCTGCAACTATAGAATATTTTTGGAATCGAGTATTCGGTCGATTTTTTCATTTATTAATCGGATAAATCATACTTTTGTGTTTGTAAACAACTATATCAATAGTGGGTTATGCAACATGAAAGGCCTCTTAAAATGAGCAGCAATTGGCTGTTATTCCTCA
>JBBJLR010000013.1:14375738-14387237 GCA_037577145.1 Brachypetersius gabonensis | reverse complement strand
GTGTGTGTGTGTGTGTGTGTGTGTGTGTGTGTGTGTGTGTGTGTGTGTGTGTGTGTGTGTGTGTGTGTGTTCAGAATATGGCTGTTACCCTGTTCAAAGTTAATGAGCACTAGTTTATTCCTGTCCCCATGCTAATACACCGGTGGACATCTGGCCCTGCCATGAACATTAACGTGTCGGACACATTTATCTGAAGACATTGATGACCAAAGCTAAATTTAACACAGTCAAGAAAAACATCATTGGAGAAAGAGAAAAAAAAGAAAAAGATGAGAGACTGATGAGGAAAGAAAAAAGTTTGTGTGTGCGCGTGTACGAGAAATCGCCTCGCTCTGAACACCTGCTTCATTTAGCCTCTCAGAAAGCTCTTTCTAAAAATGACAGAAGCTGGAGAAGACCCGAGATAACTCTGGAGCTGTGTCGAAAATGCAGTAGCTATACACCTCTTGGCAACACAGAGAGAGAGAGAGAGAGAGAGAGAGAGAGAGAGCGAGAGAGAGAGAGAGAGAGAGAGAGAGGGAAAGAGATAGAAAGATTGAAAGAGAGAGAGATATTACATGCGTGGGTGATAGGATTTGTGTGGCTGTCTGTGCATGAAAAAGAAAAGCGAGTGATATAAAGATGAAGAGACAGTACATCACTACTCGTGTATAACACACTGTCATTGTACTTCGAGGTCTTTTCAAATTAGCACACGCTCGTACACACAAACATTCATTCACAGGCTATTTTTATAGCACCTCTATCATAACCACAGACTGCACTAATCCATAGCAGCTTATCTAAACCAAACGTATCTATTTTAATTAGAGAGAGAGAGAGATAGACATACACTGAGAGAGAGAGAGAGAGAGAGACAGAGAGAGACAGAAAGAGAGAGAGAGAGACTGAGAGAGAGATAGGTACAGAGAGAGACAGAGAGAGAGAGAGACTGAGAGAGGGAGAGAGAGATAGATACCGAGAGAGAGAGAGAGATAGACAGACACTGAGAGAGAGAGAGAGAGAGAGACAGACACTGAGAGAGAGACAGAGACAGAGAGATAGAGAGAGAGATAGGTACTGAGAGAGAGAGAGAGAGAGAGAGAAAGAGAGAGAGAGAGGGAGAGAGAGATAGGAGAGCGATTAAGAAAGAAACTCAGAAAAACAGACAATGTAAGGGAGACAAAGAGAGAGAGAGAAAAGAGCGACAGACTCAAAACTGAGATCCACAAAGTACAGACTCAGCCGGCACTGCCTGGCTGGAGAAATGGGCCGGCATTAAGAAGTCCTGGCAGCCCATAGAGCAGAGACTGTACCAACACTGCCAACAAGATAAGACTGAGACAGACCTGCACTGATTGTACCAATTTCAATCAGATGGGAACACAATCATTTACTAAAATTAGCTACATATTTTCCAAATTAGAGATCTTTCCCAGCGAGGAGAAGCTGCTGTACATTCTAGGTGAACATAAAGAGTGATAGCACAGCATGTTTCTCAGTGACCACATATATACTCAATACTTTCTATGTCTTCATGCTTTCTATGTCATCTTTTACTTTTTCATTTTACTCTTCATGCTCGTATTCATGTCTTACTGCTTTGTCAAAATGAAGGTCACTGAAATTCTGAGCTGCGGACACTTTACACTTTATCCCCTTAATTCAGTCAACCCTGTCCCCACAGAGTTTCGGATGCATGGATGTCTGTAGTGGGCCTAGAATCAGCATGTGGAATTTTCTGTGTGCTAACACAGTTTCTGTCAGAGTACAATACAAGCACAATCTTTGTATCCATGTTTTTCTGTTTAAAATGGTAGTGTGTGACAAAAAGAACACATTCATGTCTTTGTTGGGTCGTGTTCTTTACAGATCAAACAATGGCAAAGAGAAATAACACAAAAGCCAGACAGAGGCACACATTCAGCTTGACAATAAAGGGGTAATTAGCTGCTGTTTAGTCGCTCACTAAAGTTTAGAGAGCAGCGGTGAATAGTGTTCCAGAAAAAACGAACAAACTACCCTAAAGTCACCGCAGTTCACTCTGTTTCTCAGGTCACAGTCTCCGCTCGCTCTGAGACTAGTAAAGAAAACAAGGCTGACACATCTGGGACAGACAAAGAAAGTGAAATTTGGGACTCCAAATTCAGACCATTCCTGCCCTATTTTGTCCTTGGATGAGCACTTTTGGCCTCTTTGGAAATACGAATGCACTGTGATAGATGGAGAGAAGAACTTAACAAGTGGGTCAGAGCTACAGTCAAAACACACATAAGATCAAAAACGTGAGTTCAAAAGTTCATAGACATATGAGCAAAAGTTAGCAAAGACATCCACTTCATTACAGAGACATAGCTGCCAAACTACAGAACACACACACCCTCCACACACACACACACACACACACACACACACACACACACACACACACACACACACACACAGGTGTGTATAACTAAATGAATGCAGCAACAAAGCCACTAAATTGTCTGCTCCTCCAGGAGCCTCAAGTCAGCTGTAATCTGCAGTCAGGCCCACGTATCTGTTTAAGGCTGCATAAGGACTTTCACACACATGAATAGTATATTTACAACACTTGAGTTTTTCTAAACATGTTTCATAGGAATTCGCAAGACAAACATTTAAGGCTGAGGCCCAGTTCAGAACACATAATTGCTGTGAAAGATCTGCATGTCAATGCAGAATACCTTCAAATAAAGTGCTGCTGTATAAACCGACAATCCTGGTCTTATAGAACAGACAAGAAGGGATAGCTGTGTAAAAACCCTGCTAAAATAACAATTAGAACAAAAATGTTAGCAGCATGTGTTTGTGTGTGGTAGACATAGAGTGAGGAAAATAAGGTATAAAAAACAGAAATTTGAAAAAAATCATAGAGAAAATTACAAGAAGCAGTGAACAGCACATGAAGAAACAGCTGCAAAATCCCTCCTCTATTCTATTTTTATACTCCTGTCTTCACTCTCAAATATGATGTGTGATTTAATAAAACAACTCACTATTTTGAGACACTAATTAGCACTCTCACACAGCCTGTGTAATCAGAATACATTTTAAGTTTAAAATCAGTAGAATAACTTTGTGTTCAAAGTTACTTGGGCTGCAATGACTGGAAATGTTCGTTCTTTTCAGTATTATATTGAATATTCAATTAATTACTGTTTGTCCATTTGCTTTTTGATTTATTCCATACATTCTATAATTTGAATAGACCATACGGAATAATAATATAACTTTGGTATGCTTTTCAAAGCAAGTAAAACAGAAAGTAAAGTAAGTAATGAAGGATTCTAGCTAAAACTGAGCTGTTTGTGTATGTGATGAGCAGCAGAAGTAGAGAAAAACTTTAATCCCCCCATAGAGCAATTTGCTTTACAGTTTAAGACATATACATACGATGCATTACACAGAACACAGTACCAAATTAATGCCTATATCTATAGTTAAAAAAACAATATGGGACAAAAGGCAGTCTGAACTGGACTTTATTAGGGCTATGTACGTTGACGCTAAACCTTCGTCCTCTTGGAAGCACTTGAAACTTAACACATAAGGAATGCTGAGACTCCAAAACTTATCAAACAGTTGCTTGAGGTCATAAGCACATTATGATAGACTCAATTAAAGAATAATAAAACATTTTCCTTTTTTAGTGGTGGAGGAGACCATAGAAAACTGCATCTTCTTGACTTTCTTATTAAAATCGTCAACTCATGTCAGTGCACAAGCAAAATTTATTCTTAGGAAAAAACACGACTGAGAGTGAACTAGCTAGTTAGCAAACCGGAGGTGCAACAAGCACACTTAGAATGCACCCGAAGTTAAAGGGGAACTCTTATGTAAAACTCGCTTTAGTAATAATAGATCTATGGGTTGTACAAAACATGTTCATCAAGTTATTTTCACAAAATCACTGTCACGTTAAAAGATACCACCAGCTTTATTCCTCACGGTTTTGGTCTCTTTCAAAACGCCCAATTTGGACAAATGGCCTAGTGTGACGTCCCACTAGGCCAATTGGCATAGAATTTGCATAGAACCACGCCTCATCTGTCGAGAACCCTCCCCACTAGCCTGTTGCTTGTCACCCCTTACAGCGCCCATCTTGGGTCTTTGCAACTCCCAAATTGAAAAGCTCAAAAATAATAATTTTTGTTTGCGGTTGAACTGATTTCAAAGCTAAGACTCTGAAGTTTCATAAAAAAAATCTATAAACTTATGTTCAAACAGCAACACAGGATGAAATACTGGATTGTATATATGCTTGTGTTTTATTTGCTGAATTCAGCCGTGCCTGACCACTGCAGTGGCAAAAACTCGCTCTGCCCAGCTGGCCAATACTCACTCAAAACTAAATGAAACTACCTCAGCTATTAGTTAAGGCAAAGAAATTTGTGTGAAAATACACTGATCACAGCATAAAATGCGCATTTTGTTCCTGTGAACGTATAAGTTACGTCATGCTCTTCTGCGCCCCAACACCAGATTAGTTAAAGATCCACAAAGATTTTGTCTGCTAGTTTTACGAGCACGGATAAGCCGAGCGCTGTGTCTACATGCAGAGGCAAGTCACACATGAAGTGTTGTGTTGTTGACTGCAAAGAACAGCACACATTCCTACACTTTCTCCCAGACAAAGAAAACTGAAGAACTGCGTGGCCTTCATTTCATTTTCAACTTAAAAAGTTCCACCTTTAAAGGGGGAACAGAACATTTGAATTAGGAGCTGTGAATAAGGAGCTTTCTTCATTATCGTTATCTACTGTCAGCAGATGAGGGTGATATAAGTTATTTCAAATAAGTACTTAATAAAGATTAAAACTGGTTATATCTCGTTATTTGAGAGTGATTTTGTGCAACGAACTCCGTCAACACGTTTTGTATAACCCATATACCTACTATACTTTTTTTTAAAGAGAGTTTTGCATAATATGTCCCCTTTAAAACCTGGTTTGGAGTCTCACAAAGTATTGATTGAGTCAAATGTATTGATTATTTGTTGCAGCCCTTAAAGTAACAAACTGGTTTGATCATAACTCTGCTTTGCTTTGTAGCACATATGCTTTGATAGTGTAACTGGGGCCCATCACACGCGCCACATTTCTTTTCAGTCCGGATGAACAAATCCACAGTCCTTTAAAGGCTCTCCTGAATACACAGAGCCACTGATAACAAGTCAAGACAGGCAGGTAGACGAACAGTGACAAACACACAGACGTGTCTAGATATGGAGACAGAAGGAGACACAGCACATGTATACACACACAGATGCACTGCAGACAGGTGTTAGTGAGAAGGTTGAATAGAAAAGGAACCTTGGCTTTCTCTAGCTGTGCCTGAGCCTGTCTCTCAGCTTCTCTGCGCAGAGCCTCTTTATCCTCCTCCAGAGACACATCCGAGTCAGACGGTCGACTGGTGTATGAGTCTGCCGAACCCTATGGAGAGAAAGAGCAGAAAAACAAGTTTTACCAACACATTACATTCATCACATTCATTACAAACATAGGTAGGATTTCCCCTATTGTAAATAATATTGCTACAAAGAGCATATTGATAGGTGTGAGGTGCTTTCCAGATTAGAAATCTTATTTTATAGGCCATGACAGTAAAGTGAAACTTGTCGCTTTTAAAAGGTGGTTTGGCAGTTAAAGAGCAAATTCAATTTAGTTCACTGCAGCTAATTCAATTTTTCATAGTGCTTTTTACAACCAATGTTGTCACAAAGCAGCTTTACAGAGTCCAGGTTTGAGTCCCTAGTGAGCAAACCAAAGGTGACAGAGGTGAGGAAAAACTCCCTAAAGCTGGAACAGGAACCAAGACCCAAAAAGAGGAACCCATCCTCCTCTGATCAACCCAGAGAGAGTGTAAAAGTGTCTCTGTTGGGAAAACTAACAATAGAAGGCCTTAGTGTACAGTTTAAACACTGTTTGACAGATTGGCCATCTATGACCAATGGAGTTGGTACAATTATTCATGTTGCTCTCGGGATAACAGAAAGTGCTGAAAGTGTGCTAGTACGTATTTAGCCCACAAAGTGTGAGCTTTGGGTTCAAATTAGACCAAAAAAATCATCCATCAACCAGCTGAGTTGTACAGAATTATATTTCGGAGGAGTAGATGTTTATATCCCTAATTGCATACATAAGATCTACATCTTAGACTATTGTGGGATGGTTAGCAGAATAAATGGTGTCTTTTTTGGTTATCAGTTATCTAATAAACATCCAGCACAACAATCAGCACATACCGAGTAGTTTGTGAGACAATAACATCAAAGTGGTTACAACCTGAAGGGACAGAGGTTCCAATACTACCATGGACTAGAGACGAGCATTAGTGATGGCAGCAAGCGTGATTGTAGTGTCTGAATGAACTGTGGCATGTGTGAATGAAGTGTGCTTGAGTTTGTCCATGTTTCACCAAGGCCTCTGCGCCCTAAAGCAAGGCACCAGGTGTGCAGAATGGACTGATCTACTGTGCCCTTGTGGTCTGTCATGCTGGCAGAAGTGACAAGCTCTGGTCCGCGTCGTAAGACATTTGACCCAGGCTGCTCCACAGACTGGCACTTCACCTTCAATTTAAAGCAACCCTGTGACCGTCACTTTTCCATGGCTAATGATGAAACAATTTGGTCAGTAAACCTCGAAAATGTTTCTGAGAAAGCATCAGGTGTGTTGTAGTCTAAAGGGTTAAAGAAAACAAAACTCCAAACTCAAACTACTCCAGTACAAATACAATCAACAGTGGCAGCGCTAGCTCATATCCTGAGCTTTCAGCCTTTACATTACATTTCACTTATTGGACTGAATTGTTTACTGTGACACCTTGGTTCACTGGATTCACTACACTACCGTTCCCTCGTCAGGTGATATTGTACTATAAATAGTAAATATGTAAATGCAAATACAGCCATACATAAAATATTGATCAAACTTTGTTGGTATTATATGTAAAATAAGTTCATAGAGAAATTTTATTTAAGGTATAAATTAAAATGTGTCATTTGTCATGGGATGTTTTGAATAAGACTGTGAATGCAAATGTCACTGGGTTCAGTTTATATCATTTTATCATTCGAGTGAAAATTTGCCCTTTTAGTAAATACCAAATCGATCAGGCTTTGGTAAATGATTCCACAAATATGTCTTTGTGTATCAGTATAGTGTCATATTGTTTGGCCAAAAGTTTAGACCCCTCCAGCATCTCACACCCACACATGCATCACCAAGCTCATATTAAGCTCCATGTTTATAAATAAACAATGCCATTCTAAATAGAGATCAAAGTACAGATCATCTCAGCACAGTACCCAGAGCACACAGACCAAATGTCAATAAAACACATCTTTGGGAAACTCTGATATTTTTCCAATCAGTTTTCGGGTTACTTGGCAAACACACAATTAAATATGCACACTGTAAGTTATAAAACAAGTGACATCCTTCAACTGGATCACTGTTACATCAACACCAGTCAGAAACGTTGTTCCAACCACTGACAGAAAAAATGGGAAAGTGCTCCACAGACTAGCAACTGACCAAATCGATACAGGTCATCTCCAAAACAGCAGACCTTGTGGGGTGTTTACACTACAAAGTATGCCTATTTTTATAGTGTAAACCCTAAATATGCACCCAAATAGGCTCCCATTTTAAACTCAGGTTAATGCAGTACCTTTAAGGAAAATGTAAAGGTAAAACCTTATTTGCCTATTTTAACTTAATGTGCAGTAATAAAAATGCAGGGCTCTAAGAAGGACAAAACGAAAAACAAAAGAAACGCTGATCCAGGGAGATTCTGGTCTGCAGCTGCCACAGACGCTGCAAACAGCAGCAACAAGGAGAAATAAATAATTAGAATCAGAAAACTTTATTGATCCTGAAGGAAAATTTTCAAAAACTGTTAGCATTAACAGTTACCATTTGCAGTTAGCATTAGCAGTTAGCATTAGCGGTGTGCGGCAAGCCAAAACAAAGACTCGTACACAAAAGAAACGTTGAAATAACTATCTACCCACGCGTTTAGATAGGGCACAGCTTACTGATATTAAATAAACTGAGATAACAGTTGAAAGGGGGGGTTAAAAACACTAAAATACGAAGACAAGACACGGAACAGTCATTCTTTTTATGGCGGTTTCCAACTTTTCAGGGTATTACTGCCACCAATCCAGTGTAATACAGTTTTGTTCTCATTAAAAAAAATTGCGTTAGACTGAATCTGTAACTGCTGATCCACGTAAAAGTGATGGGTTACAGTAATGGACAACCGGGGAACTGGTGATAGGGTCATAGGCGCCCAGTGCTCAGTGATGCACATGGGGAGTGAAGGACAGACCTTCTGGTTTAATCATTTCATGGTGTCAGAACACAAAGCGTATAACAGCTTGCTGGGGCTGTGTAGCTACAGACCAGTCAGAGTGCCCATGCCGACCTCTGTACATTACCAAAAGGGCCTATAGGATGCATTATCACATTTACAGCATTTGGCAAACGCCCTTATCCAGAGCAACTTACAATCATTAGATACCGCATCTGAGGGTTAAGTGTCTTGCTGAAGGACCCAATGGTAGAAAGTGGGGGATTGAACCTGCAACTTTGACAAGTGTTTTACCCAGTAGGCTACTATCACCAGCATCACAGCTGGACAATAGAGCACTGGAAGGACGGTCTGATCTGATGAATCATGTTTTCTTCTACATTATGGGGATGGCTGGGTGCGTTGTGGAGATGGCACCAGGATGCAGTACTGGAAGCAAACATGCATGTAGTCTGATGCTCTAGGCAATGTTCTGCTGGGAATCCTCAGCTCCTGAAATTCATGTGGATGTTACTTTGACACTTAAGACCTACCTAAACATTGGTGCAGAACAAGTACACTTCTTAAAGGTTTCCCCAGAATGGTTTGAGGAACAGGTTGAAGAGTTCAGATCTCAATTCGATCCCCAGATCTCAAACTTGTCCACTGGTCCCACCTCCCAACCTGCCGGACTTAAATGATCTGCTGCTAACATCTTAGTGCCATCTTACACAGCATTATTCAGGACGTTTTAAATTCCCGATTGTTGTATAGATGCAGTTTTGGCTCATTTCTTTTTGATCATAGTCAACATCTGAACAAATTAAGTAACTATAATTCAACTCTCATGCAGTTCACATGTCTGACACAGAAAATATATCTCCAATACTTTCTCTCTACCGGCAATCAGCTTAGTTTTCTCTTGCTGCTGATTCTGCAGTAACAAAAAGGTCTCTTTTATACAAATTTAAACTGTAATAGTAAAATATGAAATTAATATTTTATAAAAAATTCTAAGAAATATGTTGAAATATGTTGTTCGGTTGACTTTACCCTGGGTCAAACAACAACTTGATTTTCAAAGTTGACATCCTCTACAGAAAACACACTTCTTCACATTTTAATTACTGTTTATTTGCTGAATTTAACATATTCGAAAACGCATAAAACATGACATTTTACTTGTGCAAAAGCTCTTCTGGCACATTTCTTTTTTTCCAGTATGTTTCAACTCAGCAAATGAATAGAAATTGGGCACAAAAATGAGATATTACATTTGAAGTGTTGTTTCCATTAGGGACTGCAATTACAAAACATGGAATTTCACCAAGGATGTATGTAATCTTTTGCACGACTGTATTTAGCCACATTCAGTGGCTTAAATTGCATTTCGACCGTGCAGGTTCAGCCGAGGACAGCAGGCAGTCAGAGCCTACACGTTCTATAATTTACTTCATTCATTCATACTGCATGACATACACAAACACCCACACATATCCACGAGCAATATACAAACACACACTCACATACTATGAGTTTCATTTAACCCCTTAAACTGTAAGGACTTTTGTGGGACCTCAGCCTTTTCCCTTCCATACTTAACAACAACCCTTAACTAATTGTACATTAGCAGTTACAAACATTAGAGTAGTTACTGAGTGAAAAAAAAGATCAACACGTCTGCATTTTAAGGGGTTAAAGCACATTCTCCACAACACACTCTCGCAAAAGTAGGGCATGAAACCTCTTACTCCAATATCGTTCTTGACTCGACCCCCCTTGGCTCTTTTCAGCAGCCGTATCCAAGAGGCCTTCATCAGCCAGTAGTGTAAGAGCGTCCGCTCTCCTCACCATACCAACCACAAACACAGCTGACCACTAGCTACAATCATACAACAAGGGCTACTAAATACTACCAGTGCAGGCTACAACTAAAGTGGAGAACAACTTAAAGCAAACCTGAGAGCATATTTACCATTTTATACTGATATTAATGCTACAACTAGTGTAAAAGAAGTTATTTTTCTCTAGAGCCCTCAAAAATGCAAGATAAAGTAATTAAAACACCCTAAATCTAAAGGCTATATCTAAAATCGCTGTCATGCTTGAACATCCGTTGAGCTACTACTACTACTACTACTGCCAGTTACTTGTATTGATGTCGGCACTGTACCTGCCCTCTAAGTTTCTTAGTGTGCTACCTGATGTCCCTACTGTTGCTGGAGCTAATGCTAACAGGGCTAGCTGCACTGTGGCTGTTGCCGTGGGGACGGAGAGTTCCAATGTTTCCACGTGAGTAAGTGAGCGAGCTATCCCAGCGCATGCTGAACGAATGAGGGCTTTAGGGGCTAGTGCAGAGGCTCTGGTGGTCATTGTATCCTTCAATTAACGATTCGGACCTCCAGCCCTATTGGTTAAGGCTGCCATCTCTTCTGGCTGCTGGCAAAGCAAAGTCAGTGAGGCAGGAACCCTGCTGCGGATGATGGTGGTGATGAGGATGACGGAGCTGCTGCTACTGCTGTTTTCTGGCCGTGGCTCACAGGTGCTGCAGTGAGTCGCTCTCACTCATTCTCGTCCGCTTCTTCTCTATCCATACTATGCATTTATCTTGTCTTTCCTGCTTTCTTATTGCTCCTCCATTCAGAGAGTCTGAGGCTGTATGGCTGACGATCCAGATCTTCTCTCCTTTCTCTCTCTCTCAGTCTCGATCACTTGTCCCTCTCTTTCGCTTTCTCTCCGCACCTTCGCTCTTATGTTCCTCCCACCCTCCCTCTCTCCTTCTCCCTCTTGCTCTCCCCTCCCCTCCCATCTTCTCTCTCTCTCTCTCTCTCTCTCTCTCTCTCTGTCTCTCATGCAATCACTCCTTCTCACTCTCTCTCTCTCTCTCTCTCGCTTTCTCTCTCTGCTCCTCTTCACAGCACCTCCATCTGCTCTTTCTCTGCTGTGATTAATGTCTCTGCATGTTTGCTTGGCTGTGTGTGTGTGTGTGTTTGCGTTTGCATGTGAGTGTGTGTGAATCTCAGTGTGTGTGTGTGTTTGCATTTGTGTTTATTAGTCCAAAGGTTGCCTTCTTTGGAACCTCACTGTTATATGAATGCCTGTGTAATATACAAATGTGTACAACCACACACACACACACACACACACACACACACACACACACACACACACACACACACACACAAACAAACACACACACAC
>JBBJLR010000013.1:14360199-14375638 GCA_037577145.1 Brachypetersius gabonensis | reverse complement strand
GTGTGTCGAGTGAGTGGATGAATGGAAACAGCTGGGCTCATTAGGAGCTGAGTGAGTGTGACGTGTGATTGGCTGAGAGTTTAAATCCTGGCTGAATCAGAGTCATGGCGCGTGGTCACCAACATCCAACATCTTTGTGAGTCTGAGTGTGTGAGCTGGAGGGAAGGTGAAACTGTGACAGAGTAAAAGAAACCGTATCTTGTATGTTGAGTCGGTAGAAAACGTATTGCCCTGAGGTTTGAGCTGTGCTGGTGAGAATCGGGTGCAAGTGAGTTGGGACTGTGAGTATATGGGAATCTCTTCCTGTCTAGGAGAAGCCACAAGGAGTGAGAGCAGACAGCTTCACAGCTTCACAGCGGAGAGAAGCGGCTGTCGAAAGACGAGTGGCACATTTTCCTGACTGTGTGTTCCATCTTGAGCTCTCTCCCTCTCTCCCTCCTTTCTGTGTACTAAGCAGGAGTGACGGGTCGCGGCGTGAAGGTCTGGGGCTCTTAAGGAGGACTTGGAAATAAACAGAGGACAGGAAAAAGGGTTCCCGTCTCAGCATAGGAGACGGAGGTGGACCTTTGTAAAGTAAAAGAACTGAAGAAGTACCAAGGAGTGGGAAGACTCCCTGGAAGTGAAACCACAGGGGTCCTGTGCATTTGTGTTGGACTTTAAGTGCTTGTGTTACAAATAAACTGTCTCTCTGGAACTTAGTTGCGTGCTGCTGTATCTCTCCCCTTCAGACGACATGACAGTGGCACAGCGCGGCCATCAGGTGTTATAAAAGGCTAATGATGCCCGCTGAAAAAAGTCGAGACATCAGGCAATTTCTTTGTAAAATAATTGGAACTGACCTTAAAAATCATAAGTGGTTCACCTCTACACCCTACAACCACTAAGTGTACCAGCAGAACTACAGCTGATTTATCTCAGAACACATAAATCAGAATGGCGAGGTGGCGACTGTGCCTGGAGCTGGTTCAGATGATTATGACTTGGGACAGATATGGCATGGCTTCAGTGGATTCATTAGCAGAATAGAGTAGTGCTGCCATTTGCTGTTGGCTCAGTCAAGCCCACAATACCTGGGCTCTGTTTCAGTATCGTTTTTTAACATGCCCTCACCAACTCCTGCTCACAGTTCAGAGATCCATAATTGTTTTGTCCGACCATAAGTTTTAGTGTAGAAGCACGGTGCACAGCCTTTTATTTACTGCCAGTAAACAACGGAAATTAACTAGCAAAACCGCTGTTTAACATTTTAAACATTGTGGACGCGTTTTAAACATTGTGCTCAGAAACCTAAAAAATGTTAGATATTCTTAAAATGCAAAAAGTATCATACACTTCCGACATACTTCATCCTAAAATACTCACAACACGTACAATCAATCTTTTTATGACATTTGGGGATCATATTTCATGAATTGTGTCTCATGACACACACACACACACACACACACACACACACACACACACACACACACACAGCTTTAGTAGATGAGCACTATTAGCTAAAATTGCATCATAATCTTTTGCGATTATCATGGTTTTTATATTATCATGGCTTTCATAAAAGGGACGGGACAAACAAGTTCATGCTGCTCATCTTCATCACATCAGTAGCTATCGCATCTGGTTAAACTGTAGTCATTGTGTTGAAATTCAGATTTTATGTCATAAATTAATCCATGCATAATTTTCCCCAGAGCGTGAAAATAAAAAAAATAAAAAAATCTGTGCCCATATTGAAAACTTCACAATAAATCATAAATGTACATCTTACATTCAGTTTAATGTGAGTAAATGAAGTACAAGTTCTTCTCTAAGCCACATAAAGCCCACACTCTGTTTTAAAAATATATGTTCACATTGTTAACTAACTCAAACACTGGGCACTGTGTCTTAGGCACCTATGCAAACTGTTTAAAGCCATTTTTCTCAGCGTCTTTCTGCTGGCAGAATTAAGATTAGAAACTTCACCAGCAGCTCACCTGAATGAAATACTCAGTCAAACCAGGTTTCTGATTCGAAATGTAAGCAGTACTGGGCTTCTACACTTACATACATAAAAGTACTATGTACTGTAGAATGTTATTTCTATTTAGTTTTATTTAGTATATTTAGTAAGATTCATGTGAAAAAAACACTAACTGCCAATTTATCAGTTTTTAGACTTATGCACTGAACTGTGTATTTGTATGTAATAAATGAGTAGACACATGAATGTTATAAATAAACATCTTAGCGTTATTTAGGCTTTATACAGATTATTAATTGGCCTTGACAAACAACAGAATTGTTAATGCAGTTTAGGAACATTCTGTAGTAACAAATAAAAACTGTGGGGTTTTTTGTGCGTCTTGCAAATTGGAGGGGTGACTTTATTTCTCACAGCAGTACCTGATACTTCATCCTATTCACACGCTATTGATGCAGTTCCATTCTTCCATAGTCCAACTACTGCATTTTGGCCTGTGGTCATCCACAATCCAACTGGTGAAAGAAGGTTCCTCATGAGAACTTGCTACCACAGTTGTTGTTTATTGTTGCTGTCAGAAATCTATTTTATTATTTTATTGGATAATCTTTTTTATTATCCAGGTAAGAGCCAAGTTCCTACATTCTTATAATTGAAAGCTACTTCAGTGCTAACAGCTTTCTCTGACAAAGAACTCTTTTAAAATCTGGTGCCACTGTTTTCTTCCCCTTTCCACCCATCAGATGCCAAAATAAATATTAAGTATCATGAGAATCAGTAGACACACTTTAGTAGACACAGTAGACACACAATATATATTGTGGCATACAACTATAAACTCCCTTAGTTCTTAATTATTCCTATAAAACTGTTCACCATGAATTGATTGATTTTAATCCAGTGCCTCAAATGTTTAATAAAGGCTATATTACATTAGCCATGTTGCTAAACCGGGTGTGTGAAGCTTTAGATAAAAGAAACCATGGTCGATCGTTTTAAAGCCATTTGTTAATAGGGTCACACAAGCATGTTGCAATATGATGATTTCAAGTGGTACAGCACCACTCTGCCCATAATAGACAAAACACCCCTGTTTAAAACAAGGCTTTTGCTCTGGCCTTTATGCTCTATGAGAATTTAAGGTCATCTTGTTTTCAGTGGGAGGGATTCGGTCTTTTTGCCACAGATGTTTGGTTTTTTTTAGCATACAGACAGTGTCTAAGTCACTGATAGACTTAGAAAATTGAGAAGGTGAGTGAGAAAGACAGCAAGTTCACACATTTACAGCTCTGATGACTTAATTTTACACACATTGGACACACACACACACTCACACCATCTGAGCAGTTGTCATGGTCACCCAAGTAATGATGCTCCAGGACACACAGTAATTACAGAGAGTGAGTGTGTAAGTGTGTGCGCGTCTGTGTATGAGAGAGAGAGAGAGAGAGAGAGAGAGAGAGAGAGAGAGAGAGAGGTCACATCTGTTCTATGATGCCCTTAGATCTGTTAGACCTAAAAAAAGTCAGACTTCTGTTTCAAGCATCTGCCAAACAACCAACAACCAACTTATAAAAATGCTAAACAAAGGAAGAGGACATGCACTACGCAGTATATCGGACAGGAAAGCACTTTTTCTTTTGTCTTGCGGTATCATTTTCAACAAAGACCATAGAAACGAGCAGCCCACAAACTCAATTTCGACCCCACAGCAACAGAGATCTCTAAATGTTCTGTTATTTTGTGTAGCCTAAATGTTAAATGAGTCAGTAGAGTGTGTATTTAAAGGGTTTAGTCCTAAAATAAACAAGGCCCCACAAAATGATGCACTGAAATGAAAATTAAAGGGACACTGGACCAAAAACTAAAACAGAAAATAAGAAAAATTAAACAACAAATTAAAATACTTTACGTCCCTCACAGTGTGTCCCATAAAATACAGAATCATCATCAAAAGAACAGTCAGTCCTTCATGGTACTGAATTTCTTTAGTTTTCAGTTATTCTTCATTTTATTCATTGATTCAAAACTTGTGGCTACAAATGCCATCAGCATGTCAGAAAGAGAGAGGGGTAATTTGCATCTAGAGAGTAAAAAGTCTTCCCCAGGATTTTGTTCCAACTGCTTGGCTTCTCTAGTCCCCTTAACCTCCTGAGACCCAGCCCATTCATTTACGTCCTTCATAGTGGACATTTTTGTTCATCTGTATCTTCCTCAAGTATTTGGAGATCCCCCTTCAAGTCCTATATTATTCTATAGAGGATGTTCTATGACTTATAATTCACTGTTGAGCTAAAATACATGTTTTGTTGTCCTTGCAAGCAACAAGCAACAGAAGAGTGATACAGAATTGATGAATTGTTTTGATAAAATTGAATGCGTTCTTGGGTTAATATCACGTTTTTATTTTCTAAATTCAGTTCTATTTTCACACGGAACTTGTCCTATTGTCCTCTACAGTGGACAGGCTGGGAAATTGAAATAAAAATATATATTGAAAGAAATTTAAATTTGTTTTTTAGGGCCCAAATAGGTAGGAAAGTGTAAGACACTTTTTTATTTGGTTCTCAGGAGGATAAAATAACAGCTGAGGTATCCAAGTGGTTGGAATAAAATCCTGGGAAGGACCTTTACTTCCTGGACCTAAACCACAACATTCTGGCTAGCAAGGATTTTTGCTTCTGTTGTTTTGCTGTCGTTTTCAAATCTATAATCCTTGGTTATTGTATTCATTCTCAATTTAAAATGAACAGTGATTACAAACGACCCTATAAATGTCCCTCCTGGTGGAGATGCAAAATACCATTTTCACCTGTGGCAGGAAAGGAGCTGATATGTAATTAATAAGAGAAAGAAAATGTGTTTTTATTATAGTAAATTGACTTATGTTACAATTATTTACAATACCAAATGTTTCCTGTGTTAAAATGTAAGGACCGGATCACTCCTTAGAACAAGACTCAGAAAAGCCCCTACCACTATTCTGAAGAAAATCAGTTTAGGATGGGTTAGCTACGGTTACACTGATGTTGGAGTGGGGGGGGGGGGAGGTCATGTACATCTATCTACATATCTGCCAGTGCTGAAACATAAACCTTTGTAAAATGTAGAATCAAGAATTAAATCTACATGCTTTGGCATTACAGGGGAATATTGCTTGTATGTCTGTGGGGCTGCAGTAAATGAAAAAAATGTAGATATTTTAGCCCAGCATTGGCTAAATGTTGTGCTCTTCCGGATAAAATAAATACAGCATCAAACACCAATTTGACATATCAGTCAAATCTAAACATATGTCTGATGGTGAGGCATTTTTAGAGCAATTAAATGCTGATACCAGTATGATTCTGATCATAAATATCCCTAGTTAGTTACCGTATTGCTAATGCCTGCCAGTCAAGGGCATTTGTCCATGTGTACAAAACTGAGCAATTAGCGCTCACCACCATGCATGGTTTGAAAGTCGGAGTGGGAAAAAATGCAATGATTGCATATAGAGGAAACATGTTAGCCCACACCAGCCTATGATCAGGGTAAAATACTTTCTGTGCATTGTATTAGGTAGGGCTGCACAATATATCGCAAATTTACCGTCATCGCGATCTCAACATGTGCAATATACATATCGCAAAAAAATACACATATCGCAAAACAAATAAATGGTGTTTTTCCAAAACTCTTCACCTAGTGCCACAGAGAAGAGGGTAAAAAAAAATCACTGGGCAGTTTCTTCATCTTCTCTGCTGCTGTTATAGATTGTTCCTTTTGCTATTTTTTTCCGGCTAAGAACTTACTATAATTTAAATTGTGTTACATTTTTTTTAAGATTTAAAATTATTAAAAATATTTTCAGATTGTTTAATGGGACGCATTAAATGCTCTGTTTAAGTAAGTACTTTTTAAAAAAACATGTTGGAATGGAAGTATTGCATTTTATTCTTTTTCTGCATAGACTAGTCAGCGTCTGGAGTCTATGTTACCAGCAAATCCGAAGCAGAAAAACGTTAACACTACAAAGGCTAAGTTTTTACTTACTTATCGCATGTGATATCGGCATCGCAACACTCAACATTATCGCATATCGCATGTTTTCCTAATATCGTGCAGCCCTAGTATTAAGCATATCTCTTGCTGGTCAACCTTGCAAATGTAAAGTTATTAACGCTTACTGCACAAGAGACACAGATTTGTGCCAGAAGGCAACAAAAAGGTAAATCGTCATCATATGGCCCAACAACTCCTTATATTAACGTTCCCCAGGTTGTGTTGATGTCAAGGTGTGAGATGTCATGAGCTTTGCTTGTTGTTTCTATGTCATGTAGAACCAAAGTTATTGTATTTTTAAAAAACGTTATAATAATAACAGGGTTTTAAAAATGGAACCACATACAAATGCCCATATTGATCAAAAATGGCCAAATCATTCTGATTTTAGGTTTTAGAAACAAACAAAATCTGGGAAGATCTGATAAGCCAGCAGAACTTTCAGGATAGTCTCCGCCTACGAGTGGGGGGTCCGGAGAGAGGCCAAGCAGCAAACAGCGAGCATGTTTTTACACCAGTTTTAGACGTTGAAGATTTTACTAATATGCTTGAGGGTTCTAACGGTTAATGACAGTTCACCTGACGCTGAACATTTTTCTGTTAATTATGTCTTTCATCCCTGGTCAGTTTCTGGACACTGGCCACTGTTGGCTGGATATTTTGGTGGGTAGACTATCCTCAGTCCAGCAGTGGCACTGAGGTGTTTAAAAACTGGCACAACACATAGACGCCTTCATATACACAGACTAACATGCCACTACGTTTGGACTGATAGCGTAATGGTACAGAAAAGTCAAATCACGAAAGCCTGTTATTACAGACCGTATAGAGACATGTGTTTGATCAGACATGACAGAATCCCATGTCTGAAGCAAGCTCAACAAAGTGAGTCAGCGGTAAACCTGTGGGAGCTGATACCAGAATGCTAGTTGTATTAAAAAGACCAGATCGCAAAAACAAAAGAAAAACTTGTTTCAAAAACATCCACCAGGGACAACTGTTTTCCAAACGCTCTGTCAGTGACTCAGTATGTGGTTTTTGTAAGGAAAGCAGCTGAATAGCTGAATCTAGACCTTTAAAACCACATGCAAACTGCAGTCAAGATTAATTTAAATCTAACAACTGTCTTTTAGCATTAAGTGAATGCAAAATGTCAGCTAAACATTATCATGATAAAGAATAAAAATGTCCTTATACATTTTTTAAAAACAGGCCCTATGTGGGTCCACACTTCAGTTCATCCAACCCATAACCTTCACGTTCGCTACATAGAAAAACAAGTATTAAGATTAAACAGTTTAAAGGGGTCACTTTTAAAGAAACAATTTTGCATTTATCAAGCAAAAGTGTATTAAAAAACGTAACACACACTCATCCACACACAAAGCCTTACCCTAGTCAAGACAGCTTTAGGTCTCGGAGACATGTCCAGCATACCCGGCGCACCTGAAGTGACCAAATCCTGCCTCAGTGTAAATCTGACACTGTATAGCTACTGTTTTAACGTTTACATGAACCTATAATAACACAGATGTGTCCTGTTTTAGCGCAGTATTAATGCAGAGCTGTTTGATCGGCACTCTTGCACCACTGCTACACTCTACACTCATCTAACAATACATACATGCATAAATAACACATTCTGGATACTTTCCTGGAACAGCATGCGTGAGCTAACTGATCACACTGAGTGACTGTAATAACTCGCTACACACTCCAGCTGAGGCATGCACACACACACACACACACACACACACACACACACACACACACACACACACACACACACACACACACACACATTCAGTATTAATATATTTGCGAGGACATTTCATTTACTTGGGAAATACTGTAGCTGGGTAACACTAAACCTAACCCTAACACTAACCTTAACGCCAGTAACCAACCCAAGAATAAGAAAAAAACATGTTACCTTGTGAGAACCTGCAAAATGTTCTCATTTTCTCTGGTATTACCATCATTATAGGGACAGCCGGTCCTCACAAATACATCATTCAAGGACGGACATAAACAAACACACATACTTATGAAAGTGCTACTAAAGCATTCAGCCATTTACCACATAAAAAGTAACAGGAAAAAGGAAAGTAAACATTCATCAGTGTACATAAAAACTTGTTCTTTTGCTCGTTTTGCTTTTTCTATCTCTGTTCTCTCTCTTACACACATAACCCTTGGTTTAAGTGCCAATATGCTGTCATCATTCATTAGTTCAGTGGGTGGAAGGATGCTCGCTTTTTCCACTCACAGTGACCAACACATTCGCATATGGTTAAACACACACACACACACACACACACACACACACACACACGCACACACACACACACACACAAACATTACAATCCCAGCTGCAGGCCCATAGTGTGTATTGATCTGGAGCTGGCAGTCTTTTTGTGTTTTTTATAGACTGTTCTGTTTCTTTTCCACATAAACTCATGCGAATTCACACACAAACACACACTTGTCCAATTTAAAAGAAGTTCTTTTCTTCTATCATATCCCTCTTATCCCTCAGAGTAGTGCAGTTCTAAAGCCTTCCTGGAACATTCTAGAAAAGTTTTCATTCATTTAGTTTCTAGTATTTATGTTGTATTCTAATATTTCATACATTGGCCTCACTATGTAAATGAATTCAAACAGCATTCAGCTTAAATGAGTCACAGGTCTAAGCATTATAATACTCTATTGTATCCACACAGACATTCACTTTTACTATTGCTAGAAAAGAGGCAAATCGATGCGAACAGAAAACAGAAATAGAAAGCTAGAAAGACAGACACCAGCACACACGAAATCGTTAACGTTACCTTAACTTTCTTAGACATGCTTGCTCTCCTAAAGTGCCGCTTTGGGCCGACGACACTTTTGCTGCTTGGACCCACATCAATAATGCAAGTCCTGGCTAGCACAGTAGAGAGAATTAGCTTCCTATTACAGTAACAAGATAGCATTACAAGAAAGTGTATACAGGAGGCCCAGTGTTTGTCCCCATAATCCTGAAAAAACACTTGGTGCATTAAAAAGTGATCAATTTTGGTAACAACTAGGGGCAAAATATCAGTACTGCGATTTTAGCGCTACATCTCACAATTGGGATGCCTTTCAAGACATTAAAGGGCCAATATCATTGCTTTCTGGAGTCATTTAGCATTGTTTTAGATAGTACATTTACTCCCCATCCATACAGTCCATATATGGAAAACAAGGTACAAAACAGCCCATGTTTAAATCAAACTTACTGCCATTAGAAGTTGTTTGTTTATGTTTGCAAACATCCAGAAGGGGGAGCTCTCCCTGTTTTTCTTGTAATAAAACAGCAAAATGTAACCTTTATTACCCAAGACAGGGCACTGCTTCATTCTTCTCTCGCATCAAAGCAGAAATCGGAAAGGAATTCAATGGGACGATTCAAGTTGAGATGAACTGAGCCGTGTGTTATATTCCTAACGGCTTATAATGCATTTTAAAAATATAAGGGAGGAGTATATCAAACGTATCCCAAAATCAAAGAATAGAACCTGCTGTACCATAAAATGTATTGTGGGCCAAATACGGTGATAGTATTATAGTGTCACCACTACAGCAATCCCCACCCTAATGTTTACAGTCTTTAAATTATATTACCACCATACTTTTTTCTTGTCTCTTGGCATTTAAACAAACAGTCTGAAACATATCAGTGCAGAATATAAGTCACATGTGAATATAACTAATTACAACAGAATGTAATTATATTTACTTGAAATAGTACAGCAAATGTATGAAAATTCTACACCTTTAAGGGTTAAATACTGACCCTGCAGATATGGCGATAGACCACAGGTTTCCTTTAAATGACCACTGACACTGGCAACTGACCACAGAAGGCTGAGAGCTGCGGTGAGTCACGTGATGCGCTCCAGACAACATCTGGAAACATAATCCTTTGGTACAGAGATAAACGGGCCGATGTGGGCATATGGACCTCTACTTCCACAAATGCAGCATCACCACGACAACAGCAGAGGCAATGTAAAGCAAATCTGCCCCAGCTTAAAGCGCACATGTAACTGATTACAGCAACAACTGCAGACAGACACAGCGCTGTGATGGTTAAAGCCACAGTTTGGAGATGTGTATAAATGAAAGAAGCTTCCTACAGTGAATACAAACAGAGGTGAGGCATCTTTACTGTGATTAATAGAGAATATTAATTATTCACCCATAGAATATCACTAACACCACAGTTCTGACCTTGCAATATGATTGTCTGCCAGCCATTCTATGAATGTCCTGACTAAGGCACTCAGATTTGATCTCTTTAAGCATCACTTAATTCCACATTTACTGGAGAAATTTATTATCTTTTCAAATACCCATGACATCCGAAATTGCAGTTAACAATTGGAAAGCAACTCTTTATTTGTTACATGTTTTAAGTAATAAATATAGTCTTTATTTCCAAATTGCCTACTGCAATTTTTGAGTTTTGAAAACTTCAGCTGATGTGTAATGGAGAGCACATTTTTAATTTCAGGCCAATCTTATAGGCTAGTTCATTTCTCTGCATATCAATTTTCTGCAGACTATCCAGTCCCACCAGGACTGGAGTATTTTCAAATTATCCGTCCTAACACATTTAGAGCCCCTTCTTCCTAATCATCTGTAACACTCCGCACACTGCGTTTCTCTTTCATGGTTTCCTACTTTACGAAGTCTTCTAAACATCAAAGAGTTCTCAAAATAGAGAAGTGATCAGAGAACTGCTAGCAAACTGAGAGTAGAATATTCCATCAGGGTACTATCAGATCTCACAGAGAAGACAAGGATGTTTTTTGTTTGATTAGTTAGTGTTAGCTAAGTTTATGACAGAACCTGTAGTTGTAATGTGAATAAATAGGTGGGTCGTGTGACACTGTTTGAAGAAATGAGAAAGCAAGCACTTCTAACAGTACGGGAAAGTTCATTAAACCACTTCGGTGCCAAAACTGAGAAGAGTCTTGATGTATCGACTTTTAAGAAGAGGTGGGTCAAGTCAGGCTGATGGGTTGAAGACTGATAAGTAACTTGATACTGATCCCTACGAGGCTGATGCCTAAAATAGAACTGACAGACTAAACAGATTCACTAATAATATTAAATAATACCAACATGTAATGCTGTATTCTCTTTTATTATTTTAACCAATAATATTACAGGACGTAGCCCACACTTTCTTCTGTTTCCCAGATTGCAACATATTGTCTCTTTTGGAAAAATTATCTTCCATATGGATTAAATATTTCAATGGTTTGTAATGTGCAGCAAAATTAAGACTATATTGTCACTGTCCTAAAAAATGCCAACTTTACAGAAGTAAAAATGTTTTTCACTTCTATTGTAAGTTAAAGCAAAGTGTTCTCATTCCAGGTAATTTTGGAGAATTCCAGCCAAAAAAGCAGCCACATGGTTTTCTTTAAGCAGCAACAACATCATAATTTGTGGATAAATGGATGGATGGATGGATGGATGGATGGATGGATGGATGGATGGATGGATGAACGGGTGGATGAATGGATGGATGGACGATTGGATAAATGGATGGATGGATGGATGGATGGATGAATGGATAAATGGGTGGATGGATGGATGGGTGGATAGATTGATGGATGGATGGATGGATGGATGGATGGATGGATGGACGGATGGATGGGTGGATGAATGAATGGATGGATGGATGGATGGATGTGTGGATAGATTGATGGATGGATGGATGGATGAATGGATGGATGGATGGATGGATGGATGGATGAATGAATGGAGGGATGGATGGATGAATGAATGGATAGATGGATGGATGGATGGATGGATGGATGGGTGGATGAATGAATGAATGGATGGATGGATGAATGGATGGATGGATGGATGGATGGATGGGTGGATAGATTGATGGATGGATGGATGGATGAATGGATGGATGGATCAATGGATAGATGGAAGGATGGATGGACAGATGGATGAATGGGTGGATGAAAGGATGGATGCATTTGTGGACGGATGGATGAATGGGTGGATGAATAGATGGATGGAAGATTGGATAAATGGATGGATGGATGGGTGGGTGAATGGATAAATGGGTGGATGGATGGATGGGTGGATAGATTGATGGATGGATGGATGGATGGATGGATGGATGGATGGATGGATGGATGGATGGATGGGTGGGTGGGTGAATAGATTGATGGATGGATAAATGGATGGATGGATGAATGGGTGGATGAATGGATAAATGGGTGGATGGATGGGTGGGTGAATAGATTGATGGATGGATGGATGGATGGATGGATGGATGGATGGATGGATGGATGGATGGATGGGTGGGTGAATAGATTGATGGATGGATAAATGGATGGATGGATGGATGGATGGATGGATAAATGGATGGATGGATGGATGGATGGGTGGGTGAATAGATTGATGGATGGATAAATGGATGGATGGATGGATGGATGGATGGATAAATGGATGGATGGATGGATGGATGGATGGATGGGTGGGTGAATAGATTGATGGATGGATAAATGGATGGATGGATGAATGGGTGGATGAATGGATGGATAGGTCCAGGAAAATACAATCGTAACCCATAACTAATCCCAGCAATAGTTACAGTAAACACAAATTTCATGACACAACATAGATTTTGTTTTTGCACCCCATATGATGAAAAACAAGACAGACAGGCAAATACATTTACTAAACTGCAATCCGATATAAAAAAACACATTGAAATTGTAACTCTTACAGTATATTGACACCCCAGAGACCAACCAACTAGATATGAAGTTCATTTTTTCTACATTTGCAAACATAACATAATGAACCTGAGTCTGATCAGAATCATCTGTGAAAGACACAAGAGGGATTGTGGGTAACAGAGAAGGCCCCTCCCTCATGAGCTGATTACAATAGAACCACTCTCATTAATCTCTCTGCCAGCTGTGCACACACACACACACACATACACACACACACACACACACACAGAGCCAAGACAAGAGATGAACAGCCAAGAAGAGATTAGTAGTAAGCATAACTAATCCAAAACACACACGCATACACACTCACTCTCAGAGAGAAACTGTGTATTTTCTTGTTTTTTGTTGAATGTGAATTCAAACTCAGCAAACCTACAGCATTCAGCAAATGATGAAACAGGCTTTATTTCATTAGGATGATGTGATACATAAAGAATACTATTTAAATAATATTGAGGATCTGTGGATTTGTAACTTTCCATCTACTGCAGTATTTTGGAGCACTCAGTAAGAGATATGCTCTGTCGCAGCTGAACAGGCTGAATATATATCTGTATCTGTATATATAAATTATATATCTATAATATATCGATATATATATATCTAATATATCTCAGGAATACACTGATCATATTTTTTTGCCCAGTTCAAGTGTATTTACAGCCATTTGTTTCCATTGTGTGGGCCAGAAAAATACTAGGAGTAAAACAAGCTAAAAATGAAAAGGTAACTGTCCAGGACAGAGGGTCACCAAGTCAAGTCAAGTCAAGTCAGGTCAAGTAGGTTTTATAGTCATTCCTACCATGTACACATACATATACACACCAGGACTGGAGCTGAAAACCACTGAACTAATTATAATCAAGATTTATTACTATTGAGCATTATTTTGACAGCAACATTTGCAGTGATTAGCATATCAATAAACAGACTGGGCACTCAAAACAAGCACCTTCAGTTTATCCCCATACAGATCAACAGCTCTGGCTTACATGATCAACTGCACAGTCTCAAACAGGGCAAAATGAAAACATCACAGTACTTCAAGATACACAATACAATACGTTATGATGTTTTTAAGCTCTATTTTAAGCTCTTATAACAAAACCTGAAGCTGGTCAGCATTCTTTAAATACAGACAACATCTGTGAATGCTCAGAAAAGCATAGTGTATCATAATTTATCACAACTACAACTATCATATTGCCCATCCCACAATTTTTCAAATGAGTGTTTCTAAATTCTGCAACCTTGCAACAAGGACTACAGTGTTCAGCAGAACCACTACATGACAGACACACTCTATGAACTTCCACATACTTTTCCACTTTGTATAGTTGCGCTAAAGAGAGAAAAAAACAAACATAAAGCTTATCATTATGCTTTATTTGCCCTGAGCAGTTCATCTCAATCCCTCTCCACACTGGTTTCTGTTTAATGGGTTAAAGGTCACCTGTATCGGTTTAATCACATAATACATAAAAAAAATCTAATAAATTGGGACTAATCTGACATTTAACCATATATTTTACACTCACAGAGGTCCCTCTTACTACCACCTTAGGGACCATGAGGGAAGATGAGTACCAATCCTCCACCCAAACATCTCCCACCTGGCCCCCCCGCACACACACATCTTCTCAATTCCCCACCTGGGCTGTATCCAGGCAACTCACACTCACCCAGGAGACGTTCTTGCTCTTAGGTGTTTTGTGCATGGCAGTGTGGGGCTCCAGTTCGGAGGAGGACGAGGAAAGGCCTCAGCCCCAGCTCTCTGCTGGGGGAGCACATGCAGGGTCCAGGGGGTCCAGCTTCATTAAAGTCCAGCCATTCATCAAAAGCACCACTTTGACATTCAGCTTCACATGACTGGGAGATGCATGCAGACACGAAGACCAGCTATGGCAACCTCAGTCATGTTGAGGCAAAAGCAAGAATGATGGAGCCGCGAACAGGCAGGGGTGCATGTGCTCAGCTCACACTCCTCCGGCGGTGTGAACACATCCTGTAAAACGAGGTGAGAAAACTGAGAAAACTTCCACACATTTCCACCTTGGCTTCCTCCTTGTTGCCAGTGGTAACTCTCACGCCGAAGGAGGTGCGATGACTTGATGATATGAATATGCAAAGCCCCACCCAGCTGGGCCAGGGAAAAGCCACCAATCAGAGAGCGGGGATTTGGCGGATGCTGCCGTGAGTGAGCTTACGGTGGTATTACTACATAAACACACGGAAAAGGTGGGGAAATGGGGCAGATTTGTTGGCCAATGACAGAGAGGCAAAACTAGGGATTATCCATTTATCTATAAGGATGGTAGACTCAGGGGGCAGGGATTTAAACATGCTGAATAAATCTGACCTCAACTACCCGTGCATCATTTTACTCAATATATCTCTGGAAAGTATGGAATATGGAAAGGTGAAACAGCAAGCCCTTTCTCGTTTCAGTCCTAACACTCTTTCTCTCTCATCCTCTCTCTCACTCTCCCTCTCTCTCTTTATCGCTTTCTCTCTTTCTGCCCGCCTCTCTCTCTTTCTCTCCCCCACTCTATCTCCTGCTCTCCCTCTCACCTCCAACCCTTCTCTCTCTCTCTCTCTCTCTCTCTCTCTCTCTCTCTCTCTCTCTCTC
>JBBJLR010000013.1:14345662-14357001 GCA_037577145.1 Brachypetersius gabonensis | reverse complement strand
GTACTGCAAATTCTTTTGTGGGTGGGAGTTAAATACAGGAACAATGTTGGACACCATACATTTCCTCATTGTGCAAATCATTTAGTCATTATCTCAAATGCTGTCACAAACCTTCGTTTTTGCCAACCTTTGTAACTGTAAGCCGTTAAAAAAAAATATTTATGAATTAAGGAATTAAGGAATTACTGAATGAATGAAAAACCTGTCATTTCATGGAGAAGTTTAAATATCCATTCAGAAGGAAGCTGTGATGACTGATATTATAGCTGGACGTGGTGTCATTACTTGGCCATTCATTTTTAACATGCAATTATGTCATCTGAGCGCTAAAACTGCTGTTAGAGCACCTGAATCTCTATATTTCATTGAGATCAATCAAGATGTATCTCTGAAACAACTACAGAAAAATAAGAGACCACTGCACAAATGTTTAGTTTCTCAGGTTTTGTACTGAACTGAACAGCTTTGCTTTAGTTTTTAAGAACTGCTGACAATATTTCTTCTGGTTTTCAAATAAAAATATTGTTCTTTAAAGCATAATTTTAAAGGAAATGACAAAACATCAAAATAAGAAAAATGATAGTGTTTACAGAACTTCTAAATAATTCAGAAAACAAATGCCTTCTTCAGGCTTAAACAAAATGGTAATAATTATCTTTGACAAACTTCTAGTAACCGGTCACATTACAAGAGGAGAGTGTTGATCACAGCCGGACTGGTTGTCACACTCATAGCGATGCTGATTTAAAAATAAATTGCAGTGGTCTTTCATTTTTTTTCTGGAGCTGTACGCATCATTAAAAGCAACTATCCTCATTCAGTCATGGGCAATGACTGAGGGTCAGTTGGAAGGAACTGTATGAGCTGCTTTTGTTTTTGGTAAATGAGTGTCAAATCGCGGAATGTAGCGAGCTGCATGGTTTCATTTGGCAGAAAAGGTGCTGTGGGAGCAGGCACTTTTTTAACATGACACATTAAACATTTTACATAACTCTGAAACATCCTGAAGCAGATGCTCTTGACACATTCATTTCCCTTCATACAGGCCAGTTCTCGAAACAAGCTGCACTGTTATCCCAAAATGTTCTGCTCATTCATGGTAATGTGATATTTTGTGAGTCATCAGGTAAATGCACCCAGTTCAAACCGGACTTTTAAAACCTTACTGTCGAGTCAAAATGATTTTTGGAGGAACTACAAGTTATTTTAATGTTACTTAGGTACTGTTATTTCTTTAAAGATTGATGCTGTCTAACATTTCAGCTTATCACCTGTTTATATTATCAATCAAAAGTTTGGAATTGCTGCTCAGAAAGTTGGAATTAGTGTTTTAACATATAGATGTAAGAATGGCTTTAACTGGCTAGTGCTATGCAGCTTTGCAGTAATTTGTAATAAACATACATTATAAATATGTCCAGAATGGTGATTCGGGCTGTGAATTATTCACAACTATTCACATTATTTACTGTCATTATTAATGACATTAAAGCTGTTTAACATCAAGATGTTGTGAAGAGTACCTTATATTTCTTATGCTATATCTCATAGTGATCAAATCTTGTGGCAAAAGCCTGATTAATTATATTGTTGATGCTTTTATAATTTCTTGCTGCTCCCAAAATACTTTCAATCCTTCAAGAGAGTAAAACAAGTCCTTTATAACCATACCTTATTTGTTTTAAATAAGTTTTACTGATTTTGCAAATTAAGAAAATCAGAAGAGCTGAGCTGTTTCTACGTTTTATTATTTTAGGAAAAAGAACCTGTTGAATTCTACTTCATATACTGACTACTGACTATTAATATATATATATATATATATATGACTATTACAATATTCACAGTACTATCTTGTCAAAGAGTTCACAGATTTGAACACAGCCTTACAATTTAGAAGGATTCTGGAAATGAATTCATGGATATTCTTCATATTACACCGCTTTTGCAAATATTTTGACATACTCTTTAGCTATGTTCATCATTCTAGAGATGTTATTACTTTATATAATTTTGCATAATATATTACAATGGAAAACGTTATTTTATGGCAAATGTTATTTTATGAGCCGTAGCGTGCATTCTCTCCAAGGTAATCACAGGTTTCCGACGCTCGAGACAAAATATATAGCAAGAGTAATCTCTCTTTGAAAGCAAGTGAGAGAGAGTGAGGGAAAGAGAGAGAAAATGCTGATAGAGTGAAAGAGAAAAGCAATAGGAACCCTGGAGGACCTGCAGCTCAGCAAGAAGGAAATGTGTTCTAGCACTGAAGCACAAAGCAGGGAAATCCTGTTTCCTGCCCAGAAGAAGAAAGGGACGAATGTGGATGGCACACATCATAAAATCATTACAAATTGGGTTTTCAATCGATTAGTTATGCAACTTTTAAACAAATTTAAATGATGATCAGTCACTTTACAACGTATTTCAAATGGGTCATCTTCACTGTTATTGAGTTATTGATTCATAAACCTGAGAACTGTTCTATGACGCAGTGATTCTCAGAAAGAAAAAGTGTGTTCAATCGATGAAAGAGGAAGCTACCAGAAAGACGAACACAGCAGGTTAGAAATCGTGGGACTGAAGACCACATTCACACTCTTCAAACTTCTTCAAACTCTTTTTCCAAGAACACCAAACATGTCCAATTTCCCATTTTTTATTTCTTCTTTCACAGAGAGAAAAGTACCCTTTTTTGTGTTTGTAGGTTGAACCACAACCAAATGAAACCAGTGCGCTGGGAAAAAGTAAAAAAATAAATCACACTATTGTGTTTTTAACAATAAGTAATAATAAGTAATTAGGCACAGTTTAAAGATAAGGGGACAGAAGGGATGTAAGGGTAAAGTGTGTGTGCGTGTCTGTGTGTGAGAGAGAGCATGTAAAAAAACATGAAAGCTAGATAAGAGGTAAGATAACTTATTACACAACAAGGAATCACTTTAACATCCTTTGAAACATCAAACTTTGGTCAAAGTGCAGCAGTTCAGGTTCCAAATCTAATCACTCATTGAAATAGGCCTTTAGGCATTACTATATTAAGCAGCTTCCTTTGGGCATAATTTCCCTGATCAGACCACACATAACATTTGTGGAAAGAATCTCAGGAACCTTCTCCTTTCCTGCTTGATTTTTTTTTTCTCATAAAACACTTGTCCATATTGTATATCATCTTCAAACGTGATGGTTTGGAAACCTGTTCCATTCCTCATTGGCCTTGTCCTTAATGTCCTTGTTGAATGTTCAGACTGGCTATATTATTCATGATCCTGTTTTCCTCAAAAGTTCATCTCACTGTGACTTTACATGTGGGCTCTGTCAGAACATCCTCTCGGTGTTGAAGATTTTCAGCTTGGTCATGAAGTTAAAGTAAATGTAAGCCAAGCACACCAATAAATTCTTCATCACGAAGAGGACTGGTGTGACGAACCCAAAAATGGCTATGAGTGCCACCCTTAGAAAAAGGAACGGGAGGTCCTGCAAGGCCACGCCCAGAGAGGAGAGGAGGGGGCTGTGAGGCATGGGAACCAATCGCAGCATGGAAAGAAAGCTGAAGAGGTAGACTGGTAAAGCCCAGCCTGAAAAGTAGACTGGGGTGTGACTTGCGACTCGCACCATTTCTGCTGTGTCCAACCAGAATAGGAAGCTGTCGGCAAACACATCAGCCCGCGCATCACTGGCTAGCAGAAAGCGGAGTGGTCCGGTGTATGGAGGGGCGTATGGAAAATTTCTTATGGGCAGGCCGGTGCGTGGACAAATACCAGAGATAGCGTACGGTTGTCCCTGGCCGTTGCCTGGCAGAACGGGTAATGGTCCATTGCTGGGCATCCCTGGGACTGTAGTGTTGCCAGGCAGCCCTGGAATAGCCCCACCAGCAGGCAAGCCTGGAACGACCCCGTTCCCTGATACCCCCGCAACTGTGGTAGTTCCAGGTAACCTTGGAATGGCCCCATTAGCGGCCCCTGCTCCATTCTGTGTGCCCACACTGGCATTGGTTGCTGCCGGAGATGGCCCAGTGGCTGTGGTGACTATTGGAGTCACTGTCTCCACATGGGGAAGGGTTGGGATGTCTGCGTCCCGAGCCAGTTCATTAGCTAAACACACACACAAAAACGATAGGAGGTTTTAACCATAAACAGTAAATAATGATTTTTTTTCTCAATTGTTAAACCATTAACATACAGTTTTACCTGTCACAAAATAACCCTATGGTCTGAGTCTCAGAGTCCATCTTCATGCTCCTTTTGTCGGTAATTACTATAACATGTAAAACAGTTCACCGCTGTTTAGTCTGGAATGCTGTTATTTAAAGGGATATTTGGAATCCCTTAGGATCAACTTGTTTCAACTTGTTTCCAGTGACACTTGCATATACCGTAAGGGTCATCCCTCATTTATGCTATGTAAGCATTTCCTGATTCCCGTGAAAGGTCTTGACTTCAGTGGTTGCTACTCTTATTACAAGGGGTTTGATGAGTGTGCTGACTCTACATTACTGGCACTGAGTCAGTTTAAACACGTCTACTCAACTAATTTCATCAAGTTTTTATGGAAAACGAGCAACATGAATAAACTGTATCAGGGTACAAACTGAGCTAAAAACATACTAACGCCAGTGGTTCAATTATGCTACATTTTAATTTAATTACTGGCGAAATATTATTTAGGTCATTATTACATGAATTGTACCCATGTCATTTCTAAAAATATATGTTGCAATTTAATGTTATTCATTATATTTCTATGGAGGTCCCACAGTTTGTTAAACAAACCTTTTAACTGGTAATTTTGGAAAGGCTACAAATCTTGTGCAAGGTTGTTTAGTTAATAAACAATACACCTGTTTCTAAGAAATGAAAAGGTAGTTCTTGCATTAATCTTAGATTTTGCAGTATCTTCTCAGTTCTTCAGGGGGAACTCCCAGGGCCTTCAATTTGGGGAAATGAAAAACTAATTTTAGTTCATATTTTTCTCTTCTTCTTCAAAATCAGTCTTCATGTATTTATTCTTTGTATTGTAATAATGATCTTGTTTCATTGTTACGTTTCGGTTGTAAATCCAAAATCTTGAAAAGCCTAGAGAAATACTATCCAGTTAATATGTAAATGAAATAAAAAACTTAAAAAGATGTCTGGAATACCCCTTGCTTTACTTTATTTTTCTACAGTTGTTTTAGCCTGTTATTCTCTTGAAAAAACAGAGTATTGTCAGCTTTGATCAGTTTGTAAAAATTGGCATGTTAAAATCGGTACTGCCGTTTTCTTGTTTGTTTTTTTTTTGCTGACTTCACATTTATAAACTTCACATACTAATGGGTCTTCTAACTACAGTTCACTGGTATTTCTCTAGCAAAAATGGCAGGAAACAAAGTGTTGATGCAATAAGGAATTTAAAAAACTTGTATTTTTATGTGTTCAAGTGACATGAATGTAAAGAGTGTTTTTACCTTGGCCAGTGAGCCTGCAATGGCGAATCCTTTCCACAATATCAATGCAGATGAGTGAGAAGAGCACCAGAGATACTGGCAACTCATTGAATGTATCCAATCGCATGTCATTTCTAATTTGCACCTAGAAGAGAGACAGACACAGGGATTCTGATCAAATGCAGCCTGAAGTTATGCTGACAAACACGGAAAACTGGCACAGAAACCTGCCCTTGAAATACCATTGTGGATTGGGACTTCATCTCCCGGAATGGCATGGCTTGTTTACTCATGGCAGGAGTGTCATCATTCTCAGAGAACAGGATAACAGACCCACTACTGTTTCCTGAGGTTCATTATTCTTACTGTCACATATGTCAGCTTAGTCTTTTACTGAAATGGTGGAAAACTGGATAAATTCGCTTGAATGGCAAAGTTCACCTTCAAAATAAAGCCTAATGCCCTGAGTACACATTTAGACTTATGGGCTATCTTACCTCTTGTGAATGGCCAGTCATTAGCGGGCCCAGTTATACAGCCAAAATGATGTAAATATGGACAATACTGAAGGTAAACTGGCTGAAAACCTGCTTTGTCATGTTTTAAACCACCTCAGAGTTGAGCAGTGCATTGTCAACCACTGCTGTCACCGCACAATTGCTAAAACTGGAATGCTTTTTGGTCAGATTTTGTCCAGAGAACATACCTAATAGATTCTAAACACTTTTTCATTTTCTCTCTCTGCATTCCACCATTGGAAATACTTCAAATGACTTTAAACTACACATAAACACTAGATTTCGACCCAGAGAAATAAACTACATAAATAAACTAGACATTTAAACAACGTGTTTCTTTAGAAAGTGCTAATCATTTCTGATATATTAATACTTATACTAATACTGCTAATATAGTTCTGTAACTGTTATGGAGATGTTATGTTAATATAAACGAGATCCCATTATGACTGTGTAGGGATCTGTAAGGATCTGGAATGGAAATGTAAAATTTATGACAAGGCTTCTCTGTCATCTTTTACACATTTTTTTTTATTTATAGTCTCTGTGGGAACAAAACCTTCTTCTTTTTGATCACCTTAACATTGTGTAAATGAAATGGACCACTAGAAATTCTCAAATTACTTTCTAATATATATTTTTATATGGACTTTCATCATATATCATGAATATTATCTCCTTTTCCTGTTCTATTTTGGAGATACGAAGCATTGGTCCAACAATGACAATATATTCTAATGCGTCTGAGGAAGCCACCTGAAGCCCAGAGCCCACACTGCCTGTTCCTGTCTCTTCATGATGATAGTAATGTTCATCTGTTTTAGGAAGAACGCTATTGTTGAAATATGCAGCACCTTTCTCCTGTATTTTGTTTCATATAAAATTAATTCCAAGGATTGAAATAGTCAATTATTCTGTTGCTGTTCTCAGAAGTGGTAGGAACATTGCTTATTAGATGCTGAATCGTTTTTGTGACTGAATTCTGTCAAATTACCTTTGAAATCATCCCAAAACAACAGACAATTCTAGAAAAGTATTAAATTTCCGAGTGTATGATGCATTCCCTGAAATAATGAGGAAGTGAGATAAACCTTTCAACACAGATGGGGATTCTTCCTAACTGAACTGTCAGCATCCTCCTTCCCTAGCACACATATCCTTCATGCACAGTGTCATGGTGCTACAGACGTTCATCAGTCAAGCCAGAAGTACATCTAATTTAGCAATTTACCTTTTGAAGAGAGAGAAAACGTGAGAATGTACAAGGAAACAAGGCACTCTTAGGATGAAAAACTAGAAGACCAACTTCTCACAGTAAGCAGAGCAGAAAGAGGAACTTCTGGGTGATTATGCCAGACCCACACACTTCCTCTCGATTTCTCTTCTTCACTATAGTTCGACGTTATTATTCAAGGATCACAATTAATACACAGGATCATTTGAACCTCACAATGTTTTTATTCTATGCTTTTTTTGTATTTTTTGTTCAAATCTGTTTGCATTACAAATTCCATGTGCCTGCTTCTGCTCTGGCCCATATTCCTATCTACCTCTTATTAATAGTCTCAGATTATAGAAGACAGTGCTGTATATTGCCTGGATTAAAGTGGACACGTGTGAACTATGTGAAATTCCTTCTCTGCATTTAACCCATTCACCAAATGAAGCAGTGGGCTGCCACCAATGTGGAGAAGGCACCTTGCTCAAGGGGACCTCAGTGATGTCACTAGCAGTCCAGGGATTCAAACCCACAACCTTCTGATCTCAGGGCGAACTCCCTAGCTAACTCCCAGCTGCCTATTCTTACAACCTATGAACTTTTTAATAAATCCGCTTGTGTTACAGTTGTTGGCAGCTCTACATTGATCATGCATCCTCCATTTTCCACCATTACATTAGTGAGTGTTCTCCTATAATTCTTAATGGAATTACAGAACACGTAGTGAGAAAGCTGTGACCACTCATCAACACGTACGCAGAGAATCTTTCCAGACCCTCCCGGTCTAGGTCCTCTTTTTTGAACCGTACTCTTAAGCTCTCCTCAGGTTTTCAATGGGGTTTACGTCAGGGGTGAGGATGGTCACATCACAGGTCTGATTTTATGGTCGTTGATTCATTTCTTGGTTTTATGTTTTGGAACCTTAGTGCCAACATTGCCCAGTTTTAGCATTTTGACAGAGGCATCAGATTTTTTTAATGTAAAATCTCCTGATACTTGATAGAATCAGTGACGCCATGTATCTTTGCAATGTTCTGGGGTCTTTGGGGGGGGGCAAAAAGATATCTGTAATCTCCAAAAAGATATCTCCACCATGGTTTTCAGTGTGGAGAACTTTCCTGTAATTTTTTTTCTTGTACCAAACCCAGCCTAAGTCTTTATAACCAACAAACTGTATACAGTATCTGTCATATCTGACATTGATCCACCAAAATTTACGATAGCATCTATTGAGCTTAAGATGCTTGCATTTAAGAATCCCTCCCAAATAATTTGTTGGCATGGAGGTAAGTTCAAATCATTTTGGAGACTTGGCAACTTCTGCAAATGACCCAAAGATGAAATTATCTCCCTAACTATCTGTGCTTGGGGACCAAATAAACATTCAGGCAGATTTCCAAGAGCACCAGTCGTTCCCAACTTCCTAACAGTGAATATGGGCATTTACAGGCATTGAGCTCTTTTCATCAATTACTTGACAACGATCAATACATGTTTGTCTCATTTCACCTGTGTACCTCCTATTCTTATTCATGCTGATAAATAAATAGGTAAATAAATATCCTCAGTGAAACAGAAAGTCATGAATGACTGTTTAAGAGTTCCAGAACACAGAATATAAACTAAAATATAAATAAGAATATGCATTTTATCTCTGAGGACATCAGTACTAAATGTACTTTTACAATTAGAGTTTCTTTCTTATATAATCAGTGCAGGACGACTGAGCGGAGTTTCCCATTATTTTTCATATCTGTTACATTCAAGAAACAAATCATGCTTGAAAAGCGTATGTCACAGTTCAAGCTAACACTAGTTGCTGCTGGTTCTTGTTTGAGGGCCTTTCTGTTGGGAATCACCACACTCAGACTGATATTACTCAGTTCAGTTCTAAAATAAAAATGTCACCAAAAACCTCAAACTACATTTTCACAGTCATTTAATTAGCTTTTGGTGGAAAGCAAATATTTAGTACAGATAACAAATGACACAATTGTTCAGTTCTGTCCAGATAGGTCTTTGGAAAAAATGAGGGACCAAGTTTTCTGGCCCCTTTTATGATCAAGCTTATGCTACCCAGGATGAGCCAGGTCTTTTTTAATAGAGCAAACAACTGTAACAGACGGAAGAAGCTGCAAAGCAAATCACCAAAGATCTGTTACTTCAGGAACTCTATCTGCTGATTTATCCTGCCACTCCTGCATTACTAAATTGCAACCAGCATGCAAACCGCCACGCATGCAAAGCGTGCTATATAAATCAACAGTCTTGTTTAACTGGGTGTGTACGACAAAAATAGCTGCAGCGCGCACTTTTGTCATGTTGTTTTCTGTTGTCTAGCACTGTATAAGCATGTGATAAAATAGTGAGTTTAGTGGGTCATGATCACTGGGTGGTGGGACAGTGCCCTACTAAATGACCCCCTGATGACTAGCTTGACTCAGGGGTGAGCACTGAATGGCTGCTGCTGCAGCACCGCATGACCAGTAAGAACACATTAAATATCCACTCCGCTAAAAGAAATGGACTGGAAATGGACTGGATCAGACTGAACAAATGAAAACAGCACCACAACCACAAGCTGTCCAAATTTGTGAAGGTTACCTCAGAGCTCGCTATTAGGAACGCAAAAGAGGGCAGTGTGGAGAGGAGCACATAGGCCAGAGCAACAGGTCTCCTGAAAAGAAAGAAAATGAGTCAGAAACAAATAGGTCAACTATTAATGACACAAAATTCATATATTCTCTGGTTTGTTTAAAATCATTGAAACATTTAAAACAACAGAAAAACAGAAATTCTAATACAACTCTGGCTTAAGCGACTGAATTGCACAAGCTACGAACGGACAAACAACTTCACTACTTGTCCACTACAGCTATAAATGATGTTGAAACCATCTGTATTCATCAGAAAGCCAGGAGAACCAACACTGATCAGGAAATATGATGGCACAACACTTATCAGAAAATGACTAAGAATACAGCTACAAAACTGGGGAGATACAAAAGTCAGGTCGCAATTACTCAGACATGTATGTAGACATACACTGTGCAAGAAACCAAGAAAGGGCAGTGTGACCCCCTCCTTTCTCTCTCACCACTTCTTCCTTCCCACCAGGGCTTTTTTCTTCATGAACACCATGTACTTCATTGGCAGCCACACCAGCATTGCCACTGTAGTCACATAGGCCACGGACGAAGCCACAATCAGCCAGTAGGCTGTGCTGGAATCTCCACCAGAGGGCCGCGCCTGGCTCTTCACCCGTGCCAAGATTAGGGCGAAGCGCTGCATCACGATGAAGAGTGGGACACAGAAGGCGGCGAACTGCAGCACCTCACAAACTGCAAACTTCAGCCTGCTCCCCGACCCCATGGTGTGGAGGAGAGGCGCAAAAAGAATGATAAAGAAAAGGAGAGGGAGAAAAAGGAGAGGGCGCTGCTGGCCGGCGGACCCCGCAAAGGGGGGCTATTGTGCCGGAACGCTAGCATGTTCCACGCGCACTAGTAGAGCAGACTGTGGCCAGTAAGGCCGCTCTGCTTACTCGGCACTCACTATTGTGTTGGCTCATCGGGTCAGGCCTCGACAAACACACACATGCTAGCTGCCAATCTGAGCCACTTCACATTCACACACAGACTGAGCAAAACACACAGGCATATCTCAATAAACATATACGTTTATCACTAATCACAGTCCAGTGACAATGGAATACCTATCATGACTGAAAGGCCATGGTTCACACCTACAGAGCCCACCGACACCTGATATAATACACTTTTTTGGTCTCACATCCATGTTACAGTAGATGTTCCTACACTTCATGAATGTGTGGTACTAGATCTAAACAGAAGCACATTTCTTGGCTTTTCCACTATTGGTGAAATTCTTCAGAGTGCAGAAATGTTTTTCTTATAGTATACCTCCATCTTGTGGTAAAATCATGGTAGACTAAAGAATGTAAAACTTCAGCCTTTTAGAATGATGGATTACTGTTCATGGGTGCAGTTGAGGAAAAACTGACATTAGAGCTTTTATGTCATTTTTTAATACAGCATCACTGGATTCAAGGTAGGACCCTACTTATATAGTAATACATTCGAGTGTGTGGGTATGTGTGTGTGTGTGTGTGTGTGTGTGTGTGTGTGTGTGTGTGTGTGTGTGTGTGTGTGTGTGTGTG
>JBBJLR010000013.1:14324688-14339026 GCA_037577145.1 Brachypetersius gabonensis | reverse complement strand
TTTTTAAGAAGCTTCCCAATGGAAACCTCGACAAGACTAAGGTTGTTTGCACCTTGTGCAATGCAGAATTAGTTTACGGTAGGAGTTGAGAAACCTGTTCTCAAAGACTTACTTTTAGTCACTATTTTGGTAGCACACATATTCTGAATGCCTTCGGCAGAATTCAAATGAGCCATTTTGGAATTTAATCTAGATTAATTCCAAGGTTACAGTGAGATTTATCGAGATTAAAAAAATAATCTATGCCCACTACTAGTTTTAAGACAGCTATAGTATGACGATTACATTAAAGTCAGTTTGTATCTTGCATTGCCATTTACATGTTGTTTTGCTCATTCTCAGCTTCATAGCAGAGCTCTAAGATCTGAAGATTGGTTTTGTTGTGCTCTTACTGTAGATTTCCTGTGTGTGTATAAGGTGAGATGCACCTCTGTTTTCTGTTACTATAATTGCTGTTGTACCCATTCAGTACTGTTGCTGTTGCTGTTACTATAATATTGTAAAACAATTTTGTTATTCCAGTGCCCAGTATGCTGCTCCGAGTCATGTTCAACAAGGATGACATCAGGAAGATACCAGACACTTGAATTCTTCACATTACTGAAATGTAAGCTTGACGTGGATGAAGAGACTTTGATAATGAGCTGTGCAACTTGACAAACTTGTCTGATCTTCCTGAAGGAAGGGTGACATTGAAGGTAACTGTCAAGAACGCAACAAAGTCATACCACACAGATTCAACATTGGACACTGCAAGTGCCTCCACATGTTCTCATGAAGACCTTTCCACCAGACGACAGCCTTGGCCTGAGATAACAAGATTTCTATATGATGTAGAGTTGCAGCTTAAAAGGGGCAACAACACCTACCAGAAAGATGGAACTTTGCTGTATATAAGGAAAGACACTAAAAGTGAAATTCTTGACAAGCTGGTGGAAACAATTTACTCATTCACTGCCTACCCATGAGAGATACACCACATTGTTGCACATCAAAAACATCCTTGCCTTCGGGAACCTTCCAAGGGTTGGTACTGCTGGAAATTCAGCTCCTGAAACTACAGGAACAAGCTTCATATGGCTGGATGCTCTGAAGTTAACAGCCGCTCCTCAGGACCTAAACAGAAACTTAAGAAAGCTAAAAAAGCTGAGGTCAACTTTCTTCCAGACTTCCTTACAGGAAGAACTGAAGATGTCCTGGAAGAAAAGAGATTGCAGCTTATTGAAGAGATGAAGAAGAAGAGGTCAGATATGAAGAAAATTGAAGAAATGATGGTCAGCTCCTTCTCGTTGCGCAGTAAACAAATTGAGGAAGAACATTTGCCTCGGTTATTGACTCTCGGGCGAAGACGGAGAGATTTCCAGAGCTTAAGAATGTCCTAAGTGCTCAAAATGTGCTTTTCAAGAGTGATAAATGATGTGCTCTGTCTTTCAAGAATTCCAAAACAATGAAAAGGGTTGTCACTTTAAGAGGATTACCATATTTCCTCAGTGAAGACCTAACAAGGTTTCTCAGGACTGCTAAAGTATTCTGATTTTATGACCTATCGTACTATGACCTATGAGCACACACCAGACCAGTTCTAGCAAACTGACTATGATGCTGATTGCCCATGGCTTTGTTGATGTGGCAAATGGGCCAGCAAAGATGTGCCTATATCGGTGAAGCTGCGTGTACCACTCAAATTTGGGTCACAAACACTCATTGACAGGCATGACACTTATCATTCAACATCTGACTGTTGTCCTGGTGAGTTTCACAGTTTATTAATTGACATGATTCACACAAAACAGTAACTTACAACCAAATACCTACATGTTAATTAAAACAATCCAAACAGGCCCAAGGGAATGGATAGAAAATGCAACATGAATTTAGTGTGGAAACATGTTTTGAGGTTGACAATTTGAGGCAATGTGGATGGGCGGAGCTTAAAAAATCCCTATGTTGGGGAATGACAGGAGTGTCAATGTGAAAACCACTTGATTATTCTGACATTGTGCAAAATCTTCAACCCACTAGTCCTACAGCACATGTTTTCCTCCACACCAGTACTTATTTTCCCTTTGTTTGGACAGGCCACGGTCACCGAAGAGAGCATGGCAAAAGAGATGAATGTCGGCATCATCCTGATAAAAGACGGAGAGGCGCCTTTACATGTCGGTGGTGCTTGAGGATCAAATCATCCTGCATGACATCAATGACTTCTCAAAAGTAGTAGTTATGTTAATGGGTCTACTCTATGCGTTGAACACTGACTATCCAACAGAGCTACGATACACCTCTGAAGTCACCCAGAAGGTTCTCATGAACATTGGTCCTGACCACTGCTCTGCGAGGGTTCATGGTCTGAGAAACAGATTTTATCAGTAGAATCTTTTCCACAGTTTTCTTTTTGAATTCGCCTTCCTCTCTGTAATTATGCTTATTAACCGCTCTAAAAGCCACTCAGTTGAGCGTTCCCACAAGGGTTTGACGTCTTTACTAAAAGGTCTTTTGTGAATACTAAAGCCTACCAATTTTGTTGAGCACTGTTTTACCTGAACTATTATGCACTTATTCTCACACATTCTAGTATGACCAATGGCTTAGTTTTCTGTTTTGGCACCAAAAAGAACAGTTTCATTTGTCAATTACAAAGTCCAGAGGGAACAACTTTTGATTTTACACCTTTATTTGTTATACATTGGATTGTGTCAGCGGTGCACAACGTAGAGTTGGGGTTTTTTGCTTATAAGGCAAAGCATGTTCTGTGATGAATACAAACGCGCACTGGCTTCATACACTGTGTTAAACTCTTTTCAGATTTAAAATCAATTACCCTAGTTTTCTTAAGTTATCAGTCCAAAAGGATTTAAGTGTACTTGAATTAATATCTAGTTCATGTGGAAAGAGTGCTTGTTTGAAATTCTTTAGAAATCATCATAACTCATTATCTCAAATTTGGTAAACTGAAAATAGTTGGGCAGCCCAGACACAGTGATTTACAGTGATTGTGATTTATTAAAATACAAACTAAATTATTTGAAGATACCGTGTGCTGTTTACACTGTGTCAAAATGTCATGAAGAACAGACTAATCCAATTTAAAACAGTGTTCTATTCATAAGGCCATTCATTTTATAGCATATAATAATACTGCTAATATTTAGAGGCTATGAAATTTGACCTCAATGTCCTTTTCATAATTAGTACTTTTCACAAAAATTCAATTAATAAAAGTAGACATGGTTTCTTGGACCATCAGGTGAAAATTATTTTTTTCCACCAGCTATAAACAGAAATAAAGACACTGGCATACCTTTATAGTAAAATGTTTTTGGAGATTTCCTGGTTCAAGTCCAACATCAGGCTGGTGGTTATGGAGTTGCCCCTCCGATCAGAAGGCCCATGGGTTTGAATCCCAGGACTGCCAGTGGCACTGGCTGCCCTCTGCTTCACTTGGTGAATGGGTTAAATGCAAAGAAGAATTTCACATTGTTCACGCTGTGTGCTGTGGTGTGTTCACATGTGACAATAAGTGGGCACTTAAATTTGCTTTACTATGACAATGCTGAAATTAAGAGTTATGTAAAAAACAGATAATTAGTTTTAAGAACTACACCATTCTTTCTCATTAAATGTATTATTTTATTTCGGTGCCTCTTGTTGATGGATAATAGACTTTTAATAGATGTGGTGGTTATAATCATGATCTGCTTCTGTGAAAACAAGGAACAACTGAATTGGTTTAATATGAGACTATTCTTATCTGTATATTTAGCTTACTAGCTAAGTTAGGCTAAGTTAGCATGTATATTTAAGACTTTATATGGAGCTAACATTAAGCAAACAAAGTATTTCACGAGAAAGAATGATGTATTTCTTAAAAACCAAGTATTTTTACCTAAAATTCTTTGACACTCTGTATCCATTAATATGATATATAATAATAATAATAATAATAATAGGATAATAAAAACGATAATAATAATGATGATAACAATAATAACTATTTTCATCGCCTTTAAGCTCACTTTACCATTGGCAAAATTTGATCGTTTGGGTTTTTCCCTTTGAATTTTTTATTTTTAAATCAGAACTGGACAATGTGCGCAGACTGTAGCAGAAATGAAAGAAATAAACTGCATTTATCACACACGAAGTGACCTTAACAGTAAAGCAAAAGCCCTTAAACCATGGTGAGTTCATACAACTTTAGTAGCTATAGAGTTTAGAGTTCATCTCGTCTGGCCATTAACATTATATGATACTGTAAATAACAGTATTACAGACCCTGAGTAAGTACAGTCAGTCCAGAGTAATTGAGTTGTATTAATTACCCCTACTACACTATATGGACAAAAGTATTGGGACATACCTCTTCATTATTGAATTCAAGTGTTTCAATCATGCCCATTGCCAAACCAAGCATACCAAGACATTTTGGACATCAAGACAATTCCAACTGTGCCCCAGTGCACAAATCAAGCTCCATAAAGACATGGCTACAGTTCGGTGCAGATGAACGTGACTGGCCTGCAGAGCCCTGACCTTAACCCCATCCAACACGTTTGGTATGAACTGGAACGGAGATTGCGAGCCTTACCTTTTCGTCCAACATCCGTAGCCTACATAAACGCTTTTTACATAGCCTACATAAAGCGTTTATGACCTCATAAACGCTTTAAATGAATGGGTACAAATACCCACATAAACTCCAAAATCTTGTTTAAAGCGTTCCAAGAACAGCCGAAGCTGTTATAACTGCAAAAGGGGTAACAACTCCATATTAAATGTTGCTTTTGAATGCAATGGAATTAAAGTCTCTGTTGGTGTCCCAATACTTTTGTTCGAATAGTGTATGTCCCTGCAGGTTTGTGTTGGGATTGGCTAGAAGTTCATGCTTACTACCAGGCCGCCATTCACGTTGTTTATATCTCCCACCCACCTTCCACAGGCCCCGCCCCTCGAACGTTTAACTGGGCCTGTGATCGAGCCGTCAATCAATCCCTTAAAACGGGTGAGAAACAAAATTACGCTCCTCCTGCCAGACCACCACCCTTCCTCACTCTCACACATACTGCTGCCCCCTGTCCCCCACCCGCCCGGTGGTACCATGGCGTCTGGCGAGGAGGACGGAGCGGTGGAGGAGAAAGAAACCAACAACAAGAAGAAGAGGACTAAAGGCGCCATCGCCACCGCATGGCTCACTTTCTACAACATTGCAATGACGGCAGGGTACGTGTCTGAATAAACCCTCGACACTTTAACTGAAGTGTGGCAGGAGACTGTCTGTGCACTAAACTCCAAGTGTATCCGTTTATACTTTCTAACGAGCTCGGACTTCAGTAAACCCGGGTTAAATCAGACTCAGACTCGGACCGGACTGAAATACGGTCCGCTGGGGTCGGGAATAACGCGCAGGGGGTTTTCCGCGCAGGGGGTTTTGCGCGACCACCTTTCCAAATACGGTCGACTGGAGGGCGGCGGAGGCGCTCCGATAAGTTTAGCCGCACTCTGACACTGGAGCTTCTCTCTGAGAGCCCTGCCTGAATAACTCCCACGAAAACCTCTATAATAATCCATTAATAACCTGTTATTACGGCTTACGCGTGTTTCAGACTTCTCTGAGTGTTTCTCACTCTCTAGATTAGGACTAAACTGCAGTCAGTCACCATTTCTAGTCTAAGTTTAGTCTTCACCTGGATCGGGCCTCTGGCGTCAGAAGTGATCAAACTGAAAATGAAGGCCAATAATGACCATTCGATTTTAAATGTCATTTGTTTTTTGTAGTGAGTCTGTAGTCTTGTAAACGTACATGACAATGTGTCAGAATTGATATCAGCCATATAGGCTGTAATAATGCACTCAGTGGTAGTCCTGCATGAATAACGCCCACAAAAAGGTCAACATTAATGCGTTAATAACTTGATTATATGTCTTAAGACTAGGACTAAACTGTCAGCAAGTGACCATTTTCCAGAAAAAGCCTAAACCTAGAGGTCTAAAATGGAGGCCAAGAATGACCATTAGATATTAAATGTCATTTGTTTTGTCCACTCAGTAGGAGTCGTGTGTGAATAACGCCTTATAAACATCCACAATAACGCGTTAATAACTTTTGTCATAAGTGTGTTTAAGACTTCTAAGAGTGTTTCCCATATGTACGTTAACTCTAGACCAGGACTAAACTCCCATCACTCACCATTTCTTTGCAGTGAATCTGTAGTCTGTATTGGTTTAGGCTACAATAATGCACTCAGTGGGAGTCCTGCGTGAATAACGCCTTCAAAAACCTTGACATTAATGTGTTTATAACCTGATATCATGTCTTAAGCATGTTTAAGACCTTTCAGAGTGTGTCCCATGTTTAAGATCTCCCAGAGTGTGTCTAGACCAGTACTAAACTGCAGTCATTCTAGGTTTAGGCTTAGATATTTTCATTAAATGACCTTGGTTTACTCTGCAGTGATATTGAAAATGCATCCAGGAGTCTGTCTATTAATGACAATGTGTCAGTGTTAATAATAATCCTATGTAAATAATGGCTACAAAAGTGTCTACATTAATGCATTAACAACCTGTTAATATGTCTTACGCATGTTTAAGGCTTCTAGACCTGCACTAAGCTGCAGTCAGTCACCATTTTTAGGCCTCTGGATCAGGCCTCTGACCATGAGATGTTTTCATTAAGTGTAATTTGTTTTCTTTGCCGTGAGATTGTGTAGTAAAATACATCACGATGTTGTTGAGCAGTCTCATAAAAATATATGGAATGATCTATTAATGATAATTGATCAACCATTTGGGCTAAAATAATGCATTTAGTGTGGGTCTTGTGTAAATAACACCATTAAATCCCTACAATAACACATTAATAACCTGTTGTTCAGTTTTATGCATGTTTAAGACTTCTCAGATTGTTTCCCACTCTAGACCAGGACTGAACAGATTTTACAAACCATTTTTAGTCTAGGTTTAGGCTTCTTCTATATCAGGCCTCTGGAGTCAGAGGTGATGAACTGAAAATGAAGGCCAAGAATGACCATTAGAAATTAAATGTCATTTGTTTCTTTGCAGTAAGATTGTGTAGTATAAATAACATGAATGTTGATGAGCAGTCTCATAAAAGAACATGTTATCATCTATTAATGACAACGTCTCAATATTAGGCCACGGAATATCACGACTTCCCAGGAAAATGCTCAAAGCTACCCAGTAACAAGGATGTCGAGTGTCATTCGTCTTTATTTCTATATCTTCCTCGAGCCTTTGACCTTTAGTTGCGCCCACCTGGACCTTCCCCAGGTTCTGATCAAGAGGAACTAAATCACACATCCCCTGCTTAAACACAGAAGGAATATGTATCTTTTAATACATAGCTCTTCCTCCTCAGCCTGTAGTCTTCGCATGCTTCAACTTTCTTACCCGGTGCTCCCACACATTAGTACCCCAACCGTGTAACTTATTCTACTGTTAGTCCAGCTACCATCCAGGGGATGGGGACAATTTGATAAAAGCATACTTGATCTTCCTTTGTAATCATGTGAAAGGCTACACTATACACTAAATATCTATTTGACAAAAAAGTGACAGCCCAAAGAATTCAACGACTTTGCAAGTGTACCGGATCGCAATTTCCGAGAAAGCAGCTACTTACGGAATTTGTCCTTGGCTTTTGAAAAAGACCGGTTCATTCTTGAGGAGACATGGCTTTAAATGGAACATGGCACAGCTGAACCTGAATCCCAGTGGTACAACTTCTGCACTCATTTGGGGGGAAACCATTTATATGAGAGTACAATATTTAGGTGGTAACTCTGTGATATTAAAAGTCAGTGTTGAGATTTTGTTTTGAGTAATCATGGACAATTTCTACTGGTCTTTTTGTCCTAAAATTTTGATCAACTGTAAGATGCAACAGGCATTTTCAAAGAAAAAAGAAACGTGGTTCTGTTCCGACTGTAATGTAATACGCGTTCAGACTTTCTGTGTGCGGACGAAGACTCGTAAACCATGTGGTTTTCATGTATGATTCGGGATTTGAATGTGCCCCTGAAACATCTGTTAAATAACTTTTCTAATATTTAGTAGTTGTGTGTACTGAATGTGACATGATGTGATCTAGGTGGCTGGTGCTGGCTCTTGCAATGGCTCGGTTCTATCTCCAGAAGGGCACACATAAGGGCGTGTACAGAACCATAGCAAGGACACTAAAGTTTTTCCAGACATTTGCTTTGTTAGAGGTACGCACCACTTTTTTCTCCTCGCTCTTTTTCTTTCTGTCAGTTCTACCCTTTAACCCTCAGTCATGCTGCTCGACTCGCTGTGTTTTCATTTCTTTTCTTTTTGAGCAGACACGTTCACTAATTGAATTGGGATGTTTTAATGAGCCAGTCCTGTACTTTAAACGACTCCCTCTCTTCCTCTCACACTCATTTGCCTCTTATATTTCAGGTTGGGCACTGTGCAATCGGTATGTACCACCTAATCTACATACGCACTTCAGCATACAGCACATGACAGATGAGGAGTAGATGAAAAGCACCTGTGTCTGAGTATGTGTATGTACGTGTGTTAAAGGAATCGTGCGGACATCAGTGATTGTGACTGGGGTCCAAGTGTGCTCTCGAATATTCATGGTTTGGTTTATCACTAATAGTATCAGACAGGTGAGTGCAAACATGCAAACACAGGATTAAGACAAGGACTCTGAAACTGGGTTTTAGTCGCAAAGTAACAAGAAGTATTGGAATATGGGGGGAAATGTGATAAAATTAGAGATGAAAAGCGTGCATAGATGTTATTACGAATATGAATATTATCCCTTTGACATATTTGTTACTAACCAATATAGGTGTAATAACAATCACAGCAATCTTGGTTAGGAATTAGTTTCAGTTTCCAACAAAGTCTAAAACCCCTCAACGGCTCTATATAGGTTTTAATGATGCATAGCAACTATTGAAACAGGTACTGACAGTATTTTGTGATGAAATGTAAACTTGTAACAGTGCCACAAGCGTGTTAAGTTCAAATTTCTTCAGGCAAATCATTTTAGCTCAATCTGTTGAAACAATTCGTGACAGATCAAAATACAAAAGCTCATTTATAGAAAAACATCTAACATATCACTACAAGAACCGACAGGTCACTTACTGTCTTAATGTATCTCAGATCTTGAAAAGCGCAGGTTCTATATTTTTATACGCCGCCATGAAAAAAAGACTGCATCATTTCAATATGAAATATATGTTTTGTTTAGTCAATACAGGAGTGATAGTACTGAAAAACAAAATCTAAAGAATATGGAATATCTAATGACTGTCTTTTTTTTTAAGAGAAGGACCTTTTGCTCATTATTGTTATTTACATCTTTTTTAGGTCCAGAATCAGGAAAGTGTGATCTTGTTCCTGGTGGTGTGGACAGTAACTGAGATCACACGTTACTCCTTCTACACCTTCAAACTACTCAACCATCTGCCGTACTTCATCAAATGGGCCAGGTGCAAAAGCAGCACGGCATGGAAAATCCCAGCAGTGCATGGTTGCTGTTCCTCCTAGCGTATTGTACTGACATAGGTTAGAATTACTTACATTTTCTCTTTCTCTCACCTAGTCCATAGACTGCATGTCTGAAGCATGACACACAGAGTTGCTGGGCAATACATTTGTGATGATTTGAGATGACATCGTTGATAAAAGCCCCCGACAAACGTTCTCTTTTCCTTGGCCCTGAAGGAATACAAATAACTTTCAGACTCTTTTTTATTAAACCCTAGTAGATTTTGAGGCCGCTTTACAGAGCAGTGTGAAGCCGTTTACCTCATTTGCTCTGGCTGGAAAAAAGAACTCGCTCTGATAGGCAGTAAAACGTATGTCATGGCATTTTGGACCAAAGCAGAAACAACCCATAAAATAATATGTTCAGAACAGAGCAACAGATTCAGAGGTTTTCAGCAGCTTTCGTGAAAGTCAGTGCAGCACGATATTGAGGAGCATAGTGCAGAGTACTCTAAATTGTTACCACAGATGACATTTTCTTGTTATGTGTGTCTCAAGGTATCATTAAAACAAACGCAGATGCTGCCAAACTAAGAAACATGCGTTCCAGTTTTTGTAGATTTGCGTGAGATGTTTGGTCCAGCCATTGTTCACAAAAGGGTCCTCAAATGTTATTATTATGTGATTTCTGACTAAATTCTTTATCTGGTCCATAAAAAGCCTACCCATACACAGATGCTGCCTTTAAGGCAATGTGCAGGACAGTTAACAGCTGGGTGGTTTTATAACAGTAAATGACTGTTCCAGCAAGTTATAACAACATTAGTTACTGTTGCTATATCCGGGAAACTCTCGGCTTGGTCCACCTGGCAAAATCCGTAACACTTGTGTGAACACTAAAAAGTTCTCTAGCATAATGGAAATCTTCAAGGCACACAGCAGTGTACCCCTGAAGGCACATTTTTCAAAGATAAACTGGCTTTACTAGATGTTTACTATGTTCAAGAAAGCAGGCCAATCGAAATAAAAGTGAATTCTGGAAATGTTTATATTAATCACACCAGGAAACACTTTACTTTAGCAAAAGTCAGAATAGTTTTGGTTCAAGCTGAGGTTAATCAGTGTTCAATCCAAACAGTAAACAGTCGTCTGGGGAAAGAAATGAACACTCGAGAAATAACTCTTTGTTTGAAAGACACAGGGTGTTAATGAGAGTATGAGAAAGAGTTAAGCTCTCAGTATCAGCATGACATAACAGCTGACCTGAGTGTCTATGGAGCACACTGGCTAGCATTTAGCAGGCTGGTCTAGAAAATGAAGATTTGCCCCTAATGCCATGTTTTACTGGTCACTCAATTTTTTTATGTTTTAATTTGAAAAACTTAAAAAAAAATTTTTTTAAATTTGAAAGAGTAGGTTACTATGCTGTACGTACAAACATACTACATAAGAAATCAAACCAGGAAAAAACTGCAGTATAGCTGCAGTAACTTCTTCTGTTGAAGAAACAGTTGCTATCCTGCGACTCAGCAGCCCCCCCCCACATAGACACTCACAATATATTGGCCTCTTAACAAGAATGTCTGCCAGGTTGTCTCTCTCAGTTGGTTGAAATTTTCAGGATTTGTGTGTGTGTGTGTGCATGTGTTCGGTGTGTATCTTGTTTAGGCCCCTTGTGAGGTGTTCAGCTGCTCCTGTTTTTAAGACTGTCTGTTTTGGGCATGGAATGCCTGTCCACTATTAGCGTCACTCCCCTACATGCACACACGCTTCCGTCCTTCTCCCCAAGACTACCGTTTCCCCATGAGCCTTATGCCACAAACTACAAATTCTTACACCTCTTCAGCACTAAACATACACACCCTAAATATAGAGTGCCCCCATTTTCAACTTGGGGGTGGAATTGCACTGAAAGTGGTGGAGAAGTCATTTTATCTATGCTGGACATAGCCAGAGTTACGTTGTGCTCTGAAACCAACACAATCAGCTACAGGAGCGTGAAAGGTTTTAGATGTTAGCTAAACTGTGCTGGCCCCATCTTATTAACATCAGGGTAATCACATCCCTATAGTGTGGAGCTCTTGTGTGTAGAGGCTGTCTGGTATGACTGTCTTCATAGTTGATCTAGCTGCAGTGTGCTAAGTCAGCTAAAGCATGCCAGCTGTCCGCAGTGAGGTCATCAGGCAGAGCCTAATATTTGCCTGGCACTGGCACACACAGGGATGATAAAACAGCTGGTATTATGTCAGCTGGCAGAGACCCCTACACACCTGTACTGGGGTGGTGAAGTGTATTTTTAAGTGTTTACAAAAAACATTAGATTTAACGATTTGGTATTGATAGTTATTTGCGGGAGGGAATAATTGATGTTCATTATACATTTTAATGCAATTACAGGGGGTCCTCGGGTTACAACAGTGTCAACACACAGTGTTTCGAGTTTCCCATTGCTCACTCCCATTCCCACCGTTAGCTTATGTGAAAGTGATCTTTCTGTCATACGTGAACACACCGCTGCACACAGTGCGAACAGCACGAAACTCTTACTCTGCATTTAACCTCTGCCTTGCTCAGGCGGTCTAGCGGTCTTGGGAATCAAACCTGGGCTCATCTCATCACAGGGCGAATGGCTTAACCACTAGGCCACCAGCTGCTCCACGGACTGTGTGGGTGAAATTGTTTGGTTGCGCGGTGGAAGAATACGCAGAATACCGCAACGTATAAGTGAGGGAGTTTTCCTTACACTCTCAGGTGTTTGGTCCGCTGAGTCTATTCTATGAAACTGTTAGAAAAACACACGCCTCAGTGAATGGTGGTCATTAAAGTGGGCTTACCAGCATGGTAATCAAGCAATGTTGTCTGTAGTGCTGATGATCACTTAACAATTTCTTCAGCATAGATTTTTAGCTCATTTTAGCGCCTCTTTTAGAGGCCAGTGTCTAAGCTTACAACATATAGACTTATATGGCGACTCACCCTACTCTCTCTCCCCTACATTACAGAGGAGACTTGACCACAAAAAATCACATTTTTAAATTATCTCAACAGGGTTTTTGTCAGAGTTGAACTTTTTCCAATTCCTGACACGACCTTTGAGGAGATGTGGCTCCAAAAAATCTGATGGGATAAAATAAAATCATAGATAGGTAGGTAGGTAGGTGGGTGGGTAGTCAGGTAGGTAAGTGGGTGGGTATGTGGGTGGTTAGGTAGGTAGGTAAGTGGGTGGGTGGGTGGCTGGGTGGGTAGGTAGGTAGTTAGGTAGGTAGGTAGGTAGCTAGGTAGGTAGGTGGATATGTGGGTGGTTAGGTAGGTAGGTAAGTGGGTGGGTGGGTGAGTGGGTGGTTAGGTAGGTAGGTAGCTAGGTAGGTAGGTAATACAAAAGCAATAATAATATGTAACAAAGAGCTAAATGGTTGGCTTTTCGGCACGAGTCATAATGCTGCATAATGCTATTAAAAACAGCTGATTCTCCATTTTACAAGATACAAATAAATTTAACACTAATCTCAAGAATATGCAAGGAATATATAAGCCTATATTAATTGCCCTCAGTGACAAATGTCACAGGAGGTTCAGATAGTGTTGATCCTGCTCCAACAAACCCAGTAAGGATGCTTTTAACAGTAAGCTAAGCTAAATCAGGAAACGTCCTTTATGACTAGGTTCTGGTATATGATGTGTTCACATTAAAATACATATTACTTTAAATTGAATAGGGGATCCCATACAAGAGCTCTATTCTACATATTTTAAAGAAAGAATCTGAAAGGTTAACTAAGTAACACTAACCATTCGTGATGATGAACAGTTTGCAGTGATTGATTTGAAACATTTTGAATTTATGAATGCATGTGTGAATGTATTTCAGAAGTAAAGTGATGCTTATAGGTATTTCACTCATGTTCTCTTTCTTGTAGGTATAATCTGTTCATTGTCTTGTACCCTTTGGGTGTGATCGGTGAATTGATGTCCATATATGCTGCTCTACCATATGTTCGGAGATCGGGCATGTACTCTTTGAGGCTTCCAAACGAGTACAATGTCTCCTTTGACTACTACTATTTCCTCATCATCGTTATGCTCTCCTACATCCCATGTAAGAATTCCTCTTAATATTAGTCATCCACACACATGCATCCACTTTGCACAAAATAAATGTAGAAGCATATTTTTGCATGCAATAGTTCTGTTTACTATTACTGTTAATGCTGATTATGCACAATGTCCTCCACTATTATTGGCACCCCGAATAAAGATGTGTATATCTTTAAAAATTAATTAGCAGGTGTTGTTCGTCAAGAGTTCATTAGTGGAATTTCTTGCCTTCTTAATGTGTTTGGGACCATCAGTAGGGTCGGTACACAGTTAATGATCCTATTCCATCCACTATGCTTCTACTCCACATTATGGCAAGAACCACTTAACTAAGTAAAATGAAACAACATTATTACCTTTTTACAAAACATGTTCAAACTAGAAAAACAAATGTTTACTGCATAGTTCCATGTGTTCCTTCATCATTTTGTTTGTTTTCAATATAATCTACAATATTAATCTACAAATATTAATCTACAAAGAAAAAACACTGAATGAGTATATATATATATTAGTGGTGGGCTGTTATCGGCGTTAATGTGCTGCGTTAACGTGACACTCTTATCTGGCGATAAAAAAAATATCGCCGTTAAACTATTCACAAAGTTGTGTTGGGAGCTGGGTCTATACTCCCAACACAACTTTCACCTTGATATTTTAGCGCCCAGGCTTAGCCCCCGGGGTTGTAGGAAGGAATTAGCGTGTATAGAGGGCTGAAAACTTTTCACCAAACCTTTCCTTTCACTTAAGGAAACAA
>JBBJLR010000013.1:14313517-14324588 GCA_037577145.1 Brachypetersius gabonensis | reverse complement strand
CTCTCTCTCTCTCTCTCTCTCTCTCATTCATTCATTCACTCGCTTTCTTTTTACAGACTCACACATTCACTCTCTCTCGCTCTCTCTCTCTCTCTCGCCTCACGTTTTCAGCGCAGAGGTAACTACCATAACTCTTTTTGAATATCAGGACACTGACGGAAAATCAGCGTGATATTTTGCAGGTTCTGACAGGAAGGTTTGCTGTTTAGCTGTTTGCAGCTGTGTCCTTTCTCACTTAGTCGTTTCTTTCTCCACGCTGCTGTACAAAGATCGGTTTAACACTGCTCGTCTAATTTAATTATTCTATTACAGCGGTTGAGGGGTGTATTGTCATGCCAGGCTGTAGCAGAGTTAGTTTATATCCTACACTCGTGATCTCTTCCTGGTCTAAACCCCGCCTAAAAACCCGCCAACTTTCTTCTCTAACCTCTTACAGACCAGTTCCCCCTGCTCACCACCAAGAGGGTTTTCTGGAAGGGCATTTTGGAGGAGCTGCTGTGGTTCATAAAGGTACGTTTATAGTGTTGAAGCAGCGTGGTAAATTAGCTTTAGCTTCTTCTGTAAATGGCTCCTGGGATACGAGGTTTACTGGTAATCTGTAGATGCACTTATCGGTAACATAGAAATAAGTAGGGAAAAGGAGGTGTATTATAAACTGAGTTATAAGAGATTTTGTTCTAGTAGTAACCCCTTTGTGGGTTTGAATCCCAGGACTGCCAGTGGCCACACACTGCTCCCTCTGTGTTCCTGGCTGCCCGCTGCTTCACTTGGTGAAAAAAGGCAGAGAAAAAAAAAACCACACTGTGTGCTGTGGTGTGTTAATGTATGACAAATGGTCCTGGAGGGCTAGTGTCCATCACAGTTTGGTTGCTGCTCTCACACACACCAAACAATTGACAGATCTGATGGACCAGGTGTGGTTGAGCTATAATATCACCGAACTGCAAGACATGGGCCCTCTAGGACCTGGGAGACCAAATGCAGCATAATCACTGATTGATACTGAATACCACACACATACATTACTGAGAAATAATACGATGGGTTTTCACCAGCATTTACAATAGCTGTGCTGTAGGAACATCTGGAACGTGGTTAATCCAGAGGCAAACTAGGAGTCGTCGATCTAACTCCTTTTTTCTTGTAGGGTTCAACCAATGCCAAGAAGCTTTCAGAGAAAGGTGTGAAGATCTGGGATGCGAATGGCTCACGGGACTTCCTGGATAAGAGTGGATTCACTGAGCGTGTGGAGGGCGATCTGGGCCCGGTGTACGGTTTCCAGTGGAGACATTTTGGTGCGGAGTACAAAGACATGCACACAGGTATATCTGGGACTTGTTACAACATAAATACAGACCACAATAAAGATGAATCTAATGACTAGTTTAAACATTGTTTGTAATAATAGCCATTTAAAACATTTCTGTTTGGGGTTGACACCAAAGTTTGACTAATGAAATGAATGGTCACATACAAGATGCAGCAAGACTGGGTTGGACAGAAGACAAAATCTAAACATGAAGCTTACTCAACAAAACCATCGCTGTTTATTCAATAATCAAACAAGGAGGGTTCCATCAGCTGCCTATTGGGATCATCTTAACTAGTAGACATTTACATTTATGGAATTTCGCAGACACTTTTATCCAAAGGGACTTCCATTATTACAGAGGACAGTCTCCCTGGAGCAACTTGGGGTTAAGGGTGTTGCTCAGGGACCCAGTGGTGGTGCTGAAGGTAGGATTCGAACCCACGACCTCTTAGTCTGGAGGCAAGTATACTACCCACTGAGCTACCTCCACCCGCCACTTACGGACAGTATTTGTGCTCAGATGCTCTGAAAGCCCAGCCCCGTTCACCGGCACTGTTGTTAATGGCTGTGCCTACAAGGAACGAGAACCTTTTAAAACCACAACTGAACTCCCAGACGTTATAGCCTTTATATTTAATTGATTGCAAGAGCCAGAAGTTGCAATGCATTACATTTTTGAAGTTTTGGAAAGTTATTTCCAGATTTCAAAGTTAAAAATGTCTTCAGAACGTGTTCAGAATCCTGTGAGTACTGATGAGTGTGTCTTGTTAACAGATTACTCTGGCCAAGGTGTTGACCAGTTGCAGAAAGTCATTGACACCATCAAGTCTAATCCAGAAGACAGGAGGATCATTATGTGTGCTTGGAATCCTAAAGGTACTGGAGGAAAAAAAAACACATGCAGTGCACTTTTCCAGAGCCTTTCTGGAATCATGCGTAAAATCAACACTAACTGGGTGATATGGCAAATATGCAGCATCCGCATCATCATCATCAGTGTTCTACAATTTACAGTTGTGCCACATTTTAAAACGTTTTAAACTTGCTACAATTGTTTCTTTTCTCAACACCCCACCTCCCACCAAGCCCACACCCAGTGTTAGAAATGAACAAAAAGACATGACTTTTTGATCAAATAAATTACTAAAATATGGAAATGGAATTGTGAGCTGACATCTTTACAGGCTTCATGTAGTTTATGCAGTTACTACACACTACTTTCTTGTTTTTAGGCATTCTGTAATTGACCAGTATGTCACTTTTAATAATACACACAGTTCTAGCTTTAGAGACACTACCCTTCATGTACTATGTCTTTCTCTTTTCCAGATTTGCCCCTGATGGCTCTTCCACCCTGCCATGCTTTGTGTCAGTTCTTTGTCTCTGATGGCGAGTTGTCATGTCAGTTATACCAGCGTTCGGGAGACATTGGTCTGGGTGTGCCCTTCAACATCGCCAGCTACGCTCTATTGACCTACATGATCGCTCACATCACAGGCCTCAAGGTAAATGCACACATGATTCCTATTTTAAAATATATGCATATCAAAGCCCCTGGCTTCCCTTTCCTTGGCAACTGTCCAAGCATAAGTTATTTGTTTTCTCCTTTTTCATAAAGTGTCAGTTCCGTTTATCAGATTTTAAACATCATAGTTGTGAATCACAGTTTGTTATTCCTGAGGACGTGCATTCTAGTGTTTTCTGCTGTTCTTGAAGAACAAAATTAGAGAACGTTAAAATAATTTGCATAATGTTATACTTAAACACATCTTCAAATATGGTTTATAAAGTATTGACCAACGGAGGGGTGTTACAACAAAGGTGTGCAAAACCTGTTGGGCTAACAGCAGATATAGCACTTGACTTAGTAAAGGACATGCAGCCAGTCTGGGGTTTTTTTTGTTTGTTTGTTTGTTTTCCTTCATATTTTTGTATTTATGTACGCATGTTCTTGCTTCCTCCCAATACGACACACTTCTGCACATTTTAAGATCAATTACTTTGTATTTCAATCTCTTATTGGAAATAAGTATAGTGTTCAGTATAAATCAATACATTTTTTGAAGATGGTACTTATACTAAAATCAACTAAATGTAACTTTAAAGATATTTTAAGATTTGCAAACTTGAGGTTTGGGGCTTAAAAGAGGCTCTGAATTATTCTGTTGAGAAAGAAAGCCTTAAAAATATGGCAACTACTTTGTTACTCCCTAAAAGTCCATGGTATTTTTTTGGTTCGTCATTCTTGCGTTACTACAGCTGCTGAAAAACAGTATTCTAAGAGGCTCCTTGCTACTTGATGTAATAAAAATGGTTGGTGTGGGTTTAGTCTGTTCTTGATTTTGTTTCTCTCCCTTCCTTTGCAGCCTGGTGATTTCGTACATACTCTTGGTGACGCTCACATCTACCTCAATCACATTGAGCCACTGAAAGTGCAAGTACGTTGTGAACTATATTCATACAGTTTGCGTGGATGTGTGCATGTGTGTTTTGCTGATGTTCACATTGTAATTTTTTTCTCTCTCTAGCTTCAGAGGGAACCCCGGCCTTTCCCCAAACTGAAGATCCGTCGTACTGTGGAATGTATCGATGATTTCACAGCTGACGATTTTGAAATCTGTGACTATGATCCTTATCCTGCCATCAAAATGCAAATGGCTGTTTGAACAGTGGTGAATAATTTGGCGCATATGAGACTGAAACAGTATCAGATCAGCACAGCACTAAAATATGCTTAAGATGACAGGTAAGGGTAAAATGCAGAAGGCATTGATTAATGCACTCAGCAAACTTTTGAAAGAAAAAAATGTATTTGAAGATATTTTAAACAGATTTGGCATGAGTATTAATGATTAGAACGCTCTCACAACAGATGTGCCTCTATTAACAAATATATTTTTTTAACATATATGTGAAAGAATTTGTTTCCCAAGGTTATTTCACAATCCACAGTAATTCATACAGGAGAAGAAAAAAACCCCACCACAACACGTCAGGCACCAGAAAATACTCGAAGACTGTTATGATCCTTGTTTCTCAAGAATGGATCTCCATACCTCTCCGTGAGGGAAATGGTGTTTCTGCACAGACTCCTCCATCATCTCAGTTGAAAAGCCAGGATCCTAAAGACACAATTTGTTGGGAACACATTTATAATCTAAAATAAATGAATGCACTTCACATCAGATGCTCAAGTCGGTTATAAGGTGCCATGTGTGAAGTTCTAGAAACCTTCATGCAATTAAAAGACTTGTTTATGAAGTTGACTTGAATAGGTGCACATAGGCAGACACATTTAAAGCCTGAATGCACTAAGCATTCTTACCGATGTCTCAGCTCTGAAAAATCACACATACCGAACAAGTTGTAAGATGTTTTATTCAAACGTTTCAAGCAATATTTAACCGCCTACATCAGAGAAACCCAAGTACTGCAACAGTATACAAGTGAAATGGAATTTGGATTAGGATTGCATGAGATGATTGTGTGTTGGGTAGTGTATGAAACTCATCAAAAACACGGTTTCAAGATATTATCAACACTTCACTAATAAATGACTTGTCCAAGTTGACCTTGAACCCTTTTGGTTTCGAAACTCACCTTAGGAGGCATGTAGTGGGCATTTCTGATCACAGTGGGGCTTTTGAAATGCTCATGCAGGTGGTCCACAAACTCACACATCCTGTCAGTAAGAACAGTGTATAAGAGGTAGTGCAGTGACAACACATCCAGGTACCTTGTGCAAAGTATAGCTCCACAACTCGAATGTAAATTGATGTAAAGTCATTTTGGAGCATTTATTTTGGTTCAATAGAATAGTTGACAGCAGCTGTTTGGGTTAAATGATGTTGGAGAATTCAGTTCTGTTGCTTTCGTCCATTTGAGCTTGTTTTTGGTCAGTTTCATAAAACATTTTGGCGTTCAAGCTTACTGTTTTGCAGCCTTTTCTTTGCAACTCGTAAAAATGTTGATTAAATCTGAGATCTTGAGCTCACTTTGCATTAAGGATTCTGTTTTTACTTTCAAAGTACAGTCATGAAGTTTTAACACCCTTGATCAAATTGCTTGTTCGGTTCATTTTCTAAGTGAAAATAAGAACACATTTACTTTCTTTTGTTATGTACAATATGATATGTGCAAGTGCAGTTTGTACTTTATGTACCATACATCTGCAATGTATAGACCACATGATAGGGTTTTATTCTATGTTGTTAATTTTAGCTAAAGTGTCTGGGGATGTGTACTTATTGTATGTATTTTCAGGACGTATAAGTTGATCAGATGTGCCCTGACTGAATTTCCTTCAAGAGGATTTCATGCAGTTCACTTAAAAGTCCTTTTAAAATGTCACTTTGAGATTTTTAACATTAAAACGAGTTCTAGTCCTGCAGTGGCTAGAAAATGTGATGGGTGTATAAAGATCATCCTGCTCTGCTGTTGAGAGAACGACCGCTCAGACTACCAGATCTGGAATTTGGCCCCGTAAGACTTCATATGGGTAAAGGTGACCTCCCCTTCCTCATGCTTCACCCCCCTTCCCAAATAAATAGCTTCATCGACTGGCGATGCTATGTGTGAGAGACCACTTTTGCCTGTAGGGACATGGCTTCCAAAAGAGTGAAGCATGGCTGTTGCTCGGTGCTTTAATGTACAAATGAGCACAAATTTATTTCCCTTAATAAGAGCCTCTGAAAAACCAGTGAATTAATTTTATTTTCTCTGGAAATGCACCGACAATACGATGAAGTTACCTAGCTTTTTACCCTTAGAATGTGGCTGTAACAGCTCTGTATCTTGCAGCCCAGTTAGCTACTGTCGCAAAAGTAAAGGTAGATAGCAGTCAGCATGTGTGTGAATACACATTAACTGAAGTGTTGTATTTCCTAGTTATTTGGACAACCATGCTGCTGTTAGTGTTATGGCATGTTATCTGCCTTTCCCCTCATTGAAATGACTGAGTGAACACCTCTGCAAACCTCAGGGTGAACAAATGAGAAGGGTACAATATGAGTCTTACAGCTATGGGGCTAGGCACTGATCTCAACTGCTTGGCTATCAAGGAAATCTCACTACAGACGAATACAACAGTCTTTTACCAACACGACCGCAGTAGCCATTAGCGCATGGTACCGTGGCCGTAAGCTGCCCCCCCCTGCTTCGCCTCTCTCCTCATTTAAAGTTATAGAGATAAAAAAACGGCGCATCCTCTGGAAATCTCATTGCTGGACTGGCTCTAAGTGGCTGTAATTCTGCACCAAGGCTGAATTTTGGAAAGAGACTTCAGATACAGTGTTAGGGGACCACTAAGACCTATATAAAAGCATTTAAAAAATCAGCATGTCGTGGGACCTTTAAGACCCCTGTTCCCAGCTCTGATAGCGGAATAGTCATGTGTTGCATATTTATAATTTCTCTACACTCCCACTTCATCTCAGACAGGGCTAATAGTGTACTAATTTAAATATAGTATCGAACACTGAACTTAAAACTTTATCACCAAAACACCCCTTGATCTCTTCATTTGTCGTCTTTAGTGGAAGATGCCTAAGTAGGGTGGAAATGTGAGAACAGATGTTGGAGATGGAACTTATGTATGCCAGTCATCCGCTGCTCTTGTTTTTACACTCGTTTGGTGACTGATTCTCACCTGTTTTCCAGACTGGCAGACACTGAAATGTAGTCAAACAGAATGAGATGCTGAACAAGCTCGCAAAGCCCCACTCCACCAGCATGAGGACACACCGGAACTGCAGGCAAATATATCTGATTTAGAATCAACTCAAGCTCGTTTAGAACAAAAAACCAAAAGCTACTCACAGTTCATTACAAGTTTTAAAGTACACACACACACACAGAGCTCACCCTTGAACTTGGCAGCCATTAGTATGATGGCGAGGTTTTCATTGACGCTGCCCACTCTACAGCTGTCAATCTGAACAAACTGCAGAGCGGAGGCCTGCAGAAACTGCTTGAACATCACCCTGTTGTGGCACTGAAACACACGTTGTTAGTCATTTTTATTGAACACATTTAAACGGTGCTATGGTTAAAGTGCATTGATTCACCTGTTCTCCTGTGGCAACTCCAATACCCAAAGGTGCAAGAGCCTGAAACACAGACTCTGACTGTTAGAGTGATTTACAAGAAAATCCAACTTTCCCAAAATGCTTTTTAGTTCTGCACTGGAGTTTTGAGAGACAGCTTCTTTTTAAGGGGTGTAGCTGTTTAACAAGGGTCCCCACAGTGTTTTCCCCTTTTGGGCTTTGTCAGACACGAAAGTGCTAGAAATACATCTTATAAATACTACACCGGTAACTTTTTGTACAATCATGAAAGTAAATACCATAAACACCTGATCCTTATTGATTTATTTGTTATTGAGATTCTGTTTCTCACTGGATATATAACGATATGGTTATGACTGGGGTGGGTGCGAACCCTGGGTGGGGACCCAAAAGTAGGATGTAACGTAGAGCCCCTAAAGGCCAGTGTAACATGCAATGGAAGTTTATGGAAACCAAGAAGCATGGTGTGTACTGCATGCCTAATTTTCACCTAATGATGATGCATCACCAATTCAAGACACCTAAATCAGGCTCGGACACCCTCATTTCTGCTGGGGACACTGAAGGCATGACTCAAAGAAATCCACCCTCTTGTTTCTCTGGTTCATTACTGAGCAATGCATGATCACCAAACACCTGGGCAGACTTCATTTGGTCTAATAAAAACTGCACTCACACACTGACACCTTATCCCACCTTGGAGATGGCCGCATGGCCAAGGATGTCATCAGGACAGGTGGGTTCCTCAATCCACAGTGGGCGAAACTCTGCTAGCTTGTTTACCCAAGAAACCGCCTCTGCAACACCCCATCGCTGGTTGGCATCAATCATCTGGCAGTGGAGACGGCAAACATTACTTGTAATGGCAACGATTTGAACGAAGGCAGTATTTCTTTGATCACAGTGCAGTACTAAACTACCAGAGTGTTCTGGGGGCCAATCATCTTCCGAATGAGGCTGCACCTACGAATGTCATCCTGTAGATCTGCACCTACTTTCACCTTAAACCTGGTCCATCCTTCAGCCAGTGCAGCGGAACACAGCTACACACACAAACACACACAAACTTACTTAACCGAACTTCACACATTTTTTTAGTTTTCTTTGTTATAAAAAAGAAAAAAGTTCCCTTAATGCCTTCATGGCTTTTATCAACAATTACTAATAAATCAATAAATGATTCCACCCTAGTACAGTGGTTCCCAACCTGGGTCTGTGCCCTCCTTAGGGGGGCGCTAGAGATCGCAGGGGGTGCACACAATTTTGTCTGCACTGAGGTAACCAAAATTATATTTGTACACATTAAACGAATAAAATCCCAATGTCTGAGAAATGTAAAAGTATGTTTGTGTGTAAGAACAAAATGGTACAATGGCAAATAAAAGTTTGTAATTAATCACTTCGTTATTTTGTGCGTCTATACGGGTAGGAGTTGGGGTTGGGGGGGCCTGGCTGGTCTTGGACACAGGCAAGGGGGGCTTCAAGGAAAAAAGGTTGGGAACCACTGCCCTAGTATAAATGAACCCACAAACGCCAATGTGAAACTATCAGTAAATAAACAGTTACATAAAATGTAACTGGAGTCAGATCAGTAGAAGGACTAGAAATGAACAAATGAGACGAAAATTTGACAGCAACATTATGGAAGAAAGGGAGAACTGAAGTGGTGGAAAAGAGGAGGTTAAAATTTGGCAAGTGCTGTAGGACACATTCACCCAGCTGGTCTTTTTACTATAAAACATTGGACCTCACTAACATTTTGATCCTAGTAACGGCGCTGTGTGTGTTACAAACATTCCGCGGAAAAGGCTGGGCTACTTTGCTGCACGTTTTTTCTTTACTCTGCAAAACTGTGCTATACTGCAGTATTTGTAAAGTGTTCCAACAGCAGCAGAATGTGTTTGTGCAGTACCTGTGTGAGCTGTTCATCTGAGTAGCCTAGCCAGGCACAGGACGTGGTGTAGGCTGGGTAACCTTCCTTCAGCATCTGATCCTCTGCAACAGTCAGAAGAGTCACATATCATTAGGTCAGGGTTAGTGAAAGGTGGTCCTTGTCTTAGGCTGTCAGGAAAATATACACTACCAGTTAAAGGTTTTGGCACACACTGACATTTTGTACAGTATTGTACATTTGCAAATACTCAATATTCTTTGCAAACAAGTTTACAATTTGTGTGAAAGTGACCGTTCTGTCATACGTGAACACACCACAGCACACAGTGTGAACAGCACGAAATTCTTCTCTGCATTTAACCCATTCACCAAGTGAAGCAGGGGGCAGCCATGAACACGGCGCCCGGGGAGCAGAGTGTGGGGACGGTACCTTGCTCACGGTACCTCAGAGGTGCCACTAGCAGTCTTGGGAATCGAACCCATGACTTTCTGATCGCAGTGCGAACATCCTAACAACTAAGCCACCAGTCCCTTTGAGCACCTTTACTACAAAATGTCATTTTTTACCCCTAATATAATTATAATTATAATTATAATGTGGATCACCAGACAACTGTTAGATATTTAACAAGCTATAAATCTGACTCTGCACCATCACCAAACCAGTCAATAGGATGTCAGACAAACACTGTGACATATTCTTACCATGCTATAAAGAAGCTTGTTTTATTTTACTTTGTTATTTATAGTTGTTCCCTCAACTTTCCAGTGCTTAATAAGAACGAAAACGTCAGTTAATGAAATAAATGGATAACCCGTCAAACCCTGCGCTACGCAAAAACCTTTGACAGGTAATGTCTGTATAAAATATAAATGGTTTACTAAACCAGGCTTCACTAAATGTCAGATACATCATAAACATTACAGTGTGACTGTGCATCTTATAACGACTGCAGCTTTTAACCCACATTGCTACACTCTGCTCAGGATAAACCTGAAAACCCACATTCCTGGTCCTTTTGGTAGAGAATGCACAGTTGTAACTATTGAGGGTTGATCAAAAGCAAGACTGCACTCGTCCAAAAGATCGAAAACCAAGGAGGATAAGAAACATATTAAAAAGCTGCATATTTTGTGTTACACTTTAACACTTTTCGTCTGCAGTTACAGTGGCTTATTTATAAAGCTGCTGTTGATGGGTCACCTCATCAATCAATGAGAACGTGGATTTTTCTGTAATCTTGCTTTTCTGATTTAGTTTTTCTGGTTTTCACAAACACTTGTAAATGATAACCTCATTTCAACCCTACGGTCATGAAATAAAGTATCGCATCGTGTATGTTGGTGGCTAAGCAAATGGGACCATTAAGAGTAGTGGGATCACGCAGTTCTCATTACCAGATTACTGAAGTACGTGTGAACACGCTGAATGATGAATTATTGCCAATTCAACTTTTTTTTTGCAGTATTTGACTTATTATGCGCATGTAAACACACTCAGTGTCTCACTTTATTCTGTAAAGTTTGTCCAACCTCATAACAGTTGCTGTGACGGCAAGCATTCTGTGGGTGAAACTGAGTGTCCTTTGTGAATCATATCATTGTATGTCCTGCCAAACTATTTATGTGTGTGACAACAATCTACCATTAGATATTTTAAGATCTAAAACTGAATTTCTACCTCTCTGCTGCTTCCCCTTTTTGGCTTTCTCCAGTATTTCTGTTACAGAGAGAGAGAGAGAGGGAGACAGAGAGAGAGAGAGAGAGAGAGAGAGAGAGAGAGAGAGAGAGAGAGAGAGAG
>JBBJLR010000013.1:14244928-14263752 GCA_037577145.1 Brachypetersius gabonensis | reverse complement strand
ATATATACACACACATACATACATACATACATATACACACACACACACACTCTATGAATTGTTTCAGTAATTATTGTAGACCTTTAGAGACAGTCTATGTAAAGCTATGTTCTGCTGTCCAGAGGAAAGATCTATTATCATTCTACACAGAGGGGCTATTATCATTCTATTTTTATTTATGCATTAGCTTTTATAGCATTGGGCATCAGTGTGCATGTGTAATCTGTTACTTGTGCTGGGACTATAAAGATAATCTGTTCTATTCTACAGTATAAGTATTACATTAGTATACAATAGTGCAGCGGACCCCCAACCTCTTTTGCACCCCAGACCAGTTACATATAAAACAATATTTTCACGGACCGGTATAGATGGAACTAAAAACTTGTTTTTTACTCATTTTTGCTAGCTTGTGGGCTAAATTTTTGATGTACCGTATTTCTCAATAAAATATCTTTCAGACTCTTAAAATCAATAAAATATTTTTATTCTGTCTTATGACTCACGGACTGACACTGGTCCACGGCCCAGTGGTTGGGAACCCCTGCAATAGTGTATGCATAGTGTGTATGCATTTTCACCATTAATTACCTCTCCTTTTAGAAGACATGTCTGGTTTGGAGGTTTGGCACTCGACGTCCCCCAGCAGACGAGCAGCAGCTTGGGGCACAAATACAGGCAATCTGCTCCCTCCCACAGAACCAGCAGAATCAGGGCTTGAGAAGGAGAATCGGGACTTTACGATATGGGCTTCGGTTTTGGACATGTGTAGTTCTACTTTTCTTCCAGGTTCTGTTTGGTGCACATGAGTCTGTAAAGTACTGGACTCCGATTTGCTTTTTTGACTTTGCAGCTTGAATGGAGGGATATCAGAGTCAAATGTATTTGTATGAACTTCTGATTTATGTAGATGTTCCTGTAATTTAGGGTCTTCTTGCCTTATATTAGAATCTGACTTTGAAGTTTGACCCTGGAGTTGCTGATCCTGAAGATCCGACTTGGCAGCGAGAGGCTGAGGAGGCTGTAAGGGTGTTCGAGGCTGAGGTTTGACGATCACTGGTTCATGCTGTTGTGTCCCTGTTGGCATGGCGTCAGTGCTGTTAATGACTCGGAAGTGAGTACTCTCCGAGGGCGTAATGCTGACCATCTTCAAAGATTCCGTGCACTCTCTACAGCTGAACTGCAAGTATTTTTCAAAGGAACAAGAGATGAACAATTACTACAAATGTGATATACATTGTGCATTATGCAAAACTAACAGTCAAAACTAATAGTCAATTTCCAGGTGTCCTCTTCTCCCCAAAAGTTGTTGGTCAACAGTTCTGCTACCTAACACAAGTTTGTCAGAATCTGACAAAACGTGTTTTGGGTCAGATTTGGGCAATGTGTGTTTTTAATTCGTGATTTGTACATTTTAAGTACTCTCTCTGTCTCTCTCTCTCTCTCTTTTGCTCTCTCACTCTCTCAGCAGAACTACCCAACTCAAGTGCTTAGTAGGACGGTAAAACTTCTAAGAAAGGAAAAACTGGTCCTGGATTGGGTTTGGGTTGGGTTTATAGGGTTGGGTTTAGATCCAGTTGGGTCTGGTCATGTTAGGCCATGCATAAGGGATTCAATTAACATTTGTAGAGCAAACATCGGACACCAAACATGTTTTGAATAACTGCATCGGAGATAAGAGGAAATCTGTAAATTAGATTAGTTGTTGCTTTAATTAGAAGTAAATTAATCTTCTCAGCATTTGTCCCCAACCAAAAAGTTGCAAGCTGTCAGTGCAGATCTTGACTTAAGACAAACAAATGACTTTCCATTCAATTCAGTCCAGTGCTGTCAGCGTGATTTAGAGTTACACCCAGTGAGCTCATGTTGGGTCACACACACTAAAGATGTAAAGCTTGTGATGTACTGGAAAAGTGAATTTTTCCTTTAGACTTGACATGTAAAATCTGCTTTGATATGAAATGGACAAAAATTCATTCCAATTAAGAAATATTATATTCAGTGAGCTCATACTTTGGTGGCCTCTGGCAGTTCTCCCCATGACCACTGCATATGGGAGTGATCTCGCATGGTGCTTTCTGACGACCTCACTGTCAGCTCTGAGTCACTCTTAGGAGAGCTAGGCTCTGACACACTCCTGCTAATAAAAAAGACTGTGAAAATCAGTTTGTATGCGGCATACATGTGTCACTGAATCATTATACTGGACTGGAATGTAGTGATATAACACATCAGCATATAGACACTTTCACTATATCATATATACAGAATACAGTACACAGAAATGCAGATTGAGTATGCACACCTGTCTGCGGGCCAGTCTCCATCAGAGAGGGGATAACTGTGTAAGAGGTGGTTTGGGAGATTCTGTCTGAGTTCAGCTGGATCTTTTACTGCAGAAAATGATGGAGATGCCCTGCAAACACAAAAGCACAAACAGTAGTGCAATGAATTCCATCACATTCAATTGACATTTTGTATCAACAGCTTTTGACATTTTCTTTGATTGTTTTGATGTCAACAAATGAGAAAAACAGGTCAAATGTGATTTCTTTCAGCAAAATGACTGTAATACTAGAAACAGATTGCATTTAATCTGATTTAAAAGTGAGACTTGAATTACTGATGGGCTGCAGCTGAGCTTTGCTCTTCTTTCCTCAGTTCAGTAGTTTTGTGTTTTCTCCTTCTTCTTTTCTTCTTTTTCACCATTCCACTCCCTCCTTCCTCTATTACTCCGCTCTCCTGGCACATTTCAGAGTCACAGCCCCAGAATGCCGGCTCATCGGTTGGGATGGGAGAAGTGATCAGATGGGCAGGGATTGTTTCCTGTAATTACCGAAACTGCTGAAGATTTTGAAAGGTAGACAGAGCGAGGTTTTCTACTAAAGCAGGCTTTTTTTTTTTTTAGATCTGTTTTAAATTTAGATTTTAAAATTGTACTTTTGCCATAAGAAAGTCATAAGAAAGGAGCAGTTTGGGGTACATTTCATTGCGTGTTGTACTTGTATGTGCAAATAAACAATCCTGAATCTTGAAGTCACTCATGTTTTTTGGTTGACTAATTCATGGGTGTTGTTACGTTTCCCTACGCTGTCCCAAGGCGAGAAGGGAAACAGGCAGAGATTTTGACGTTTTTGACTTTTTTATTAAAGTAACAAACATAAACAGAATCAGAGCTTGTGTGCTGGCGGGCCGACAATATCATCCACCCCAAAATGAACTTAAATAGTTCTCTTCCCACATAGTTCCACCAATCACCTTACACATGTTGTTACCCCTTTAACAAAACACAGGTGATTCTTTTAAACCTATTCCCACACAAACAAACAGAAATGAGGACGACCTCTACCGGCCGTCCCTCCACATAACCCCCTTATGTGTGCTCATTTTTTGCCAAGGACATTATGTTTTCTAATGCTGTTTTAAAAAATTAAAAATTCCTTTTCAAAAATATAAAAAGAAAAACATTGTGCTGTCTGTGATGGACTACTATGTAAATAGTTCCTATAGTCACATTTTCAACTGTTTTTTTTTAATATAATTCCAATTTATACCAAAATAATCAAATTGCACCAAAATAAAATCTATCTGAGTACTCAGTTATTCGATATTTCATGTGTTGAATGGGTTCCTTATGAACAAACTGATCAAATAATCAAGTCCTATGAATTTAGAGCCGAAAGAGGCAAAACTCCAGAGTCACTCACACTGGCCTGTTGCGTCTCCTGAACAAAGAAAGCCTCTCCATTGTCACCCAGCTTCATGTGCAGGTCAACCGGTGAACCATTCACCTCAATGTCGATCTGCAGTGTGAGAAGAAAATAATGTTTCCTGATACATAGGGTGAGTAGAAAATGAATCTCTGTGTCTTATATATATTTAATCTCTACCTGGATCAGGTACCATAGTTTCTTATAGATTATGTGATCTTCTTTGGAACTTTAGAAAGACCATTATAAAGAAAACTACTGTACCTAATAAGAAATAGAGATTAAAAGTCATAAGCATTACGCAAACGGCATGACTTATCATCACACATTTGCCTCAAACTGCACCAAGTTGTTAAGTATCTCAAATAGACTTGTCTATGTGGTTCCTGGCACTGTGACACACTGCTGTTTATAAGAATGGACACAAATAGAGACAAATGTCATGTTGTACAGTGAAGTATAAACTTCCATGGCTTGTTAGCTACATTAACTTTGTAATTCTAGAGCATACTTCAGAAAACAGACTTCTGAAAGCCTTGGCTGGTCGATTACATTTGAAGAGAGAAGGACGCTGTGTGTATTGTTTGAACTACTGTTTAAATGTCATTAACATCCACTCACCACTTTTTCCCTGGAGCGCAGGACGCCCAGCTTGCCAAAGCGAACGTGAAAAGGCGAGCACTGGAAGGATCCATCAGGCTGCTGCACCACAACCACATCAATGCAGCCAGAGAGAGTGGCCTGATTCAGGCCTTTATATAGCTCTCTGACTGTCACCAGCACCTGGCCTGCCAACTGTCCCACATAGTTCATACTGCCCACCTGAGACAAAGAGATGGGAGAGATAGAGAGAGAAACAGAGAGAATTTATGCTGAAGCAATACATACAACACCAGCAACTCAACTCAGTGCAAATTGTTAGTGAAATGTTTTTCCCCTCAACTTCCACCAAAGGCTCCTATCCAGGAAGCTATTTAGAGGTTCACTACTAAAGACTAAGCATTTGAACTTTTGAATCATATTATGTTTGTGTTCTCACCTGTTTTGCATTTTCTCATGTTTGTTCTAATCTCACTTCTCTGCAGGCTGACATTACTTACGGGATATGAGATGCACCTAAGGCACATTTGACACAGTCCTTTCACAAATATACCAAACCTACCAGTATCGTTACTCTGCTCGAACAGTCAACCCCAACTCTGACATCTGTCCAAAATTACTTTTATTTGAACTACCAGAGCCTTTCAGGCTCCTCCAAATCTACTCACACATTTGAATTCTTGTTCATCAGTTTGTTTCTGCATTTATAAGCACTTTTCCAGGTCAGGAAACTCAATCCCATTTACTGTAGGCAACACACTCAAAGCCAGCTTTGCAACATTAACAGCTCTAAACGTTATAATCTCTGACTGCACTGTGAACTTTATTTCCAGGAAAAAAAACTTTCCAGCATCAACATTATAACTGTAACATTCAACAGACCATGAGACCATGAGTGTTTCTGAGTACAGTCCAAACATGAAAGTGAAAAAAGAAGAAAAAAAAAGTGAAAGTGACAGTCTGGTCATACGTGAACACACCACAGCACACAGTGTGAACAGCACAAAATACTTCCTCTGCATTTAACCTATTCACCAAGTGGAGCAGGGGGCAGCTACGAACACAGCACCCGGGGAGCAGTGTGTGGGGACTTGGGAATCGTACCCGGACTTTCTGATACGGATGCATTATATCTCCGATCCATGTTAACAATATTTACTACTTAAGGTATTAAATATGATAGTATAACATTTATTATTATGATGATACATTTGTACCACAATATGGTTTTCTTTTGCATACTGTCAGCACTTTTAGAACTGTGTGTGTCATAAAAAGGCAACTTGATCACAAACCATAAAAAACTAAACATTATGATACACATCACATTCTGTAAAAATATCTTAAAATATCACAAAGTTTAAAATTCATGCCTCACCAGAGTCCAGGATAATCTCAGTAACGACTCTGCATCACTCCACTTGTTTGACATGTCCATTCTGCTCAGTACCCTCTGCAATACCCTCCTGTCTGTTGGTCTTTCCTCCTTCTACTTTTGCTTTTCTAGTCCCTGTGGTCAGAGCTACACTACCCCTCAACCTGGACCTTTGACCACTCAGTGGAAAATACCAGAGAAAGAAAGTGGATTAAAACATTTACATAACAAACTTTAGCAGTTCCTCAAAGCCTATGCAGCACATTAATCTAATCAACCATGGGTCCTTACTTCACACTTCTTTTAAGCGTTCTCATTTCCAACTCCCCTCTGTGCCAGGCTTTAGGGCTAAACGGTACACATACAGCTCTGAAAACCTGCAGTTTATTTGTTAACTCAGCATCACTATGAGAATGACAACCATTCCATGCCAGTGTCTGTTAAATTCCTGTAAATTCCTACACAATCACCTCATTCTGCATGATGGTCACCTGAATCAAATCATATTTAATGAGGGAAAGTATAAAACACTGCTGTAATCAACACTCTCCTCTTGCAGTGTGACCAGTTGGATGGCAAAACAAAACAAGGTCATTATTGCCATCTTGTTTAAGAGTGAACAAGAGATTTCTTTAAATTATTCAAGTCCTATTATCACTATAATTTCTCTTATTTTGATGTTTTGACATTTTATTTAAAATTATTTTTTAAAGAACAATAATATCAAGAAAATATTGTCAGCAGTTATATTGTCAGTCAAAGCTATTCAGTTCAATACTTGCACCTATAAAAGATAAAACCTGAGAAAGTGAAGATCTTATTTTTTTCCAAAGCTGTAGAGAAAAGTAAGGGTTTTTTCCTCTGCATGTATGCCTCGATGGTGTAGAGATCATTTGGGTTATCACAGCAGCTTTCACCATCTTTGGGGATGTACACACTATTAGGCAGGTACTAATGTTATGGTTTTAAGATGGTCCCTGACTAATAAACTACTGTCAGACTATTACTTCACCATATTTTAGGCAGCATTTCTCCCTTAGTTACCTGTGTAAAATAAAACAAGGGGAAGCATTTTTACGGCATTTACGGCATGGTACTATACTTCTGTGATGTCCTGGGGGTGTTTATGGGTGTGGACGGCCGCTAGAGGTTGTCCTTCAGCTTTCTGTGTGGTATGTGTGTCTTTTATTTTGACACCCTGAGTACGCCTGGCCTGAGAATGGGTTCCAGCTGTAGGTGTACTCAGGGTTAAGTGTTGGTGTGTCATTATTGGTTGTGGTTTATTCATGTTATGTATTTAAGTTCAGTTCATGTGGACCTCGGTGTCGGTCCACTATCGCAATAGCCTTTAGTGGAAGTTTATGTCTGTTGGCCCTCGTGCCACTTTATGTTCTAACTTGCTAAATAAAAGTCTTACGAAAAGTCATGGACGCCTGCTTGCCAGCCTGTTCTCTTTGGGGAAAATCTAGGTGACGTGACAACTTCCAATTTACAATAAACACCGCAATCATCTCCGTGCTAAAAGAGAAGCACACAAGCTTGTACACAAGCATTTAATCAAATCTTTACTGTTTGGGAACAAAACACTCAGAACAAATAAAGCTCAAGCAGTAGGGTAAACACCCCTATTAAGCTCAAGTACCCATCAAGCACACTTGTAGCTTTGAACACAAATTGTGAAAAACAAGTCATTTTCCTGCTTGATATCTAAATTAATAAATGTAGTTATTATTAAATATTCCCTGTACTTTTAAGACAATCGTGCTGCTGCATATTCTGACAACTTCCTGCCAATATTCACTCATCCTGGCAACCATTTTAAAAGCCGCATAAAAACTTTGTCCAGAAAAGAGAAAATCTATTTTTTTTACATACTTTAACGTTTATCTTGGCTAAGTATCACAATTTTTTTTTTTTTTTATTTAAGAGATGAATGTTTCTAACACCATCTAGCACAAGTTGGAATTGGGGTGTTAGAGATAGTTACAGTTCTTTCAAAAGACAGTTTTACAGACGTTTAGCAAATGCTATGATATGTGGTTAGCATGCAAGTCACATAAGATTGTGCACTACACTGATGTAGTAAATCACAATGATATCTTGTGTTTCACTGTTCAGTACATCATTTATTTCCAGATTGTTGAGAATTAATATTTGTAGATTGCAGTATTTTTTTAAAGATTTCATATCATTTTAACATGAGCTTAAAGGGTACTGTAGAATAAAAAATGGAGCGCATCAGTGTGACTTTAGCTCACTTACAAAGACGGACAATGTGAATAGTTCATAACTTGTCTTAAAACAACTATTGTCAGATTTCTTTTCAATTAAAGTTTTAAAAAATGAGCAATACATTCTTTTCACAGATTTACAATGACAAAACAGTAGCGGAATTACAGCTCCTGCCCCAAAATGAAAGAGGCATGTCGTCTTTATCAAGAGGGTGATTAACACATTTCCCCCAAAACACTGAAATAATTTAAATTATAATGGTGATCATTCATAGGCCTCTCAATATGATGTTAATGCATGTTAATGCTTTTAGGCCAAATGCTGTTTGACTGTTGTGACTTTCCTCAAATACAAAATAACAGTAACAACTAAATGATTTTTAAAAAAATAAAACATTTAAACATTGTAACATTCAAACAATCTAAGCGACACTGCATAAAATGTTCCTGTATAAATGCTGTTTATTTGCACTTACATTTTTTAAAGTTAAACTTTTACAGTGCAACATACAATATGATACTTCATGTTAATGTTTTTTAAACTCCTTGTGAAGAATAAAAATTACAACTAAATTCACAACTGTGAGCTCTTGAGCTTATTTGGAACAGGGGTGTTCTTAAAGGATACAACATGTCCCCATTAAGCACAGCCCAGACTTTCTACATTTAAAGCTGAATATCTTTTTAATTAATTATATATATTTTTAAAGAAGTTATAAACTATTAAATGAGAGATTAATGTGCCATTGTCACTTCTCATTTCCCTGTGAAAATAATGCCTTTTATTTAAAAACTGTTCAACCAAAGATTTGGGTTTACCCTAATTCAGTTCCACATGCTCTCAAGAACAGCCATTACACATCACCAAGGGAAATGTGAATGAAATGATGGAGCAGGAGCTATTAAAGGAGAATTCAATCTCATCAGCCAGGAAAGGGGAGACAATGAACCTTTCAGCAAGACAACAACCCAAAACATAACTAACTACAGATTTCTAATAACAAAACTAGGCTTGCGTGACCTACCTGACCCCCCGACCTAAAACTCCCTTTGAATATAAAAATTAAGATTTTCCAAAGGTCTTAGGCACCTGTGCAAATCATTTAAAGCCATTAAGCAGCAATTAATGTCTTTCTGACAGTGTGTGTGTGTGTGTGTGTGTGTGTGTGTGTGTGTGTGTACAGGCTCACATTCATTTGGTACAGGTTTTTCTCAAAACAGCTAAGATGGTCTGAGATAAGAGCTCAACAACACAATCACACAATCACACACACACACACACATAGGGCTTGGTACAGTAACCACATCCTGTTTCTTAGTTTCTCTTTCTTAATGTACAAGTATGCCTTGCCATCTCATCCACATGCATTCGGCACTTTAGCTCTTTATTTCAGACCTAATGGCTTACATACATGAATCCCATCCAGATGGTCAGTTTATGGGCCCCTCCTTTATACAGGGGGCCAGACTGTAAACCCACCATGCATGAAATACCAGCGGTCCGTTTCTGACCACAGAGCTGCTGTTGTCCTGACGGTAGGCCTTTCTCAATACAGCAACAAAGGTTATGTCAAGGTATTGTGTGTGGTGCTGGGACAGGTTTCAGGCACAGACGGGCTACTGGAGCCATTCAAAAAATATCTGTCAGAAACTTACCAATGCTGAAGGGTCAGAGGAGGGCTTATACACACAGTGGCTCAAAAGATAGGCGACAGTCTCTAGCTGCACACCAGCAGTGTATCAGAAGGCCCCTGCGATTAGAAGATCATGGGTTTGAATCCCGGGACTGCATGGTTTGACCGCCCTTCGTTGGTGACAGCCCACTGCTTCGCTTGGTGAATGAGTTAAATGCAGAATAAGTTTCAGATTGTTCCGTGTGCTGTGCGGTGGTGTGTAGACGCGGGGCTACACTTTACTGACTCGGCAGGGGTTTCTGAATAAATGGCCAGCCAGTGCTTGTCATATAAATCCACAGAAACGCCCTCTCTAATTGGTTATGAGATTTACTGAACACATGACGTCGAGCATCAGGTGAGACAGGCTCACACTTTCTCCTGCCCTTGTTGTTCTTGCCATATTAAGCCGGCTGATCCGAATTAACTCGTAAAGCACCCCCCACAGCCGCCCCATATACTGCTATTTACAAGAAAACCTCACCTGACACCATGGCATGAAGAAGAGAAGATGTAAATTCTTCTCAGGAAGGAAACAGACAATTGCTGCTCCTAATTCGTGCTGAAGTTTTATCCACACACTCTACACGGATGCTTCAAATCACGTGGACAACTGTCAGCTTGAAAGTAAATAATAAAATGTCGGTGTTTACTCCTGAATAAGAAGATTTTCACCTGAACGGGTGTTCACCTCGCTGCCCCCGGTCATTCGGTATCCTTGTACATCAGAAATGAAAGCTGTTCAGGTGAAGACCCCCGAAAGGACAGCCCCCCTCTCTGAAGTTGAGAGACCAGAAGCTCCGCAGCAGCGCCGCTCAGTCTCGCGAATGACTCGCTCCAGAGTCGTTTGAGTGATTCTAGAGAATTGAGTCGCACGCTCGAACGAGTCGATACAATATTAAATCAGGTCCTGACTGTTTTCCTGGTGTTTTCTCTCCACTCTACAGCACAAACGTGATGATTTTTAAAAAGTTATGTTTAGCTACATGCATAGATAGACAATATGGATACACAACGAAACACAATGTACTTAAAATGTGCTTAACCCTGCTTTAATTTACCCCTGAAAATACAGAATATCCCTTCATTTTAATTAAGTGGCCATTAAATTGTGAACCTATCCCTTAATTTGACCTTAAAAGTGGATTTAGGGCATGAGTGTGAAACCCCCTAAACGTAAACATAAGGGATTCATTCAGGAGCTTATATACATACATTTCTGGTTGTCAAGGACTAACACAGGTCAACAACAAAAGTTTTTTTTTTGTAATCATCAGAAATCACAACATACTTTTCTAAACCAGTTTTTCGTGCTGATTTCAGATCTGCTTTCAGTTTTTTTCAGTCACATCAACATTTTGAATTTTGAGTAATATTTGATTTGCAATAGACTTGCATGCGTTTTTTATTAAACCACAGACACCAATCAAGTAACTGTTTCAATATTTTCAGTGCGAAGTCAGACAGGCCACCCTGTGGCATAGATATAATGATCAGAGTCAGTCAGCTACCACTGTTTCTTCAAGAACGCTAAGCATATGATTATTATATGATCATTATACCGACTATCATACAATATAGAACTAGCTTCATCACAAAAACTGTACATGCGGGAGAAACTTAACACAGATCTGAAATCAGCATGAAAAACACTACAAAATCCACATCAACTTATCTCTGGTGATTTTTACCTGTTGACCTGTGAAATCGCCCATTTAAACGAACATGATTGGTTGAAGCGATCGCTTGACTCAGCAAATCCGGCTGTTCGGAAGAATCGGTTCGCTAAAATGAATTACACCTCAACCCATTGCGTCTAAACCTGAGCCCAGGAGCGACTCTGCTTGATGTGGAGACTTAAAGAACACAGTGAGAAACTAATTTAGAGACGTTTTAAGACTGGGAAACTGGGTTATCAGTTGTATATTTATAACTTTAATACTTATATGTTATATATTTGTATTTTTGTATTGTTTGTATAGTGTACTTTTTTAATTGTACTTTTGTACTACACTACCAGAGCCTGCGAATACATTACAAGATAAGACTAATTAAGGGTTAACTTATCTTATTTTGTCGTATATTCACAGGCTCTGGTGTAGCCCAGTGATTCCCAGCACCAGTCCTGTAAAGGTGTGGTATAATCTGTGTCTGTACACCTGCAAGGTTCTCCGTCCTGTGAGCCGGCTGAACAGATTTGGTTTGCCTGAAGCTGAGGCACATCGCTAATGACAGCTAGTGATTGAAAATTGTGCAGCACAGGTAAACTGTGGAGTGGATTTGGGAGAAACAGATGTAGGTTAATCCCTGTTTCTCAGATCACATCTGTAACCTTTGGGGTTTGGCAGTGGCAAGGTTGAGAGATCTGTACATTTTCCACTTTAGGCTGTGCTAGTGTCAGTAATTCAAACACAACTACCCTGAGATTTGTGATGCCTGGGCTGTCCTCCTTTTATTGTGGCTATTACTGTGGTTACACTATTTTTGTGAGAGATTTCAAACAGATATAAAAAGGAAAGAATGGGGTGCATGTGTTCAGCTCAGGTCTAATTTATGCAAAAAAAGAGTTTCAAGGGAGTGCACAGGAACAAGATTAATTGTGCAAGGACAGACCTGTAATAGAACTACAGGAACAGTACAAAAATCATAGTATACCCTGCCTTTATTTTCAGGACAATGATGTGTACCTAGAGGGAAATATTGTTTGAGTAGAGGATTTTTTCCCCTAGAGGAACATATTGCTTCTTACAGCAGTTATAGCTTTGTTTTAGAAAATAAAATCAATCCTACAGTGAGCCTAATTGTGCCAATCACTCATAAATCATACATTCGTAATCCTAATAAACAATCTATTGTCCAAGCCCAATTAAGCAAATTAATTCCAAGTGCATAACCAGCATATTAATTTCATATGCTTTCCAATGCTTGCCAATTGCTCATCTCCTAACCAATCTCATTTCATAGAGAGCCAAGCAGTTGAGATCAGTGCCTATAGCCCCGTTGCTGTAAGACTCCTCAAAGTCATTTCAATGAGGGGAAAGGCAGATATTGCGCGTGCCATAACACTAACAGCAGCAAGGTTGTCCAAATAACAAAGAAGTACAACACTCGAGTTAATGTGTGTATACTGCCACATTCTAAGTGTAAAAAGCCAATTAATCACAGCAAAGCAACGAAATTATATTGCGTTAAGTTGACTTACTTGTCCAAGGTTTCTTGCTGAGCCAAGGAAAAGTTGGTACTGATTTTCAGCCAAACCCACTGCTTCTTCAGAGGAACTAAAAAATACATTTGCACTCATTTGTACATCAAAGCTGGCATTGGTGAGGTACCTTAGTAGTCCAAGGAACTTCTTCCTCACTTTATCAGAGTTGCATTTTCACTCTCAATCTTTCACTCTCAAGCAGGGTAATTTTTCCACACAGCTCTCACAGTATTAAAGCTGTTGGCAACCCATCTGATTGTGAAGATCTCTCCTATCTTCAGAATCTGAACATTAAGTTCATCTGCTACTTCTTGTAGCAACCGTGCCATTTTGTGGGACTGATTAAATAAACTGTATAATTTAGAGGTAAATATTTCAAAATGATTGCAGCTGGTTACAGATTTCTTGTACAGCAAATTCCAACTTGTGGGCTAAACAGTGAATGGATTTCATGTTTGTAAATTCACATTTAATTTTAGCAATGACTCCGGACTTGCACCCTTTCAAAACTCCATCAGATGCGATGAGATTTCTTTATCCAAAGTCACTATCCTAAGAGCATCAAACAGAAAACTGGCATCTGTACCCTTTTAATTTGACAAGATCAAGAAAAATGTTCTCAACATCCCCATCTCCTGTAAGGTCACGCGTGATGAATATTATCAGGCATGGCAGCCCAAATACTGTGCTCTCATCTATTGTCAATGAAATGTGGGCGCTTTTTTCTTTTATGTTTGTCAGTACCACATTTTTCTTCTTTTTTTTTTTTTTTTTTTTAGCAATATGGTGTATAATCTCTATATAAAGGGGTTGACATTTTTTTTGCTGTAGTACTCTACCCCCCACTGTAACCCAGCATAGGCGGGATCTCCAAAAGTGGACTTTGACTGAAGTTTGATTGGTGCAAAACGAGGCTCTGCGGACCAGCAGGAACCATATTTTAAAACGTCCATTATTATTTTTCTTTTTACGGTTTTCCATCCCTGGGTGGCGGAACTTAAGAGATATAATTTTTATTTATTAATTTATTTATTTATTTATGTATTTATGTATTTATTTATTTATGTTCTGTCATTTAACACTGAGCAAAGGGAGACCTCTAGTGGTCACAATTCGTAATAGCTTTTACTTTTACCTTCAGTGTTTCCGTAGGTAGATTAGGCTGTATGGAAATAAACAAAAAGGTAACGGTTTCTTACTCCGCATTCTATAGCCAGGAAGACATTTGCCTTTTACAATGAGTTTTAAGTAAAGCTTTTAAGAGAATTTCGGCGTCCAGCTTTTCGTGGGAAACCTGTTGTTTATCTGCGAGCTTGTAGCCACCCACACATGAGCAGGGGCAGAATAGTAAAAAGACAACTCTTCCAACGGCCAGCGATCCAACCTGTGAGTAACTCAAGCAATGTCACAGAATAAAGAAGATGTTGATTTTGAGGAACTGGAAACGCTATCCCTGTTATCCAGCTGCTCATGAACCAGCAAACTGTAGCTAGTTCCCTCGCCTTGAAGGCACGACATAACACATGGAGTGCCTTTTGTAAAAACAGCTTAACAAATTTAGAGGTGTCATTTTTATCATTTAGCACAATGTGCACACAATTAAACATTTACATCTAAAAAATAAAGCTTACCCCTAATGAACACCACACTTTTTAATCAACCAAACAAAACAATGGCTCCAGCTAGAACAGTTTCATAGAAACTAATCATTAAATCATTTCAAAGCATTTGTTTTACAGACTTTATTTTGGTCACAAACTAAAAAAAACTTCTGAACAAATGTTTGAGGTGCAATACCGCACTGGCACAAGAGAACCAGCAGATAATTGTGAGCGTTGGCATTGCTTTTTTTCTAACAGAAAGAACTTTAACCTAGAAAATTACAGTTACTACAAAACTGTCATACAGGATTAAACTGTCAAATAACAATAAAAAAAGACTTGAATATTCTTGGTATAACAAACTATTGAGTTTAACATAAACTTAAAAAAAGGCTTAAATATTTGATAACTTTTTTCTGTCACCTTTGAACATCACTACAAGGTTTTTATTTTTATGGATATTCTTTTTTTGATTTGAGGCACATTTTTTATTGCGGAAGTTTTACATTGTGTGTTATTGTGTTTCAAATGCATTGTTGCAGATTACAAAAACAAAATCTCTGTACTAGGTGGATGCATGTTGCACTTAGTTAAATAACCATAAACTCTTCACCTTAGAGGTTACAGTCATAAACATATTTACAGCATTTCTTTATGTAATACTACATTAGTCAATACTTGTTTAATACTGCACAATGTTTATAATGTAGTAGTTGCTTGTTAGCACAGTCTCTATCTCGACACGGAACTCTGGGTATGAACTGTATGTACTGGGTAATTCTAAAACTGATCCACAGGTGTGTGTTGTCAATGTTACTGTAATATTTGTGACACAGATGGTATCTGACCCTGTCACAAATCTTAGCATTCTTCTGTCTTCATATGTGACTTGAGATCTCTCTAACACACTGACTCCGAAAGAACAGCAAAGAATCAAACAGTAAATCTGCAGACACAGCATGCTCTCCAAGTATTAGTGCAGTGGTAAATTTGTGCAGTGGTAGAAAGGCCAGAGTCCTGCATTGGTCTACTTTTGGAGACCGGCACCACGCCACAAACTTTGACCTGTGAAAAATCTCTTTCACTGGAGAACAGTGAGCACACTGTAATAATGACGATGTGAACATGATAGTCCAATGCATAGATATTTTTGCTCATATGATACTTTAGCAGGCTACAATACTGTTGATCTGGAGGTAGATAACTTGCTTCCAAGAAGATGGCACCGCTGATGACTTGAACCTTGGAAAGCTGGAACTGTGTCATCCAGGTCATCTGCAGTGGATACAGCTACTAGGCCACTTATGAACACCTCTGAATCATAAGGTAGAGAATTAAGATCCATCACGCCAACCGCATCTGAATGGGTACTGGAGCTTCCATGATTAGAGTCTTCAGCTCTATTAAACTTTTTATATGCTCTGCGTTATTCAGCTCCTGCTCAAACTGTATGACTGAATCGCAGGGCTTAGAAGTTTGTAGCACACAATTCATGCTCACACTTGTTTCCGGAACTGTAATGTAAACAGAAAACAAAGAACCTGGAAGTGGGGAGATGGTCATCTGAGAATTTGAGAATGCTCACCAAAGAGAAATGCTCTGCCTTGGCAATTTGTGCCATTCTGTGTGCAGAAATGTCTAAAATGTGTTTGCGCATGTGCAGTGTGAGAGGTTGCGTTAAATCGGCTCGTGGCACCGCTTCAACAGTGCGATACCCTAACGAGGGACGACCAGGATTTCACACAGGCTTGATTATCTTGCGACCATGCGATTGTTAATCGGGAGCTGGTCGCCAGGTGTTAATCGTTTCCCATGTACACTACCTGATGCACAACACACGAAAAATCGTCTCATAATTGGCCAAAAATCGCAGTGTATGCCCTGCTGTAAACTGTGGCATAAAATCATCAAACCAATTCTATATTACAGATCTGTCACGGTAGGCTCGTGAGCATGGGGGGAAAGGACAGGGAACCAAAACGGAGAGGCATGGTCAAGGGAAAACGGGGTTTATTTACAAAAAGGAGAAAACCAAAATACAGCACAAGGGCTGAAAACAAGGAGAACAGAAACACTCTCGATACAAACTGGATCGGGGAACAGGACAGGAAGACAGGGTAGGAGCATACCTGGGGGGTGTGAGCTTCAATGTCACCGTGTCGAAACAGACACGGCGCAGAGGCTAAATACAGAGGGGAGACAGACTAAACCAATCGGAAACACAGGACACATTAACAGAAACAGGTGGCAGGGAGCAATCAGACGAACACGTGACTAGGAACCAGACAGACGGGAACACAGGAGACCCCTAGTGGGTCTACAGGGGGACAACAACAACAAGACAGAAGACAGAGCAGAAGGGAACAGAGAGCCAGAAGGGGATTCAGGAGGGGACCGAGAGCCAGAAGGGGATTCAGGAGGGGACCGAGAGCCAGAAGGGGATTCTGAGGGTTCAGAGGGGACACAGAAGGGAAACAGAGAAACCGAGGAGACATCAGGGGGGAACCAGAGACATCAGGAGGGAGGACATGAGGGAACAGAGAGCCAAGGACGGAAGACAGGAGGGAACAGAGAGGCAGAAGGGAACGAGGAGGACACGGAGGGAGGACAGGAGGGAACAGAGGCAGAAGGGAACGAGGAGGACACAGAGGGAGGACAGGAGGGAACAGAGGCAGAAGGGAACGAGGAGGACACGGAGGGAGGACAGGAAGGAACAGAGAGGCAGAAGGGAACGAGGAGGACACGGAGGGAGGACAGGAAGGAACAGAGAGGCAGAAGGGAACGTCTGGTGGATACAGAGGGGACCAGAACACGAGAACAAGACAGACCACCAGAACACAGGAACAAATGGGGAAAACGGAACACAATAACTAGAATGACATAAACCAAAACTAGAACACATAGAACACAGAACATGGACTACACATGGCACAATGGGGACATCTGGTGAGCAAACAGGAGAACAGCAGACAGGAACATTACATACAGAAACCAACATAAACTCGGCCTCTAAGGCCTCATCGCCTTAACGGCGGGAACCAGTCTTTAAACTAACTAAACAGAGGAACATAACCATAACCAAACCCAAAACACTCTAGAAAGAAACAGACAGAAAAGAAACAAAAGGAAACAGAAAACCACAGCCACGTGTCCAACCAAAAATGGCACAAACCGGCACGTGACTGGGAACCAGGGCCTAAACATGTCCGAACCGTCACAAGATCGAGCAAGACCTTTCTTGGGCACAAACACTGCTACAGTGTTTGGGTGCGCCGCGCTAATTTACCTGTGTAGAACGGTGCATAAAATAAAAAAAAAAAAGAATTTTCATAAAAACATATCGTATGAACTATGTATCGAATTAATCGATAAAATCAATATATCGCCCACCTGTAATATATTGTAAAAACCGTTGACTCAACCCTGACCCCGAACTTTAACGCTTACCTCAACCTCTGACCCTAAATGCACTTTTATTCCCTGAATAAAACCCTGAACTTTAACCCTCACTCTAACTGTTGACTCTAAATGGATTTTATGACTCTTTGGACTTATTACCTCTGGTCGTCCTAGCCCAGGGGTAGGCAGCTCCGAAAATTTTGCAATTTGATCATGTAGAAAGATGAATAAGAAAAGTGAGTCAGTTCAAAGTTAACTGTAATGGGTATATTGAGTCATAGGGACCCACTATGTGAATTATTGTTAAAAGGGAAAAGGCCCAAAAAGAGTGATGAATCTGACTTGTGTAGCAAGCAACAAAAGACCCATGCAACAAGGTTTGAAAAAAGTTTTGCCAAGATAATAATAGCAATGCAAATAAGAAGCCTAGACATCACAATCACAATTGCAAGCACTTTAGTAAGAAAAAAATGAGATGGCTTGATATGTTATTGTACCATTTTAAGAGATGCCTGTTGTCATTTAAAATGTTGTTTATTTAGAGCTCTCAGCAAGTTGGTGGTGCAAAAACGTGACAGTTGGGATCAGTACTTGGATGCAATCATGTTTGGGTTGAGGACAAAATGCAAATCACCACTCAGTTCTCCCCATTCTTTTTGATGTTTGGACGAGAGGCCCGATACCCGACCGAGGTGTCAGATCACCACATGGTAGACTTATAGTCAAGACCGCCTAAACCAAGACCAAGACACTACCAAGACCAGAGGGTCTCGAGACCAAGACAGACAGAGTCAAGACCAAGACAAAGTTGAAACGAGACCGACACCGAAAAAAAAAGACTCCCTTAACTTCTGTGTTCTGTTGAGGACTGACATGACGAGTACTCAGAGGTGACAAAAGTAGTCACATTCATTACTCAAGAAGAAGTATAGATAATAAGGTTTAAAAATACATCTGTAGAAGTTGAAGTATCAACTCCAGCTTTTTACTCAAGTAAAAGTGTAAAAGTACTGGTTTCAAAACTACTTAA
>JBBJLR010000013.1:14234326-14244828 GCA_037577145.1 Brachypetersius gabonensis | reverse complement strand
GGGAAAGGTTTGAAAATTCACTCCCGTGTCACCCTCTAATCCAAAGTAAAACAATATCCTATTTTGAATAAAGGGCAGCAGTCATTTCATGGTTCAATAATTACTATTTGTCTGTGTCAGACAGAATAAATCACATGAGTTTAATGAGAGTATAGCATATGTCATTTTACTATCACTGTGACTGTTCTCCATCAGTCATATTTCCTGAAGAAGTGACAGGGAATATATTTTACTCATGCAATCACAAACCATACAGACTGGCAAGCACAGAGTGTGTTTCACAACACTGATTTTGGATGGTACACTTTAACACAACACTCAAGCACACATGACCGCACACTGTCTCTACCTAAGTCATCTTTTTAATACCTTTCCATGACAAGCATTGAATATTTTCTTAAATTTCTTTCTGCCTCTCTCTCTCTATCTCTTTCTCTCTGTCTCGCCCTCTCACTTCTCCACTGTTGTCAGCTCCTCTGCTGATGCCTCTGGAAGTGGCTCTGCCTCTGTGTTAAGAAGAGCTGGAGGTGTGGTTTCTGGTCCAGGAGTAACAGCGGGTGTTGATGTGGGTGTGGCCTCGACTGACTCCACCTCTCCAGCAGGTAGTTTCAGAATAACAGAGTCTGTGTAAGACAGTACTGGTGAAAAATCTGCACCGTGTCAAAATCCTCCTTTACTCTAGTGTTATCTAGTGTGATTATTTTATAGTGAAACGGCAAGTAGAATTTTTTAAAAATCAGTTTTTTAAAGCTTTCCATGGCAAATGTGTTTCCTGGGGTTCACTTTCATTTCATTCAGAAATGAATTCAGTCTCACCTTTTCTCCTGGTCACTTTCTTCTTCTCCTTCTTCTTGTTTTTCTCCTCCGCTGTAGAGACGGGGGCAGCAGGAGAGAGAGGTGTTGTGGAGGTTGGAGCTGGTGAAGTAGGCGTAGTAGTGGAGGTGGCTGAGGTCGGATGCTTTGATTTGACAGGTGTTGGTGGTTTAGACAGAAATGCAGCAGGAACAGATGCTGTGGGTCCGATCACCACATTGCCTTCTGCATCAGCCAGGTATGAAACCACACCCAAATCACCCACGTTCTCTGTCACATTCAACTGGCAAAAAACAATTTGAGAAATAGTTATTTAAAAGGAAAAGTGTTTTAGTTTAATACTTGTCAGACAGAATAGGTTGAATATTTTCTCATTATTTGAGTAATAATCGTTCATAATGGGCAGCTGGATGGCCTAGTGGTTAGGGTATTGGCCCTGCAATCAGAAGGTTGGGGTTTGAATCCCAACTGATTTAGTGCCACCACTGAGATACCCTTGAGGAAGGGACCGTTCCATCACACTGCTCCCTGGGCGCCCCTCGTTGGTGGCAGCCACTTGGTGAATGGGTTAAATGCAGAGAAAGTATGTCACACTGTTTACATTGTGCTGTGGTGTGTTCAGGGTTAATAAATTAAATAAAATATTAGTTCATAATGAAGTGCAGAGAGCAAAGACACATATTCTTCAGAAACACAAAGGATGTGGCTCTCAGATTTCACTTCACTGAAGGGCAGCGCTCATAAAACTAAGCTACAGTACATACGCCTACATAAACATTAATAATGGCTTATTTTAAAAAGCGTAAATTGTCATACAAGCTGTTTTAGTAAACCTTTTTTCACTCAGAATTAAGTCTGCAGCCCTCCAGTAAAAGGCTTAACTCAACACTTTGGACATTTTACATTCTGTGTATTTCATTACGTTAAACAAGTTTTGGCGTCTGCTGTACATTTACTGTTTTGGAGATAAAAGATTTTGTCATGTCAGCAGCAATAGAAAGATAATAAATTACATATGTATAACATTATAACCTAAGAACATCAGATGACATTTGAAGGCAACCAAGCAGTGCAACATTGTGCTTAAGAGATCACATTTATTGTGTACTACAGTAACATGTGTTTTATATTATATGTGGAAAAATATTTTCTGTTGCAGGTGAATTCAGCACTACATATAGTGTTCATCATCAGTACAAATGTTTCTTTAATTTAAGATCCAACTTTGACTAGATTATCCCTTATAGACTTTGGCACCACTGTTTAATTTCTTTCTTCAGTTATTGCATTCATTCCCTTTATGCACAATTTAATAAATATGCTGTTAATTATAATTAGGGGTATAATTATCGTCTTCATGAGATTGTGAAGACGATATATGTACTGACGATCTGCCAAAGCAGAGAGATCGTAGTATCGTCTATAACAGGGGTCGCCAACCCGCAGCTCTGGAGCAGCATGCGGCTCTTTCATCCTTATGTTGCGGGTCCCAGTGCATTTGGAAAGTAAATAATTTAACACTAGAACGGCGGATAACTGCAGTTTCGCACAAGACGCTTCTCGATACGACCGCAGCTGCAGTATGTTCGGGCGTTTAGTCCTGCAGTCTGCCGGCATACAACCACGCAAACAGCAGCCAGCAGACACAGCAAGTGTCAAGTGGACTTTGGACCCAGAGCCCGTCGTACAGCGACACTCGCCATATCAGAATCGGAATCAGAATCAGAATTGTGTTTATTGGACTAGTGTGTGAGCGAACATATACGAGGAGTTGATTCTGGTTGAGGGTCTCTCTAGGTGTTAAATGTATTTTATGTTCATTCATTGTTTTTGTTTTTTTATTGTAGTTCAAAAGATTATTGAAGATTGTTGGATCTCGTAACATTAAAATACAATGTGTTTATTTTTCTGTGTTTTTAGAGTTCTAAATGTTCAAAGTGTTTTCTTTGCATAAATAAAATGTCACAAGCAGAACACTAGCCTAGTTTTTATAGCATAAAAGTAAAAAACAATATATGCAGTGTCATCTTCATGTTAGTGTTCAAAAAGGATATCTGGCTCCAGGTGTTTTCTCTTCTGTGGAACCCGGGTCCAAATGGCTCTTTAAGTGTTAAAGGTTGCCGAGTTCTGGTCTATATAGACTACATTCTGTCTATCTACTGCGGTTCTGATAAATGCTTAAAAACATGTTCCTAAGTTGATGGACTTTTTTATAATCACATGTTAGACACAGTAATACACTTTATGTCATGTTAAAATAACTGTGTTGAATAATTCAGTAATAGTTTAAGAGCTGGACTAGTTGCCATTTTTATCGTTTACCATTTAAATTTTTTTGTTCTTGTTAATTTCTCGTTCTGAAATAACATTAAGTATTTATTTAGCTTTAAACTTGTTGGCAAAATTGCACTAATTGATTTAAATCTGTTCAGAAATGTTATTTGGCCTAAATGCTGTTTAATTCTTTAGGACTATATTTTTTTTACAAAGGAAAATAGTTTGGTTGTACTGTTCAGTTACTTGCACAATAGTAAAAAAACAAATCTAGTTACAAACCCACCCCTAATTATAAAGACTAAACAATAAGCAACATAATGCAGATTACCATATTCATTCACATTGATCTATTTTACATGATTTGTTCTGTGTGTTTTCATGTGTATGTGACAGTTAGGCAGAGATTGCACATGTGCATGGGAGAAAGAGATTATATGTGGCATAATAAGGTGGGCACTCCTGTTCTCAGGTGTCTGGAGTAAGATCATCCACATCAGGTGCAGGACCGTGAGCGAGGAGGGATGAGAGTGAGGTGGGTGGAGTAAGAGAGCAGACGGAGGGGGTGGGGCAAGAATGAGACACATTGAAATCACACAGAGAGAAAAGTGAGGGATTATGTGCTCCGTTTATTGGAAACAGGACAGGCACAGTGATGTCATCACAGAATGACAGAAAAGTGATGCTAAAACTTTAATACACTGATGCAGTGATGTCAAAACTGCTATGAAGTGTCACGGAAGTGGTGTTGTACCCTAAGCAAGAGGTAAAGGAGGTGCAGGTAGGAAGTGTGTAACTACTGAAACGTGAGAGGATGTTATCATTACCATGCAGTGATTTATTCATGTGTGATGACACACTAAAAAGCATAATCTACACACATTTTTACCTATAAATGGAACAGCAAAAGTGAATACGAATATTCGAAGCATCAATTTCTCCTTCTGCTTTAACGCTTTCATGCACAAATCAGTGCTGTGGCTCTTTACAACACACACACATACACGCAAACACAACAAAGTACTGTAACTAAAGTGTCCTGAATTAGACCACTCAGCGTAACAGACACTGTTCAAAGCATTATTGGTTAATATTGAGTAACGCCATTAGGAAGGGTTTGCTGAGTTCGAAGACGAACATTTTTGTTCTGTTTGAAAGTAATTCGTTGTAAGAGGCTTAACGCCTGGCTCAGGTGTGACTAGAAGTGGAATAGAAACAAAAGGGGGCTGGCAAGGTGCTGTCAAGTCAGGACAGCAAACCTATTTTCTTGTGTATTACTTTCAATAAGTTACCCCAAAAATATGATAAATGATACATTGAACTGACAGTTTCTCATTTAGTTACTGTGGGATATTGTTGTGGTGGTTTGATGAAAAATTGGACCAAAACAAACCTATATTTTGTTTTTAGCACCATTCTATTCTTGCCCAAAACATTCTTGCCTAAAGCTTTTTGAATGTAGGGTTGCTTGTTTTTTACACTTGGTATAATAGTTCTGTCAGTGCTAGATATCTAATTCGCCACAATACAGTCAGCTAAACCTTTTTGGAGGACACAAGGGATTTTCAAGGCATTTTCAGCTGGTTCTTGTAGTTTTGAACTTTATACATATTTTCTTTATACAGTTTCTACTTTTTCCTGCCGGGCTCATCATCGGGGATGAAGACACTTACGGTGAAGTCACCACTCTCTGTGCCATACTTGTTCTTGACCAGAATGCTGTATTTGCCGGAGTCGGCGGTGTTGACGGTAGTGATGGTGAAGCTGGCAAATTTGCCAGACTCAAACTTGAGGATGTAATGATCGTCTGACACCATCTCTCTCTCATTCTTCAGCCAGGTGACTTCCGGCACGGGGTCACCCCAGATATTACACGTCAGGTTCAGTGACTAGAGCAGAGCAGATGAAAGCAGATCAAACAGTTAATTATAGTGGTTTACTGCATTTAGATTTTCTTGGGGGGGGAGGTGGGGTCTCAAATTGTAGAAAGTCCTGGACCAGGTAAACACAGAATAATATTGCTACGAAAAAATGTGATTAGGTTTATATGGGTATTGCAGCATTCTGCGCTAGAAGTTCTGGAAGAGCAACAAAATAGTAACAAATAATATATTGAGCAGTTCCAATGTAAATGTAGTACCTTGCCCTCCTGGATGGTAACTACATCAGGCAGACCTCCTGCCACACGAGCACGATCTGTATAAGGAGAGGAACATTTGAAACTCAGACTTCGCTGGAGCTGTGCATGTGTGTGTATATGTGTGTGCCTGCGTTTTTATAAGCAGGTTGCTTTAAATACTCCTCATTTTTGTCCACTGATATGTTTTGTTGATTTTTAAATAGAAAATAAGTTAATATCCTCTTCAGACATGGGCGCCGGAACCAAGTATTCGTTTCCCTCCTCCCACTTTTAGAGCTCTGCGTGCATCTCTGCTCCACCCACCATGTTTACAGACAACACACATCAGCACATTTTCATGCACATCTACTGTTTACTGTTCATTTAGCTGAAAATAAAATGTAAGTTATCACATATCTTTCATATTTTGCATATCAAACTCTGCAAATCCAACATTTTGTGCACAAACAAATGTTGTAGGTTGTATTTGAGTTAACTAAGTGTCACTCCAGCAAATCAACAGAACATGTACTCTGACTGAGGATATTTGCCCTCTTTGCATATGACTTCTGCGTATGACCTTTAGTGTATGTGTATGTATATGTGCACTCACTTCTTTCTGCAATGGCTGCAGCTCTGAAAGCAAGAATTCAAAAAAAGAGAGGGAAAAAAAAGGGATAGAAGGTAAGTTAGTGAGGCACTGAAGGTTTAATGGTTCACACCTATATTGCAAATGTGAAGTACTGACTAAGGCCACTTCTTTCAGGACTTACTTAAGTCTCTGGAATTCTGCAAAGGCATCGTCATACGCTGAAAACATGAAATAAGACAAAACGTTTTAGTGCTGCCTTTTGCCAGTTCATAAATGGCAATGTTTGTGTGTATGCAAGTGTGTGTGGCGCCACCTTGTCCAGACAGTTCTACTGTTCTCCTCAATCCACCTTTCCCATCAAAGAACTCAATGGCATATTTGCCCTTGTCTTTCTCTGTTGGTTCAGAAATCTGCAGCCACAGCTGCTCTCCCACCACTCCACTCGTAATGCGATCAGTAAATGCAATCGCAGCATCCCTGATTGAGAGAGTGTGTTAATACACAGTCAATGTACAGATACAGTCCGTTCAGAAAAGACTGCCACATATAGACTTTCTTTTTCATACCCACACACACACACTTACTTGTGGTGCCAGGTGACGTGTAGCTCATCGTTGTAAAAGCTGACGAAGGTATAGAGGCGGATACCCTGCTCTGTGCTCTGGATCTTCAGGGGAGTGGAGGAGTTTGCTGTACCAACACACATTATCTTGAGTGCAGTTCACGCAAAACTACAATCACAAATGCCACTAATAAACTGGAAAAGTATGATTACGTTTTTAAGTCTGGGGCTCGGTCTGGATTCTGTAATGCAGTTTTCGGAAAACATCCGTTGTAAAAAGTGTTATATACTTACAATTGGGGGTGGGCGATACGGCAAAAATATCACAATTTCTTTACAGTTAAATCACGATTTCGATTTTATCACAGTATACATACATGACACGTTTACATACATGACTATAAAAGGCACAGTAATACAACCAATCAGATAATTCTACGCAACGAAGACAGTTTGGAAAATTATCTCGTAAAAATGACAGGAAAATGACTGTAGGATATAGGCCATTTAAAAGATTGCATCAGTGCCATTCTCAGCAATCACTAATAATATAATGCTAATAAGGAACAAAGTGCCTTACCAATAACACTGAAGACTTGGTTCATCAGGTCCTTGAATCCTATATATTTGAGCAGAGAAAAGTGCTGGTTACTTTCAGAATATCAGAACGCTGAACAGCTGAAGAGAAAGAAAGAAAAAGACGAACAGTGCATGTCACCTTGGTCAGTCAGGTTGAGCGTTGATTTATCTTTTCCTCTGTCATCCTTTACTATCATCTCATACACACCTGCATCCTTCTTAGAGATCTACCAAACACAAACAAGAACACAGCTATATATCAAACACAAATAAGTCACATTTAATGTAAAAAATAATCACAGACCAGAAAAGCCAGGCTTTTCTCCCTGCGAGGGATGCTGCAGGACACTAACTAGACAGAAAGCAAAAAGCACAAAAACAAGAAGGTGCAAAGCAAATTGTGCAAACAGAACAGAGATGAGAAATGGCACAACAAAGATAAACGCAAAAGACAGAGAGAGAGATGACGGAAGGGATGATTCAATGAAATCACAGAGTTGTAAAAATCTGTACAGCTACACAACAGATACGAATTGGACAGCACATCCAGTATCATCAAATGATTTGTCATTTGATACGAACAAGAAAGAGTGTAAGAGTGACAGCGAGCGAGCAAGATAAAACATTCTCAGGCAAAGGCACATGAGCGATTATTGACTAATGATCCAGACTTTGAGCTTCTTCCAGACTGTGCCATCATTCACTGCTGAGTCGTTTTGCTGTGAATCAAATATAGAGTGTGAACACATTTGAAAGGTACCTGCAATGCATATATACATTGATACCCTTATCATACAAAAAGTGTGGATTAACATTCAGTCAATACTACATTTGTATTTGAAAAAAAATCCTTGATTTTTTGCCATGTTATTGACACCTGAACTAAGTCATAAGTGTAGACTTGAGACAGCCAGTACACAGTGACAGTTATAACTCAACTTCAACCGGTTGACAGAACATGTGTAATGTTAAAGCACTGAATTCATTTTTTCGCTCTCAGTCAAACAGGATTTAAGCTGTTTTCCAGGTAAGAAACAGTCGTGGACTTCTTAAGCACTGATGTACGTCGCTCTGGATAAGAGCGTCAGCCAAACGCCGTAAATGTAAATGTTAATGTAAATAAAGAGAAAATGGGCTAAATTAAAATTTTAGTCATGATGAGCTGAATTTTAAAAAAGAACAAGATATTAAAACTCCCCATACAACACATTAAAACTTGTGTCTCCTCCACCTTAAACTTCCTCCACCTTAAACTCAGCCAGGTGTTACATAGTTTTTTTTGGTTCAATATCAATAGGAACTGCAGCCATTTATTAAGGTCAGTGTGAATCAGTCATCATAATTTCCTTCCGTACCCTGATCTATTTCCAAAGACGGTATCAGGGAGAGTGTTCTTGCTTGAGAAGGAGTAAGGGTGGTAGTTTCAAGTTACTCAATGTTTTTTTTCTCAGTGGTTTCACAGAACATTTTTATTATATGGTTTCACATTATTATTTCATACACAATCATTTGTTTTTGCCTAAAAGGGTCAGATAAATGGATGTTACCTGGGCAATCTCCAGGTTCAGCACACCCTCAGAGAAGTCAAGTTTCTCATTGGCCTTGATCTCTCTTCCATCCTTATACCAAAGTGCCACTGTGTCCTTCTTTATGTTACCAACCTAAAAGGAGTCATATATAGACATAATAGTGTTTACTATTTACCACCCAAATGACTTGGTTAACAGTGGAACTGTGGTGGTCTCTTTTAATTAGAGGGGGGCTGATAAACTGTGCAACAACAGATAGGCCACAGTAAAAGTTAACATACAAAGTGCACCTAAATGAAAGGTGTTTTTGATAAAATGGTCTATGAGTGTAGATAAAAAGTAGGTGAACCTAAAAGCAGGAGCTCGCTGTGGCTGTAGTGAACTAACATAAAAGCTTACCTTGCACTTCAGTCTCACAACACACTCAGGGGTAACCTCATAACTGAGATACTCCACAAAGTGAGGACCTATGAGGAATACACATGATTAAAAACCCAAACACAGGCAAACACAAACACACACACTTGGTGTAAAATTGTACCTTGTTTCCTGTGCCACTCTTTTCTCTGGAACTCAGATTCTTTCTGTAACTGCTTGAAAACTGGAAAACAGATAAATGTGTGTGCAGACACACATCAGCAAACCTGATGCACTGTTACAGTGTGTGTGATATGAGAACAAGTTCACAGTGTGTGTACCATCTCCTATTAGCACCAGGCTGGACTGGTTGGTGGCTTTGCCATCTTGGAGCTGGAAAGTGAAAGTTCCTTCATCCTCTTTTCCCAGTGACTCCATAAACATCTCAATGATGCCAGTATTCTTATCAAAGTTCATCTTGTATTTCTGAAATAGACAAAGAACATTTTTTAAAACCAACACAATTGATGTGCTTGTATGTAGATATTTAGATATACAGTGTACCCCGCAAAGTTTGTGGCCTTGATCGTTTGCAGATCTTTTCTTAGAACCGAACTTAGAATAATAAACCACACATACCCTCAGCAATTTTAATTTTTTGCTTTTTAAGCGGCAATGTATAACTTTTCATGCATTTTAATGCTAAATTATTAAGAAAAAAGTATGTACTACATTTGTAAAATAAATATTAATGTAAATTCAGCTACAAAAATTTAATCTAAAATATGACTATAAATATGTTTGTACTGTCGAGAGAACACTAAGCTACTGTATACAAAGAAGACGTCTTGGGATGGTGAAATACCGCTATATTCAGAGGCAGGAGGTTTGAAAGTAATCAATCTAAAAGCGTTATTCATTTCTTCTTGCTGCTGATTGGTTGCTGCCCTGTGACGCATCTCTGGCAGCCGCAGTCCAGTATTCACGCATTTACCATTACTTTTTTTTCAAAGGGTAATGTATTGATTTTAAACTGAAATTAATTAAGCATATTTGGGGGCAAATTTAGGATTTATACAATTAAAATAGGCATTTATACGGGTTTGCGGGTGCTCTTGTAATGTAATGTCAGGGGTCGACTGTACTTGAACATGAAAACTGAAATGGTGCCTTCCTAACACATAAATTTTATTACATTATGGTTAAAAACCAAGTCAATTTCATTTTTCTATTTTGTTTTCACCATTTGAATATTCCAGTTTCCTCTGCATTGTGCCAACATTTCAGATGTGTTCCTTTTGCTCAAAAAAATATGCTCCTTTTGCTCATAAAATGACCATTTAAACGACAAAAGATTGTTTACGACTATTACAGATTCTTAAATCAACAAATGTTGTGTGTGTGTATGTGTGTTTGTATGTATACACTGTAACAGCATCTGTGCTCACATCTCCTTGGTTTATCAAATTGTCATTGAACACATATTCAATTTTGGCGTTGGGAGAAATCTTTTCAGCTTGTAGCCAGAAGCGAACTCTACCCTTCTCCAGCAGCTCAACAGCTAGCTCTGTCTTAAGGGGAATAACTAGAGGAAAAAGAAGTGAGAGAAGTGAGAGTGAGAGAACACTTCAAGAATCACTGACAGTAAAGGGGGTTCTCCACTGACTGGTACCAGCT
>JBBJLR010000013.1:14175745-14189452 GCA_037577145.1 Brachypetersius gabonensis | reverse complement strand
TTGTACAGCACTTTGGTCAGCCTTGCTGTTGTTTTAAAGTGCTTTATAAATAAAGTGGTATGGTATGGTATGGTATAAACAGACCTATGGAGTATGATGTTCTTCTACAAAAGCGCAGCAACTTTAACCTCACAGATTGAGTTACTGCCTGACGTTTCACAACCTGAGGACAGAATATACCCAGTTTTGCTCCTGGAACAACAATCTATTCATGAATGCATTTCTGAATCTTTGAAATTAGGGTACATACATCCATTATCCTGTCCTGCCACCTCTAGTTGTTTCCTCATGAAGAAGGAGGATGGTGGTTTTCAGTCTTGTATTGACCATCGTGTTCTCAATAAAATCACAGTATAAAATTACTTTTCTCTCTCACTCATCCCCTTGATCAGAGAAATGCTAATGAAGCACAATCTTTACTAAACCGCACCTCTGAAGCTCTTTCAGTGCTCGCTGACTTCGTAGAGAAGTGTATAGTGGTGGCAACACAAAAAAGATCAGTTATTATTTGTCTATTACAAATCTGTTTGTCAAAGCAGACAAATGTGAATTGTGAATCAAAAGTCAGTTAAGGTCTCAGGATATATCACTGATGAGAGAAGCATTCACATGAAGTCACCAAAAATCCAAGGGATTAAAAAATGGCTGAAACTAGAGTTTGATTAACTGCCAAGTGCAACAGGTCTCCTCACCTATCAGTGTTCATCCTCATACTTCCATATAGGTTTTTTTTTCAAAGCTGTATTGATCACACCTTGAATCTGAACTCTTCCTTTCAGACGTATCAGCAACCATGTTAAAATGCGCCAAAATACTATGATAGCTGAATAATACGTATAGTATGAGTTTAGTATGAGTGCCAGAAGTTCTTTTCTAATATAGCAATGGACTACAGCCTTTACTGCAATTTTATGTTGTTCTTCATCAACATAAAATTGTGTGGCGGGGGCGGGGGGGCGGCGATGTGTTGCATACCTCCCAAAAAGTGGGTAGCTGCGCCCCTGGCTCAGAGACCTTACAAAACACTGATACGTCAAGGGAAAAACAACTCAGTCACACTCCAACCTCAAACAGTCACACTCCAAACTCCACTATGGCCAAGACCAAAGAGCTGTCAAAGGAAACAAAAATGTAGACCGGGGAAGACTGAATCTGCAATAAGTAGCAACTTGGTGTGAAGAAATCAGCTGTTGGAGCAATTATTAGAAAATGGAAGGCATACAAGACCACTGATAATCTCCCTTGATCTGGGGCTCCAAGCAAGATCTCACCCCGTGGGGTCAAAAAGATCACAAGAATAGTGAGCAAAAATCCCAGAACCACACGGGGGACCTAGTGAATGACCTGCAGAGAGCTGGGACCAAAGTAACAAAGGCTACCATCAGTAGCACACTACACCGCCCGGGACTCAAACCCTGCAGTGCCAGACGTGTCCCCCTGCTTAGGCCAGTACATGCGCAGGCCTGTCAGAAGTTTGCTAGAGAGCATTTGGATGATCCAGAAGAGGATTGGGAAAATGTCATATGAAACCAAAGTAGAACGTTTTGGTAAAAACTTGTGTTTAAGCTACTGGTACGATACTTCAGCATTTAAGATCTGCCACTACTGCCATGCACTAATGTTTATAGTGTACAGCAATTGCTACTGTGGTCACATAGCTGGTAAAAGACGGTTGTTTTCATCTATAGTGAGATTCGGGACATTTCCTTAATAGTCAAGCAGTTGAAATCAGATTTGGTGGCATCCAGGTCAGAACACCAAATGCAAATGTACAGGCTTAACTCTCAAACATTTTACTTTGAAAACAAAAGGAGAAGTAGCAGCTGATTTATTTCTTCATAGTATTGTATTTTAATATGGTTGCTGAAGCATCTGGAAGAAGCTACATTTTATAAGAGGGAAAAATGCTTCTTTTTGATATACTTACACAAGTAAAACTGACCTGAAACAGTTGTTTGTCTAGTTAGTAACTTGTCTCGATCTTCTCACCTTTCCCTCAAAACCTTAAATGCTTCAGATGGAGGAAGAATTCAGAATGAAAGTGGGATCAAAACAGCTGTGAAAACACCTATTAAAAAGCATGAGGAAGAACACTGGTAGGTGAGGAGACTCCTCTTCTGGCTTGCACTTGGCAGTGAAATTATAGATAGAGGTGACATTTACATGAGCTGATAGCAATTGTGAGCTATTGTCTGAAGCTCCACTATCTGAGGGCAGAATTCACCCTAGCAGCCACTGGGCAAAACATACCGTAACGCCCTGGTAAGGTCACCAGTCCATCACAGAGCAGATACACACATTCAAACGAATGGGCAATTTGACATTTCCAATTGACCTGATACATGTCTTTGGGAGAATATCAGAGTATCCAGCAGAAACTGGGACTACGTGAAAACAGGACAGCCAGCTGGTTGTAAAGCAAGAATGCTACTCACAGTCCCACCATATGGAACATTTCTACACATATCAAATTCATAATAGATGGTGAACATTCCGAATGTGTCACATTTAGGTGTGTTCCATACACATATTTTAGAAATGTATTTTCCAACAAAACAAGTCATTTCAAGGTAGGTTTGCGAAAAGTACAGCCATAAACGTAGAACACAGTGAAACAAAACATTCCTCCAGAACCATGGAGTAACACAAAGAACTGAAACAAACGCCAGGGGTGCCTGAAAATGACAGGGAGACTACATCTTACAAATGTAATCTTGTCTATAAATGATCTTAAATCTGCTTTGACGATAAATCCTTCTAACAATATTTTTTCTGACTCCACCATCCAGTGCCATTCAGAGAGGATGGAGTCTTCTTTTTGAAGCGGTTTTGAATTTGACTTTTTTCTTGCCATTGTTACATTCAGTTGTTCATTCTGGATGAACTTAATGTAAATGTGTTCAGTGCCAACCAATTAAATTGATAATATGCTTTGTAGTAACCTATTGTTTTCTATGGCACATGCAGAGTGCAAAATAGTCCCAAATGAGAATAGATTTTTTGTAGTAACTTCCCATTCGTCATTTTTTTGCCATTATAAGCAGTACATATAAAACTTATGTTGTGTATATACACTACTCACAATAAGTTAGGGATATCTTGAGAGACTTAGTGGATGTCACACATACGGTGTTTGTGTCACTTCAGACATTTTTGGGATAGGGAGGCAATTGTATTGGGGTGATAGACACACCTCATTTTGTGTTTTCTATGTAATGGTCTCAGTGTGTACAGGTGTGTATTATATTGGGGCCAATACCAAAAGACAACCTTTTTCAATCTGGCATCAATTTCAACATTCTGTGGGTATAAAAAGCTGGGATTGTCAGTAAGTCATTCCAAGTTCAACATTCAAACAGCCATGAACACACAACGTCACTTAACGGACGAGCAGCGCCACCTGGCCATGGCGCGCCTTCGGGTTGGTGGCAGGCAGTCAGGTGTTGCTCGTGAACTTGGTGTGTCTCAAAGTGTCCTCAGCAGAATTGCCTCAAGACACAGAACTGCTGGCAGAGTTCATGACAGACCCAAGAGTGGAGCCCCACGAGTGACAGACCACAACGATGACCAGTACCTAAGGACCTATGCACTCAGACATCGTTATACAACTGCCACACAGCTGCAGGCCCGTTCACGAGATGCGAGGGTTTCCAGACAAACCAGTTGAAGCAGAGACTGGATGATCGTACCCCACCCCCACGTGACCTGGCAGAACTGCGTGTAGCACTTGTGGAAGAGTATAGCATCAGAATAACATCATGAGGCTAATGAGGGGCTTTAGACGTTGCTGTCAAGCTGTCATTGCGGCAAATGGTGGAAACACCCGCTACTAACATTGTCAATTTTTGTTATTTGGGGCTGTCCCTGTTATTATCAAAATTTTGGGGGTAATAAATATGAAACAAATGAAAATGCTGTTTCTTCTCATACATTATTAGTAATTTCAAAGGGAACTTTTACTCATTTCATTAAAATTCAGAGCAAATAGGACAAGCACTCATGTAAATAACTATATCCCTGACTCATTGTGAGTAGTGTATATATATATGTGTGCGTGTGGCTGTATGAAAGTGATATAAACAAAAACACTGTCAAAAGAAAATCATTACAAATGATGGCTTTTAATTTTTTGCTATTATGACTTACAATTATACACATTCAAAATGACAAAATGACTGTTCTTCTGGTTGTAATTATGACTGGGTTGTAAGTACAGTTTACCTCTAAGTCTATACCTTAATTTTTAGATGAATTCATCCAGATCTTTTACCTTTTAATAAGTTATGAAATGAAATTATAAAATACATTTGTACACATTTCCTTTTCCTGGCACAAGAAAGTTTTAGTTGTGCATTAGAAAGCTAATGAAAAACTCCACAGTCTCAGAGAAGGGTGTGTTAAACACATTTTGTCAGGCTGTTAAAAAGGTTAGAACGTGTGTTAAAAGAAACAGAATGTGTTGTCCTTAAATAAGCGCAAAATTGTGTTTTGTTAAGGACGTGTTGTTTTAACCCATGTGTTTTAGAGTGCACTATGTAGCCTAATACCAAATTTCATACAGGTTTCATACAAATGTGGCTTTGTACTGTACTGTGTTGTTTTTGTCTGATAGGCTGCTGAGGGGTCGCGTGGGGTCGATGGTGGGGTAAGTGCCATTCTTCATTTTGCTCTGACACTGACGAAGCTCTGCTGCATAACCCTCAAAGCTGTCCTCCAGACTAACCCCGCCCACACCGATTATTTTGTTTGAAGGACACGTTGCCCCCTGGTGACAGCTGGCTGGAGGGCAACTTTCTCCACAATCCTTCGCACCTGAGGGAGAGAAATGTTTAAGCATGTGGAACGGTATCTGGCAAAAGAAATGAAACGAAAAGCAGGAAAGTTAGTTTACAATTTTGCCGACTGATCTCACATTTGAGTTACTTTTAGTTAAAGGTGTAACTGGTGGAACATGCAGAGATTTATTTTAGAGTGAGGTTATATGTCTGGTTATGGCGCACAGAGGTGTGTGTGCGCAACTGATAGCGTGAAAAGATTCAGTGGCAGGCATCAGATGCAGGGGCTTGTGTGCTTGGAGCTGGATGTGCCATTTTATAACAGCCATTTTTCATTTTAATGCACTATGCACATTTTGCAGTTTTTCTTGCTGTAACAACAGCTTCCTAATTACCATCTTAAGCAGTGCTTAAAAGCTTACTGTTTATAAGTTAGAAGTATTTTGCATCAAACATGCAGGCCATTGGGATGATATCTGATTCATGTAAAATTGGTTACCTTTATCTGAATCTGTGAAAATGTGGTTTAATTTAATTGGCAATGTGGTTTAATTCACAATCAAAGATGTGAAACTGGATTATCTTCGAGCTTTCTGCATATGCCAAGGAAGTCAATAAACATCATTATAAAGGAAAACTGGACGTTTGCAGTAACACACACTGAATTATCCATTCTGTCTGAAGTTACTCCATATTAAATGATGGCCTCACTGTTTTACTTTCTTGCTCAACACAAATTAATCTTCAACAGCAGGATGGGGAACTGTAATCATGGGGGGGCTGCACAGCTTAAATGCTTGAATACACTCGATTAACTCATCAGTTAATTCCCACGTTTATTTAGACTGGAGAGAAAGAAAACATAACTGTTGCCCTGATTCTCATGTACCGTATATATCTAACCACAAGGTGGCAGCATTTCTTTGCAACACAGAGAGCCCATGCTGCTGAAGAACTTATTGTGGTAAGAGAACGTTTCAAATACTTTTTCAGATATTTTTGCAGGAATACTCTCTAGGATGCGCAGTACCATTTGAAACTTGAAACACTAACAGAAACCAGATACAGTTTTATGTTCTGCTAGGCTGAATGTGATGGAAGTGATTGGTGTACTGTATCTTTAAAATCAAAACAACAACAAAAAATCAATCATGCGAATAAGAAGCAAAATTCTGTGCATGCACCCGTATCACATAGGTATTAATGATGCAATTTTTGGATTTTATATAATATGACCGCTCCAAGCTGTCTGATTTTCAAGGATTGTGTTGTGCCTTGGTCATTAAATGGCATTTAACACCTTCACAAAATTCAATCAAAACACAAAGATATAGAAGAAAAAGTTTAGAAGAAACAAAGAGGTCGACAAGAGTGGAAATGAATTATGAGGAGCAACACTATACATGATCACAGGCAAGTCTAGTGTGATTTCACCTTTAGGGTTTATTTGACATACAACATCAGTGAGCTACAGAGGAGGTGGGATGGCTTGCAATTCAACAATGCAACTTCAGAAGCACGTGTAATGACTGTCTAACAGTCTTTGAATGAGCTTGGTTTAAGTTTGGAACGATTTGGCTTTTCTCTGACTGTTCTGTAAACTGTAATCAGATGAACCTTTCAGCTGTGTTGAATTGCAGCTTGGGAGGAAGGATGGAAGGTGAGTCAGCTACTAATTAATCACTTTCTACAAAATGATTAAACACGTATGAAAATACTTCTCTATCATTAGTATTTTAAACACACTACGCTTCGCACCTGTGCGAAAGGTGCAAATATCAGCATCTACCATCTGTGGTATCCATGAAATACATTTAGCAAAAACTATTTTGTGGTAACCCTTAGAACTTGAGAGTTATTGATATTGTTTTGCTATACTCCTGGAGTGCAATCCCATGATTACATATAGTTATGCAATGAATTATGTTTACATAAAATTTACATTCCATCAACAGGTTCGAGTCTGCACTGCTTACTTTCTGAAATCAACAAAACAAGTCTATATAGAACAATATATTCAGATCATAAAAACATATCAGAATAATAGTTAGTATTGGATTACATGATGCTGTTGCTATCACTGACAATAACTTTCAAGGCCTTCTAAGCGTTGAAGTGAGCAAGTAAAAAAAATGACAACATTTCTATTATTTACAGTAACAGTATAAAACCATACAACATAAAGTGCACGTCAGATCTACCTGACCATGTTTATATAATTACTTCAGATGTCCATTCCTGGCACTGCTATTCACGGACAAACATCAGCCACCATACACAAACACCCAGAACACACGCTACAGGACACACAGCTAGTCATGTGGGAGAAATACCTGAGCTGGGCTGGCTGTGGGCGCACGGCGGTGGTGGGGTGTAGTTGGTCTCTGGCAGGCTGCCTTCGTGTGGGGGAGGGGGAAACGGTACAGGGGGCAGTAAGGTAGAGTTGGGGCTGGTGATATCTCCCTCCCCTACTAGTGTCAGGTCACCCAAGCTCTCCCCGTTCTGTCCCTGGGTTTGGTGGGCTGGCCGAAGTATGGGGGAGAGGGGAGGTGCAAAAGGGACAGGCTCAGCTTTGGGACTGTGGGGGTGACCATTAGAAGTGGTGGGCTGGGGTTTGTTTAAGCCGTGGCCTAGTTTTTGGGAGGTGGGGGTGGAGCAAGCAGGTGGGCCACTGGAGTCAGGCTCCAGGCGCAGGAAGTCAGGTAGAACCAAATCTTCTTTTCTCAGCAAGCCTCTCTGATCATCAGCACGGCTGCTCTGAGCACGACTCAGCAGCTCAAAGAACTCTGAGAGAAACAAAATGATAATAATCAATATATACATATACAGTAAACCACCAATCAATCACGGTTCAGCAGTCACTGCTTCAGTCTCTCGCAGATATTTTTCAGAGAAACAAACTCCTGCACATTCACAAAAAACGCAGGTATCCTGTGCATTTTTTGTGCATTTGTGACGTCTGAGCCTCATCCTTCGTAGCACTGCGCCCAAACATAAACAACAAACACGAGGACAGGGGGCGTGGCAGATGAGGCCCTCACGTCACAGCTTTTTTTGTGGCAATATATATTTTGTCATGTATTTTAGTGCTAAGTTTTTAAGAAAAATATAATTTACTAATTTTGTAATATAAATATTAATGTAAATACAGCTTCATTTCCATATAAAATGCAGGAGGTAAAAAAAAGTTAGCTAATCCAAAAACTTTATTTATCCGAGTGTTCTAGTGTTTTTGTTTTGTTCTTCTAAAAGCCCTGTATTTTTATTACTGTAATTAAATTAATTTATTACTGTTTTCACCTGCTTATACCAAAGAAAACAACAGTGCATACTAAAGAAAACACTAATTACAGTAGTCTCTGTAGGGGTGACATCAGTATTTTACATTCAAGCAGTGTAACACTGTACAGCACGAATACAGGTTTTCTTTTCATTTTTAAGGGTAATGTATTCATATTTTAAATGAAATTCAATTGTTTTGGGGCCATATTCGGTGGCATATTTCGGGTTTACACTATAAAAATAGGCAATTTAGGCATTTTTCTTAACCACATCACATATTTGAAGTTTTTCACTATATGCGGGTGCTCTTGGAATTTTTACTGTATACATAAAACATACTGATGTTACATAGCTAATTTATATCATTTTTTCACCAAGCATTTCAATTTCTCATATAGAAACAAATTTAAACTATGTTGATGTATGCAGTCATGTATATATATTTACAGCACATTTTAAGCTGTAATATGAGACTTTAGTTTACACTGAAAGTTCAGTGTTTTATATATTTTTTGTCTGTTATACATATAAAGAGCATCTGATTCTTCACCTTCAGCTTCATCCAGATGAATTTTGTTGCCTTTCCTCTTCTGTAATGGTTCTGTGATAGGCTGCTTATCTCCACCCTCACCTCTCACAGGTTTAACTGATTTGTTATCCGCCTGGTGATGCAGTGACAAGGTAAGGGGTGGGTTATTCTTTGATGCTGACAGTAGGGTTGCTGGTACACATATATTAACTGTTTTGAAATAAAGCATGAGCTACCCAAACAATTAGGCAAAAAGCAAACATGTAGTCAAAGACACATGATTAGATAGATCATTTGCGGGACACACCTGGAGGTACCATTAACAAATGTAACATGCAAATACCATGTCACACAAACACTTACCGGTGTTGACAGACCCCTACTGGTCAGAGGTGGTGCCTGGGTTTTGGAGGATATCGTCTTAGACTTGTCTGTTTTGAGAGAAAAACAGAGCACAGTTTTTGTAATGGCTATCACTGATGACCTTGAATATACCGCATGACTATAAATGTGTGTAGGAGTGTGTCTCCTATCACTTGGAGGATACTCACTCCTGACACACTGAAATACACAGCGAAAAAGTGAAAAATGTGTGTAGGTGTATTTGTATTTTCAGGATTCAGATGTCCAGAGAAAAACAGAGATAAGTTATAACGTTAGTGTTAAAATCAAAGTGGGGTCCGACAGTCTTTTTTTTATTATTTAAACTTGCAAACAAAACAAAAAAAAATATTTTACAATTTAGCAATAAGCTAAGATAGAGAAAAGTATAGGAATTCACAAATCTGCATGACTTCTAGGTCAACATATACATTTAAGCAAGTTTGTGAAAATGTCCATATTAATGCCATGACAAAAAAGATGAGTTTTCAGTCTTGTCCCTTCCATTGAAGCACTTGTTCACATGACTGTCAAGTGGATCTAATTTACACAAATTTGGGGAGCTCATATCACCTCATGTGCACGCTGTTATTAAAGAAAATGAGGGAACTACCAAATGCTAGGAAATTAAAAAATTAATGTGAAGAGTTCAAAGATTCAACTTTTCATATTTTATGCCGATGATACAATATGTAACACAAATGTTTGTAATAGATTTGAAAAGAACTCGACATACCACTTGTTATGTTATAAATCTTTCTCCCTCTCTCTTTATTTCTGTCTCTCTCTCTGTATACATATGCAACGTGTGTATTATGTATATTGAATATATGTATAACCCCATATCCTGAGAAGGTAAAACCAAGAAATGCGGAATACAGTACCTTTGAAAGAACTTGGATCTGCCTTCTCTAGGACTACTCGTAGGCCGTCAAGGTTGGATATGGCCAGTCCCAGATCGAGTGTCTTTGTCTCCCCACTCTGAACAACGGGAAATAGTAATATTTAGCTTCCATAAAAAGCATTAAGCCACTACCTTTGAGGCATTTCCCAGATCTAGATTGAACATTAAGCGCTGAATAGTCACAAAATGGCTCTGTACATGATACAAATCTGTCACTCAGTTGCATCAAATATTCTTAAATGAGCACTATTGCTTTCTGTTGACTTCTTTTAGGGGAAAACAGTGTCATTGCAATACATCTTACTCACATGCAACTGATGTTAGAATCCTGAAATTATTCTACACAACAGGACACAAGAATTAAAGTGGTTTTATGTTTATTTTAGCACCAGTCACCCCTGAAAAAGTAATATGGTCTTTTTAGAACAACTGACAAAAATAAACCTTCTGTTTTGTGGAGCAGGGAGTGAGCTATATTTATAGCTATTACAGTCCAAATTCCGGGTAGTGGTCTGCCAGTTTTGTAACATTCATTTTTAAATCTAGCTTAGCAGATTGGCTTTGACCACTGTTTCACATGTAAGCAAAGAAAAAGCAGTGAACTGTAGGCCACACCATCCACCACACCCTAGGACATTCACTTTAGTAGCAGTAATACAGATCTCAGAGCAGTTCTGCCCTTTGTCAGAAACCACGTCTGGTCCTTTTAATGTGGGAGAAACCGGTTCTAGACCAGCACTTTCACATAGAATCTGTAACCATCCTGCCCCACCCTTGTTTAGCCACAGAATACTGCCACAAATGTATGTTGCCATGGCAAAACTACTCACAATTCTGGCCACCAGGTCGCTAAGGCGGAGGCCGTACTTGGCAACCACAGGGCGCAGGACTTCGGCGACGGGTTTGGTGGGCTTGGCTTTCAAGCCCACTGATCTGTTAATGGGCACCAGATCCAGTCTGAAAATAGTAGACACATGAGAAATATTTATAGCAGAAGTTCACAGCCATGTATGTGTTTGATACTCTTTCCTATGCGTTACAAATCTCAGAAAAACAGGAGAAAAGGTTTGAGGAAAGTAGGTAACTGAGTGGCCCCTACAGAATGCAGAACCACTTTTAATACTGTGCTCTGTTCTCATATAATGACATGCAATAAAGTGTTACTGTTCTAAAATGTCACTCTATTCTTGTTGTTTCAATAAATAATGTATATAAATGTATTTTATTTGAGTTTACCTGAATAAAGTACGTTTTTCCAGTCGAAGGTCTCTGCAACTAAGAGTCATGCTGTCTTGGTCCAACACCAGTGGCTTTAAGGGAAAAACAAATACACAATCAAGACATTTAACAATGTGTTACAGGCTGACACAAACAATCAGTACAGGGGTATAGCAAATCACAGAGAGTGACAGACAGCAAATAAAGTGCTTGTACCTTCTCTCCTCCAGTAAGGAAGAGGTCAACTGCGGCGAGGTTGATGTGCTGTTTCTGGCAGAGCTCCAGCAGAACATGTCTGATGGAAGCCCCCTGCTTCAGAGGCACACAGCAGCTTGATCCATCAGGAAGTGTTACTGTGCATGATCTGATCAACCTCTCTCTGTCCCTCTGATCACACTGACACACACACACACACACAACATACATTTAGAGGCACTGAAATGCTAAAATGCACCCTACAAAATACTTAAGGACTGATTTTACATAACAACAAGTTCAGATGCAGATTTACTATAATTGTGAGTTTGCTCTTGGTGTTTTGACGTGCTATTTCTATTTTTTTACTTTTTGGGACTGCAGCCCTGTCCCAGAATTCATTTGGTTCAAACATTTTTCCCACTGTTAATAAAAAAAGAAATCTTATCAGAGGTATCCCATGGTAGTCCCTTTCATAAACTGGCTGCAGCATAATGGGTCCCAGTGATTCATCAAACTATGCAAATCATTGTTCAGCAGTTACCTCATTTCTCCCAGTGGATGTGTTTAGCTCCTGACTGGCACTGGAGGACAGAGACCCCTGAGACTCCCTCCGTCCATTACTACCTGGAGAAACATAAGGTGAAGGCCGTAAGATTCATGATATTCACCATGTCTATCAAATTCCCTCAGTATTAACAGAACACAACAATGCAAACAGTGCATCCCAGTCAGAGCTTAAAATTACATGTATATATTTAAAAATTGTACAAATCTACAGAAACCTACAAGTGATCAAATTTACGAAATTAAGTGCTGACACAAAGAAATAAGTGACACCATACTTACTATAACTGAAATCAGTGATTTCTCTTTTCTTTGGCCCTTTTCCAAAGCTGCGGTTTCTGTACCAGGAGAAAATACCATTTTTCCTGTCGGAGTCATCTCTGAGATCATCGCTTGATCTGCCTGTTCTACACCTGCGAGTGTCCTGTATTACAAAGAAGCCAATTTCACAGCAATTCAGAGAACATTATTATATAAAAAAAAAACCTAAACAATATCAAAAAGCAGTTTTATGTTTATATATTTACTTTCCAATTGTAAATGTATACACCAGGATTTTATTATCTTAATTTTGTCTAAAGTGGTTAGCACTGTTTCCATAGCAACATATAGCCGTGTTACCTTTTTCGGAGTGGAGAAAGCAGAGCGGTCTGAGCTGTGTTTGGAGGGTGCAGGGCTGCAGGGCACCTGGTAGGGGTCAGGGAGAGGTCGTCCCTCGACCTCAGCCAGCATACACTCTTGATACAGAGAAGATTTCAGGAAGCGAGCATAGCTGTCAAACTTCATCAAGTTAAAAATCTGTAGAGACAGCCAGGGTAAAGCATAGTTATTTCAACATTTTGTTGAATTACTATTATTAGCAGTAACAGTTATAGTAGTAGTATAACTGCTTGCAGAAGTTGCAGAAGTACAAAATAGTGTCTACAGTTGTGAATTTGAATGCCTATATACAAAGGATAGTCGACCTGTAGCTGTGGCTGTTTGAACATGTCAGGCCGTGGTGCAGTGAGAACATCGTCTGCAAGCTGAGCCTGGCTGTCGATGTTCACTGGAGTAGTGGCCTTGCTGGACAGAAAGCTGTTGTAGATTTCTTTGGCCTTCTGGGATAACTGGTGACAACAACACATCAGCACGATGATTAAAATGGGAAAACTACTGACATGGAAAAAGACAACCTTTGGTATTTATAATCCCTTATACCACTGAAGATTTTTGCCGCAGTCTCCAAGTAAAACTGTGGAATGGAGTCTGTTATTTTATCAGGGAATCTAACTGAGGAGCTGGGGGTTCACACTGTCAACATTTTTGAAGAAATGGAGAGCAAAGGGTCACTTAAATTAACAGTTAACCAAGGATTCAAGCTACACATTTTTGTCCACCACAATATTTGAATTTACTGGGTTGACTTAATTGCTATTGTGCGACTAGTGTTGCTTTGGTCAACGAAAATTATGACTAAATATTGTTGTCAACTAACATCTATCACGTAACAAAAACAAGACGAGACGCATCGTAAATGCAGGTCATGTGATGATAACTATAACGAAATATATAATGTAATATTGCAGACGAATAAGAAAAAGACAAAATGCGGTTTACAAAATAAAAATTATGCTAAAACGTCTCCTAATTTTCGTTGACTACAACGAGACGAGATGTTATTTCCTGTACGACAGGGAGGGGAGAAAAAAAGTATTGGGACGCTCGACACTTGAGAAGCCGTGTAAAATAAATCTATCTGGAGTGGACAAAAGTATTGGGGTGCTGGGTCAATATAGAGCCAGGGAGAGAGAAATCACACACACACACACACACACACACACACACACACACACACACACACACACACACACACA
>JBBJLR010000013.1:14148155-14164387 GCA_037577145.1 Brachypetersius gabonensis | reverse complement strand
CACACACACACACACACACACACACACACACACACACACACACACACACACACACACACACACACACACATACATGCTGAGCCATGCCTAAACAAGTTCACTCGGCTCCCAACATATGACACCAGTAGGAAGCACAACAGAATGAATTCTCCTGTACTGTAGTCATAGCTACATTGTCACACACACACCTCAAGGGCTTTAGATCAAATCACATCCAGGCAGAAAAACTGCAAACTGAATTCTGCCAAGACAGCCCAATCCATCTTAGTTCCCCGCTGGACTTATTTGGAGATGTGTGTTACTGTGTATGATGTCTTATGGGATAAATTTAGTTTTATATTTGTGTTAGAGCAGTTCACTCTGGGTGGGCCTTTCCCAAGGTTAATGAAAAGCTACTGGAGAAGAAATATTATATTACTCCTGCGTACAACTGTATGTGGGAATATAACAGTAATGAGTGTGTTTTCCGCTGCTACCACCATAGTCTCAGTACATCAGATCGAGTTGGAGAAGTTAACAATATCTTTCCTAATAACTCTCTAGTGATACATTCAGATATTTAGGCCTTGTCAGCTGCCAAGAGTAGTTTATATCTGTGTGTGTAGTGGTAACCGCAGAGTTGGCAGGGATGCTTTTAAAGGGTATTCCATAGCATATTTATCTGTAACCAGATCCAAAGGATTGCTACATTAATGTCATGTAATCTGATCACTTTACATTACTTCCAGATAAAAAGTAACCTAAATAAAAAAATACAAGACAAAACAAATATCATCAGGGAACAAAGAAAACTCTTTTATGAAATGGTATATGTGATATGACTGTACACCTAAAAGTATGCACACTAGAAACATTATTTTATAGATTTTGTCATTGTGTTGTGAAAAACACAAACATGGAAGGCCACACAGTAGGCCATCCACAGCCCGGTTTGGAAATACACACCATACAAGATGAAGCAGAAGACAAACAAACCATTCTGACATTGGCTACAAGTTCCGGACACACAACCAGCTGGTCAGCTTGGCTGCTGTTATGCCAAACCCAGAAACTGCTGGAGTAAATTCATTTCGCCTGCACAAGTTTAAAAAACAAACACTGGGTGAAAACACTGGGTTTTTGGTACAAGAGTGCTGGTAATGTTATTATCTTAGTTATTACCCTTTTATAATTGTCTGTTTTCCGATTATTTGAATTGGGATTGCAGCTTTGTGTGCTTCTGTGTCACAACATAATATGAACACAATGCTGCCTTGACTGTTTTTGAGTGAGCATGCATAAATTCAGAGTAGAATTCAGGTCACCTAGAGCTTATTACCATGTTTTATTACAGTAACAATCTCAAAGAGACTAGATGTAAAGGACATTCCTATTCAAATATTTGTTTCCTTAAAATAATTTCTTATAGACTCTTTAAAATTTGTTGTGTCATGGTTTTTATAATAATAATAAAGAGACCTGACATTATTAAAGGGAAGTGTACATTAAAAGATAAAAATAGACATTACATTAGCATTAAAGGGTTAACAATGAGTACTTAGATGTTCTCTGTGTATGTGTTTTCTGACTGTGAATTCTCTCTAATGGCCATGAGTGCAAAGTGGGCTGTGGATTTACAGTATTGGTTTCCTCTCATTCTCTGAGTGGCTCCAGTAGGGTGAAAACAGTTGCACTGACCTCATTCTCTTAAATACGCTCCAGATCAGATGACTCTTCACTCATATATACATATGTGTGTGCAAGTGTCTTTGAGTACAGCTTTATGTGATAATGTAGATTGTAGATGTGTGAGTCAGGTAGAAATAAAAAAAGACTCATTTCAGCAAAAAAGCAATAAGACTCTGAGGCGAACAATCACATCAGCGTCATTTTCAAGGGAGTAAAACAAATCTCTTCCTCTTATCTCAAGCGGACAGCAAACTGCCTGAAAATAACATCAGAGACCTCGGAGGAGACTTCCTTTGAGCCCGCTGGAGAGGGAGGGGAGAAGCTGATAAGACGTGAGAGTGAGACGCAGTATAACAGCAAGCTCAATCAGATTACTTTAGCCTCTTCCATAGCTGAAAATGCATTTTTTTTAAGAAATGCAGCAAAGACTACAATTGAACAAATTCAAAATTGTGATATTTTTCAAATACATCATGGCCTTTGATGCCATTCATTTGCATTATGTTAAGGAACCCAGACTTGCTATTCTATTTTAAAGGAGTGAGAGTAGACATAAAATGTTGGCGAGGAAAAACTAGTGCTAGTTAAGGCCAACTGATGGTTGACTTCTGTAAGTTCAAAGCAGCTTCTCATCTTCTGTGAGATTTTGCACTTGAACACACTGCACATCCACAATGTGGCAGCGTGAAAGACTGAAAAACTGTCCATAAAATGAATGCACATTCAAAGATTTATTTTAAGCAAATGTATTATCAGAGCACCATGGGAATGCAATATTTAAATATTCTTCTAAGAATTCAAACGTTTGAATAGCAAAAATAGTTCCAATGGCTATTATAGCCTAAAACTTTGTAATAGCTTTCCGGCTACTAAAGTAACTGTATTCACATTGTAATTTATAAAGCTGAAGTGGCCTATTTTATTTGTGATTCCACCTTTAACTGAACCTTATTTACCACTCTGTCTTAAATGGTGCAATGGTACACTGCGACTCCTGGACCATTTAAAAGTGGAATGGATAAATTCGGGCAAAATGATGGTAACAAACCTGAAGCATTTCATAAATGACTGAACAGAAACTTGGCTTTTCATTCTGAAAACCACCGAAACTGATACTGAATATATGTTACTTGACAAATAGTTTATGTCTTATATAAAATTCTCTTTGTGAAAGAATGTACACATCAGAAATATGACCATATCTTAAGCTAGGCTGTGTAGTTGTAACCATCTCAGATCCAGAGCTCCGTCTCAGAAAAATCTGGTCACTCTACACTTTGAGCAATGACAGTGTACTAAGTGAAAGTGACAATCTGGTCATGCGTGAATACACCACAGCACACAGTACAAAATACTTCCTCTGCATTTAACCCATTCACCAAGTGAAGCAGGTGGCAGCTACAAACACAGCACCCGAGGAGCAGTGTGGCCTTTGATGCGTACCTCAGAGGTGCCTAGTGGTCTTGGGAATTGAACCCGGACTTTCTGATCACAGGGCGAATGCCTTAACCACTAGGCCACCAGCTGCCCCCTACTATGTTCATTTATGGTTTAAGGTAATAGACTAAGAAACATTTTATTTACTTTTGTCAGCTATATTGTTTTTGTTTTTTAACTTGTGAAAATTAGTTCAGTTAGAAAGTCACACATAGCTTGGATAAAACTATTGAGAAATCATACAAGAGAACCCAGTCATTTGAGTTTGTAGCAAAAACCTACAGTGTGTGCAAATTGTTCTGTCGAGTTGCTACAGCATATGATAATTCTAGCTTGATAAATAACAATTAAAGTAAAACTGCAGTGATCAGTAACAGAATTTCAAAATGAACCTGTACTGTTTTTTACTTTCAGTTAAATGAAAGACTATTTCATCTTTACAGTTATCTGAAAAATCTTGTTAAAATCTTATCCTGCCTCGTTCTCGTGAACCCAATATCATGTATCGTCTCATGAGCTGAGTGTCTTGTCACACCCCTAATAAATAATGATTTCAATATTTCCAGGTTAAAGAGAATATTTTACCACACCAGACAGTATACTGACAACAAAAAAACAGGTGACAGTATATTTTCATAGTATTGATTTGCAAGTGTCACATCACATTGCTGTTATTGGTCCCTCCCATTGTCTAGACGAGGTGGTGTGCTGTAAATGCAAGTCACTCGTTTTCTGTTAAATCAAATAACCACAGACACATGACAAGGCAAGATTTAATGAAATTATATGCTTTCTTCCAGCAGTGCACACTACTACCCAGATACGTTCCATGCTAGATCAAGTAGCCTTTAGCCATATTTCAACAGAAGTACAGGCCTGAGGAATCAGACAGAAGTAAATCTAGGTAACAAGAAGCAACACCGAAGTGGAATTTATTAGTACATCTAACATTTGTCAGCATTGGATCTATTTTATTCTTTGCTCTATTCCTCTAGTTTTAGGATACTTTGCGTCTCAATTAAAACATTAAGGCTCAAAAGTGAAAGGTGAGAACAACAGCAAAGCAGTCTAAGAATTATACATTAAGGAAAAAATGTGTTAAATACAAAATTGGAACTAATTTAAAGTTTTGCCATTTACTTAGAGGTATCTTTGAAAATAAAATTACTTTAAATATTAAAATATTTTTGAAAGTATTAATATGAAGGGAAAAACAATTATTAGCTCAACAACATCACAATTTTACTGAAATTTACATCACTGGATAAATGAAACCTAGCTTGGTCCATACTGAGATTATTACCTGAGATCCAGGAAACATTACTTTTACTACAATATAAAAGCAAACTAAAAACTAGCCAGTTTATTCTCTCTATACTGATGTCATTTATCCTCCTGATACTTCATAACAAGAATGCTACTAGAAAAGGATGCATGTTTCATGTCAAGTTCCATAACCTGGGAGCTTAAACTAATTTTCTATTAGTACTTCAGAAAGAGTTACAGCATTGTTTTACTCATCGCAGATGCTGTCATTTATCATCACTAAAACCTCCCAAAGGAAAGGCTCTGCTTAAGTCCAAGTCTTGGAAATTTAATTCATTTTAAAGCACACAGACATAAGCTTAGGCTATGTTGTTTCAGGTACATATTAGTCTTCTCTGTCACTCTTATGGATGTCCAGGGGGATAGAAAAATGTTCAAGAAGGTCAGCACCAACAACATTGCAAAATTCTTTACTGTTCAGTTTGACTACTGATATAAACTCACAGTCACCATAATTTCAATGACTTAGAATTGGAAAACATAACTGAAGCCTTATGGATAGTTCTATACTTCTGTATATCACTGTTCTGAACTCCTGTTCAGAAGTGCAAAACACTACACTCTAAATAAATGCAGTTTTTCAGGTGTAAAGCTCTCAGCCTCACAGATGTTTTAAAACCACTGGCTTCATATCCTATGAACATTTTAGTGGCAATGCTTTTGCATTTAGGGATCGCACACAGTAAACAACCTATCATTCCTCCCTTCTAGGATGAGTAGCATTAGGGATAAAGGCAGGCAGGCCTCATTTAGCCTCGAGGCAGTGCATCAGTCAACATCTGAGCTTTACCACGACCCCACCCAACCACACTTTCAAAAGTTTTCTCTTCCGCCTTTGTACTGCACTAGTGGTCTTTCCAACTGCAACCTGATGCTTATAATTACATGACAGAACCCTTTCTTGACAAAAATAGCTCCCTTTGACCAAGCATGAGCTGAACCGACTGGTTTGCGTAAAAACAACTAACGGAGCTGGATTTTTTGTTGCAACAGTCGAGAAAATAACCTCTCTGGAATACAAAGATATGTAGTTTCTTCATCTTTGTATAGTTTCTCTTCCTTTGTATAGTTTCTCCTCCTTTGTTTACAGTTTCTCCTCCTTTACAATTGATTTAACTCACCATATCCCTTCTACAGCTTTTTCAAACTGACACCAGGATCATGCATCTATTACCAGATGCATGAGCAAAATTAGTACAAAAACTGCAAGATCTCTTAGGAAAAGGTCATTAACAGCTTTCCAATCATTTTGTGTCAGTACAGTTCAATAAACAAAACATGCAAGTACAAAGTGAGATCAAAACATTAGCCAAATATCAACCAGGCACACAGAGTGAAAAAAATAATTTCCTTTTTAAAACGTCCTCTTAAAAAAGAGAAAAGCACTGAATGAACCAAGCTCAAAACAGAAGCAAAAACTTTACAGGGGCTACAGTGGATCTCAGTGCTACTGCTGAGACTAGAAAAAGAGCCAGTTCACTGTTTCTTTTTAATTTGTTATGAATTGTGGTAATTTCTGCACTGGACAGAACCAGAGTACATGTGAGGTTAAGAGTATCAGGTAAAATGTTGGAAACCAGACAGAAGGGAAGGATTGCAACTTCTCATTTTGTCCATACTTATAATCTCCTGTGAATCCTCTACTTTTCTCAGTACAATGTGCAGTTAACTGTATACTGCCTTTACTGTTTGCTCGTTGCTCTATCTATAGTGTAACTGTTTACTAGTTGCAGTTATTCCGAAAAAACACTTCATTGAGATATTTTTTGGATTTGGCTAATAAGTTCCTTGGACATATAGTCTTGTTTTACATGAAGATAAACCATCTTTTTCATTTTTGCCACAGTATTGTCATTGTTTGACATCAGTTGGACTCAAAGCTGTCTACCCAGAATGTAATTTTAATGTAAACTGTAATCAGTTGTGAAAGTCCCTATGTAATTAAATACATAACTTTGTAATTGCATTAGAATAGTAGAGCAAACAAAAGTAAAAACTTGACTAAGGGTAAACCCCCTGGTACGGTGCTTGTAATAAAGAATCCAGATGTAGAATCAGATGTATTCTCTGTCCTTTCTTATCCACCTACTTTTCAACAATATACAAAAAGAGAGCTAGTAATGTGGAATTTCCTAACCGTATTTTCACCATGATCAAAATAACAGCTGGCCCTCATCAAGGCATTTTCTCTGACTGCTAGTTTAAGGGCTTCTCACACAGCTTTTGTGGTTTAGAATTACCAGCCCACAGCCAAGTGGAACACACCAGGAAGGCCAACCATCCAGAGGCAAATTCTACTTCCCAACGCTAGGTAGTGCATGCCCTAGGAATAGAAAACGCTCAATAAACTATCAAACCCAAAATCCCACCACCCTAAAACCATCACTGTAAGCATTTCATGGCAAATCTCTTGTGCCTGAACAAGACTCCTTCAGCTAGTGTGTGGGTTGGTCAATGCCTAATCAGATGTGTGAATCATAATGACTCTGAAGGAGAAGGAAAGCCACATGCAGCCAGTTTGTCACAATGGAATTTACAGCAAAATGTAATCGACAATAGAGTTGATGCAAATCCTACATCGAGGTGAGTTTGTTTAGTGAGTCTCTCACTCAGTTCAGTACACCAACTCAGGAATATGAAACTTGCTAGTAAACGTTCCACAACAGTACCACCAACTTTTAGACCATATTATGGTTAACTAAACCTGTTTAATATTTCACCTATTAATTTATGCATAAGTCATCGACTGATTTCTATATTTTGTTACTGTACACTCCCTTGCTTTTCCTCTTCTATCTTTTATTAGTCTTTGTGTTGCAAAGTAAATACCTGAGCTTTGTTATTATTTCAGGTTCAAATGTCCTTGTCACAGTGTGCATACGACAAAAAGAAAATACATTTTGCAGTATGTGTCGCTGTTGTAACAAAACTTCAAATCTCCATTGTTATTGTTTGTTTGCCTTTCACAATGTGTAAAAAAATACATGTTTTTTTTTACAGCTTTCAAACTACTCTTAAGAGGGAATGTTTTTCCCTACAAGAATTAGCTAAATGATATTTATCCAACAGTTTACATTACACTGTTTTAGAGCAATGCTGAAAAAAGTAGCACTTTGAATTTTCCTGATTTGCTGCAACAGTAGCTGTTCTTTCAGGATACTTCTTATGGCACTTCTTTCCGCACTAAGAGAGCAGAGAAAGGAATCGCACTTACTGTTGTAGAGTGGAGAGTTAAAGGTGGCTCCATGTATGTGTGTGTGTGCGTGTGTTTCCTCAGCGCTCCCTCAAACACCCAGCATAAATAAACATGTCCATTCGTCTACATGCTCAGTGAGTTCACAGGGTGAAGTTGAAGTGATTCTGCATCTAAAAAGTCCTCCAACCCCTCCTTCTTTATCATCTCTCTCTCTCTTTCTAATGCTCCCTCCCTTTTCCATGCTCCCTCCTTTCAGTTTCTCCTCCCACTGTAAAGAAATCTCACTCCCTCAGGTCAGTCAGAAAAAATGTATGTCAGGCAACTTGAGGAATGATTTAGATATTACCTGTGAACACACATTTACACTTGCATGTTATAGGGCTCTCCTAATTATTTGATTAAAATCAATAAAAACATCAATTTAGGTTTTGCTTTCTCAGTCAATGGACAAGGATCAGCATAATAATCACGCATCTTTTAAATGTTCCTACTGGTCAGTAAGAAACATTCAAGGAGGAACATTATTTGCTATGATTTTACAATGTAACAATTAATCAGATTCACTGTTCTATATGACAAAATAAATTTTTTTTGTTTTCAATGCCGGAAAAATGGCTAAAAGATATGCATATATGCATGTTTCCTTTTGCAGTTAATTATCTGAAACAAAAGTGCTCTCGCCTCAAGGCAACATGCTAGTTACAATACAGCCATATGTTACAATGTTATACATTGTCATACAGTTTGTTTAAATATTATGTGTGGTTGTTATATCACAAGTTTTCCATATTTCTACTGAGGTGTTTTTAAAAGCTTCCTACTTCACTGTTTTCTAAAAAAAAAAAGTTTCATTTAGTTCTTTTTATTGGCTATTTCAAATTTCTGATTATTTGATTAATCATCACAATAATCGGTTGATTACTCAAATATTCATTTAACTGATAGTGACAGCCATGACATGGATTAGCCCCCTGTGCCTTGTGATAACAGGCCTGCTGGACGGAATTGGTGCTAGACAAATGCGCACACGCTTCATCATCCAATATTGACAGGGATGTTTAAAGTCTTTGCTAGGGATCTCTTTCTTTTTCCTTGCTGTGAACTTGAGTAGGCTTCACTTTTTCTCCATATTAATAAATTAAATGATATTATGTATGTATATTTGAAGAGGATATATACACCACCAACATAGTAATTATATACATACACACACACATATAGGCTACATATATATATATATATGTGCATTTCCAGTAAAAACAATTGAATCCAAGATGTGATTAACTTGATCCCTAGCATGATTACTAAACTCATTTAAGTCTTTGTCTTGGTCACTTTAGTTTAGCGCAAAATTACAGCGTAATTAGTGAAATAAGCTAGATGGCTATTAATTCAAACCCTGTCTGGCAATCTAGCAGATCCAATGCTTACATAAGACATTTTCCATCCCACTTTAAGCTAGTCTCCTTTAGTCTCTCTCTCCTTCTCTCTCTCTCTCCTTTCAGAGCAGGGTCCTGGTGAACAACAGCATGACTGACGTTCTCATAACCACACTTTCCAGCTTGCCTGACCACCAGAAGGGCATTAGGTCCATGAAACAGCCATCTCGGATTCCAGGAAAACTCCTACTACTCTCAGATGTCACGTTTGGAGAAGTGACTAAAGCTTCAAACCTCAAAAATCTGGTTGTTTCATAAAATCTGTTGAGAAAATCCTTAATAAAAATAAAGGTGACCTAGAACGAAAGAAATAGCGAACCTAGATTTAAAACAAAAAACACTCCCAGCTTTTGCCAGACTGAGATCTACTATACTTATTATATATGAAATACAATATGGGTCTATTCATTTGTCCTGGAAAAGCATAGGCCACAAATGTAGTTTGCCAGTACTGAATAGGTTTGGCCAGTGATTAACCAAGTATGGTGAGTCTCAAATAACTAACTTATCAACTAACTAAACTAACAACGTTTTCCCCTTGTTATAGTCTTGTTAATGACTTCTGCAAGAAATACAAACTCAGCCTCAACAGTATTTTTATCCTCTAGGATGAAACGGCTGAAAAAAATGCACATCATTTTGATATTAATAAAGAAATGTTTGCTTACTCTTGCAAATGGGGTGTTATAATTATTTTGTTATGTGTAAATGATGTACCTTTTTGAATTAAGTACATTCTGTGCAGTGTATAGAACATTTAGAGAAACAGCCACTTCTCCTGTAGTTCTCTGACTATGACCCTTCACCAAGAATAGGCAGAACACAGTCAAAACATGTTAATGTTTTCACATCCCAGTTCAGACTAGTCTCCTTACGAGAGGATAAGAAGTGAAAAACTGATTAAGACGTGTGGGATGCTGAAGCAGAGACATTGGTCAGACAAGCATTCCAAAGCTAATTTCAAGGAAGCCTGCAAACGTGTTTTCAAGTGTTCAAATTAAGTGAATTGAAGCAGATATTATTGCCCTCTGAGGAGGAAATGCCAGAGTATCATGCAAATGAATTTGCTAGTTATGACTTTAACAAAAAAAAAAAGTATAGAAGGCAAGGCAAGGCCAAGGCAAGTAAGAACACCTCGGTGAAAATGTACAGCACATGTTAAAGTAAATACGGTACTTGCTGAAGTAGTACAAAACTCATAGAGCGTAACACAAAACTCACAAAGCGTATAACACATTCACAGAAAAATGTATCTATTCTAGTCTATTCTAGTAAATGAGCAGACATTTAAGGACATTTTTCAAATCAGTTAAACCATACAAATGAAAAAACAATAAAAGAACACAAGTAGCTTTTCTGCTTGTGTGCTGAAATAATGTTTTGTTTTTACCTCAAGGTCATCCAGTGAGCGGGCCAGACTGAGTCGCTTGGTATGAGCTGCTGTTCGCCGAACAGAAGACCTTCCTCTAGTGAGACCCCAAAATCTAGAACCCTATGAGGGACAAAAAACACAGCATATCATTACAATGCATATCATTACTGTTACTTTTGGTGTTATTAATCACTATTATATGGTATTACTTACTGGCATTGTTTATTTTTTTATCAGTAAATGAAGTACTGTATCACCTAAAATGTAGACAGCATTCTCAGGCATGGCTATAGGAAGATTAAAGTCAGCCAAAATGTGACCTGTTAATTCTGGCTATGTCTAGACATCTGTGGTTTGTTTAGATGTTTAGCACTTTTTGCCCAGTTCCCTTTATTTAGATTAGCATAAACATTGGCAACACTTATCATGCAAGGCTATTAAATCATGCAATGCAGGTCTACTATTCTATCTAGCATAACATCTACTGTACTGTATAAGGTTAAAAAAGGTACACTGAAGAAAACCTCAGTAGCTGAGAACAGAATTACCACTATATTTGTGATGTAAACCCCAATAAAGAGTGAGGGAAATCATAAAAGATTTTAGAACTACTATTTACTGAAGACAGCAAAATTATAAAGGCTACAATACAAAACCTCTCATCATCCTGAGTAGGAAGACCAGATTACTACATGCTAAAGTAAAACTCATGTTTTCACAATTGTTTGTGGCAATATAATGTTTGTAATCTGTAATTTAAATAAACCTGTTTATTTACATTTTCACAATGTTTAGAATATGGAACAGGTATATTATTACTTTAAACATCTAATGGATGGCATAATTTAAACACATAAGCCAGAACCAAGCAACAGATTATGCAGCTTCATTGCCATACATGGTCCAGATGAAAGAGTGAAGCCACATTAAGAATGTTTACATACTGCATCTTAGTCTCTTATTTCAAAATGTGAGTATTCCATGAAATGGGCCCTTCAAAAACATTTACAGTGGTTCAAAATCCACAGCGCTGCTTAGTGGTTTCCTGAAAAATGCGGAATCTCTCAAGGCATTGTTCTGTGGGCAGGATGAATTCACATACGATGATTCTTTAAATAACCAATTTATACCTGCACTGTTGGTCCTACATTTTAGACTTTAAGTTTTCTGCATTTCCCAATATGTAAAATTGAGAACAGATATGGGCTGAACATACGCTTGAATGGAATGACTGGCTGTAATGACCATGATATCACGCATACCATGAAACCCTGTAATTTCCTTTCCATCTGTAAACTGCGCTCCCTCAGAACAGATGGAAGCCCCACAGTTAACTGAGTTAATCATAGCACCGTCTCTTAAGACAAAAATATGCCTACTTGTGGAAATGTTTTAATGTTGCAATATAAAGATATTACAAAATTTGCAAACGCTCTTTAAAAATCTAATTATATACCTAATTTTGTAAAGCAAACACATATTTATGAGCCTATTTCATCACTGTCTGCAAGCTGAAAGAAAAATCTAATTAAAGTGCTTGAAATTGGTAGATGCTGGGTTTGCTATGACGTGGACAATTCAATTTTGCTGCACAATAACTAAATCAATAGATAAATCATGACAGATTAAGACTGAAAAGTGATCGAGGACAGATAAACTAAACACAATGCCATTTCATTATTCTCTACAACAGCATGTGATTAGCGATTAACCAATGGTTACTAGGTGACTCCCCAGAATGTAAATAGAGCTTAGCTGCTTTCACACTGATTTATCTGGTGTAATCATATTGGGCTCCACTAATCAACACAATAGCTCCATCTGCTGTGCTTCAACCATGCAGCACCATCTGTTCCACAGATCATTACAGTAAAATCCATGATTTGGCACAGGCTAAGCCTGCTATATAAGCTTTCTGTTTGAAGGCAAAGACATAGATACATTACATTTCAGAGTATATCTACAAAATGACTTTTAATGACATTGAGGAGACAGTTACATAAACCCCTGCTGTGGTCAAATGACGTGTTGTTGATTTTCTAAGATAAAGTAAGTACATATCATCTAAAAAAACCACACTTCTTTATATGCTGAATAAGTAAAAACGGGAAAAAATAAAACATTGCTGTGAAATGCCATACTTATTCCCTGTGTTTTTTATTTAGAAAATGAACTAATGTAATTTGAGCATACAACTGTAAAATGATATCACTGGGTCCTAGAAGGCCTGCGGAGATTAGCACTTGCCTCCTCTACTAAGGCCTTTGTAATTGGTTGATGAGCTAAATCAGGTGTATTGCATGGGGAAGAATGTTAAACTCTGCAATGTTGTGGCCTAGAGGGCAAGAATTTGACACCACTGCCTTAGGGTGAGATCTTATCCTGTTATCTGTGCCTCTGCCATGCTCTATATATATATCAAATGTCAATTAATAAAAGTATATTAAACAGTACAGTTGTTAAATGTCACAAACGTTACCTTGTTTTCTCCATTCTCAATTTTGGATCCGCTACCGAAGAGTTTCCGAGTCAGATCAAAATTAGGCCTTTGCTGATTCACGGGGTCATTTGGGGTTTTGTATCTCAGCGTAGGGATTTTTTCCATGGCAGGTGGCAAGGTGCCGTTTTTATCCTTGGGTATATGGGGATCACTGTCTGCCAGGCTTTCAATGCTATTAGGTCGAGGTTTCTGCCAGCGAGCTCGGATGCCAACAGTGGGCCAGCGCTGACTGCCTCTGCGTTTGGATGAATTTTCAGGCAAGTTCTGAGGTTTAATCAGAATAGGAGGTTGCAAAGGTGTACAACCAGAATCCTCTGGTCTGGTTGAACCCCCTGTTTGAGGAGTTACAGGTAGAGCAGAGCTTGGAAATGGCTCAGAGAGAAGACATCTACGTTCTGGCTTTAGAGATGCTCCATTATGTCCTTTTCCAGAGCTGTATGGAGGAGGTTTATTCCAAAGTAGATGGGATGTGTTAGGAGACATGAGACTCCATTTATCAGCTAGGCTTTCCCGTTCTTCTGGAGATCCATTTCCAATCCCGCTGTCACCACTACCACTGTTTCTTGCATTTGTGTGTCCTACATCAGCATCCTCACTGTCCAGTTTGACCCTTATTTTCTCAATATAGTCTCCCAGATCAGTATACAGAACTGACACAAATTGTAAAACTGAGTATGGAGTCTGAGGAAATTCCAAACAACCATGGGTATCAGGGTCAGGAGTGCATGAGAAACCAAAGTGCTCAGTTATATTTTCATGTTCTTTGTGAAGATACAGTTCTGGGTCTATGAAGAACACATGGCACAGTGCCTTTATAGAAGTGCTTTCCTCCGCTTTGTTTTTGACAGCTTTGCTCCCATTTATTGAGACTAGACAAAAGAACCTATTGTCTTCAGTGCATATTACACACAAAGCCAGGTTTTCAGCAGGGTATGAAGCCAAAACCACATCCCTGTCATCACAAAGCTGCACGCAACTGCACTTAATCCTCATCATCACCAGGGAGTGGGTTTTTTTCTCAATTCCAATCCGACTGATGCATTCACGAATGGTTCGTAAGGTGTCTAATTCCGAATGTGATGTGACCAGATCCAGTTCCATGGAGCTTATGTATCCTACCACCATTCCCACATTTAGAGCACTAGAGTCAGGTAAAATATTATTCTGACTTTCAAAGTCTGTGAAAACTGAGTCCTTACTCACAACACGAGTTGGTTTCTCATGACCAAGAAGATGTGGGTGGTTTTTGGATTGGTTTTGATGAGCCCAGTAAGACATATCTGGTTCTGACATGGGTCTCTGTTTAAACTGCTTTTTTGGTATGTTAGCTGAAGCCTGGCCTGAAGTCTCAAAAATAGTATCAAAACTTCCCACTGATTGCATTAATGGCTCATTCACATCTTTCTCATATGGTTTCCAGGTATTAGAATCCAACTTGCCAGGATTTAGCCATGTTGCTTTCTGCCTTTTCTGAAAAGTCAGTTCCTCGTCACTCGAGCTGGTGTCTCCAGGTGACCGGTCGGCTGATGTGACAAGCAAACAAAGCGACCGCGAAGATGAACCAATGAGCTCCACCACAGTCTCATGCGAGGCCTCAGACACATCTGTACCATTCACACTCAAAATGTAGTCACCAGGTCTCAATCCAACACTGTGAGCCGGGCTCCCCTTCATAATCCCACTAAGGACACAAGGTGCCTGCCCAGCCATGGTGAATCCATATCCAGCTCTCCCACGCTCCATCTCCACCGTGCGAACTGTCGGGCTTGGGGGAAAGCCCAGAGACCTCCTCACAGATCCAGCTGGGTCCAGAACTCTCATTTTGGTGAAATTTCCAAATCACAGCAGAAAAACTGGATGACTTTGGAATGATGGTGCTGGTCAGTGCCAAAAGCAATGAGCATCAGACATCGTAGCTGATAAAACACAAGAGAACAAACAAGTCAGTAAAGTGGCAAAATGAAGAAATACACAATAAAGTACACATTACAGTAATTACAGTACTATGTTATTTATTTATTTTTTTTATTATTTAACAACTGTACAAACTAAATGGAACATATGAAATGGCAAATTATTCCAGCTTATTATTATTGATTACTATTATTATTATTACAGCTTATTGATTATTATTATTGTTACAGGTTTTTTTATTCATAATTTTACGCAATTTTCCAACACACAGCACGAGCCTTTGTTTTGACGTTTTCACACTTTTACTTTACTCAAAAAAAAAAAATCAACCATAATTCAAAACTGTGGACATTAAATAAATCCATATATATATATTTTTTTAACTTTAAACATCCGAAATATTCCTTGTATATGTCGTATACACCAGCTCCGTGACTTTCCACTCTCGTGTTGCTGTAAATATTTAGGTTACTAGACAAATTTCGATTACTTACGAACACCAAAAGACAACATTTTTTCCAGCACGCCGCAATGGTAAATGTTTTTATAATACATTTTGGATGATAAACGGCCACTTACTTATCTGCCTGTAAGAGTTTTTTCAAAGTTTCTTCCTTTTCAAATCCGTGCCTTCGGACAACCGCTGCCATTCACTATTGTACAGAACACAAAGCGTCATTCAGTCACTATGGCACCGTAACGTTTACAAACTCAAACTAAGCCTCCCGTTGGCTAAAAGACTCGTCAATCACCTCAGGCGTTTAAACAAATACTTGACGCTTATTGGTGTTTGATCAATCACGTGGAGTACAGTGCGTTCACGCCCACATGTTGACGTCTCAGATGGGCGGGCTGTAAACATGCCTAAAAGCTCTGACACTGCTTAAATCTGCAGCAAGAGTAAGACACAATACAGACAGAAGTAATGGGACACACCTGATTTTCAGGGTTTGGGCTAGACCCCTTACTTAAAGCGAGGGACTAAATCTTAATGCTGAACAACGCCGTGCTTCCAACAACGTGGACACATTTTAGGGAAGAACCTTTTCTATTCCAGCATGACTGTGCCCCTAGTGTACAAAGCAAGCTCCGTAAATACATGGTTGGATGAGTTTGGAAGAACTTGGCTGGTCTTCTCGTCCAACATCAATGCCTGACCTCTTAAATGCTCTACAGAGAAATGGTCAAAATCTTGTGGAAAGCCTTCCAAGAAAAGTGAAAGCTATAGGTATAGGTATAGTCCATACCAAAAGTCTATAATGTCAGAATCGTGTTTATTGGCCACAAAGTCCCTATTGGTGTAATGGTCAGGCGTCCCGATGCTTTCGTCCAGGTGCTCTCTCTCTCACTCTCTCTCTCTCTCTCTCTCTCTCTCTCTCT
>JBBJLR010000013.1:14127020-14148055 GCA_037577145.1 Brachypetersius gabonensis | reverse complement strand
TCTCTCTCTCTCTCTCTCTCTCTCTCTCTCTCTCTCTCTCTCTCTCTCTCTCTATATATATATATATATATGTGTGTCCTTAATGTCACCACCTTTGATTCGTAAATTATCCACTAGTGCCAAGTCACTCTGCTTTAACCTCCACGAAATTTTCACAGTTTCATATAACTGTTATGTATACTGTGTGCTTTGCAAAAAGTTATATGTTAGGGTTGTGATATCTCCCTTAAACAGTCTGCCTGCCCACAGTCCTAGATGGACTTTGCATATGCTGTGGCCAAAGTACACCAACGGCTTTCTCCATTCTCGCGATCAGATTACTAACTGAAAGCACACGTGAATTATGTAGCGTAGGCTGGTTTATGCAATTCAGAGGACTAACTAAGGATATTACATTGAATAAAAATTACGTTTTTGCTTAATTTTGATTGCAATTAAGAATTGGTTTTATGTCTATTTTCCAACTTGGCCTTAGTGTCTCTACATTTTAGCACATTAAAACATCTGGTGTTTTGGATGGCTTGGCTCTGATGTAATGGAATGCAAATAGGTAGACACTCGAGGAGACATGAAAACAGCCTAATTCCCTGATTCTTATTAAATGCAAGGCTTTGTGGAGACTGAGTCAGGAAACAGAGTTTTTCTGTTCCAGTGTCAGTCAGTTTCAACCCATCAAGCAATTAAGTCTTTCAAGACTAAAGCCAGTGCAATCATGCATTCTCTTAACAGCATTAGTTAAAAGGCTTTAAAGCCAAGTAAAAAATATTTTGAGTAGTAAGTGTCGTGTTGTGAACTGTCTGCTTAGACCATCACTGGCTTTCTAATCCCACTTAAAATGTATTTCTAAATGGCAAAAGGGTGTTATCTACTACTTCAAATTGAGGTTTGCTGTGCAGAATTCTATAGGCCACTTGAATAATTGTTAATGGATTTGTGCAGTTATTAAAATGTTTAATGCATGTGGTTCTATTTATCTGACATAACCTGGGTTCCCTTGAGATCTCCAAAATATTTAGAGATGGGTTTGTAACCATTCCCAGCCCGATGAGCACCAACACGTCCTCAGAAATATTCCTGATTCTTCCTTAATGGAAGAATGTTTGTTTAACTGTATTGTCTTTATCTTTTCTTAGGACTTGTGTAAAAACATGAAGATGTTTTAGGTCATCTTTATTAATAAATCTAATGAAGAAATATAGAAAATATAGAAAAATATAGAAAAACAAATGTTTAAGCTCCACTGTAAACTGAGTGGTTTGCTACGGTTTGTCTGCCCTTATACTATTTAGCATTCGCATGTGTGCACCACAACTTATGTGGACATGCAATCAAATATCCACTGACCAATATGATTCAGTCATTTGTTACTAGACTCAAAAACTACTGTTTTTTTAGACTCAAGTCTAAAAAAAATCCAGTTTAAGAACATTATCTGATTTACCCTCAGTGTGAATAAAGCCTACTACCCACCTGGTCATTAAGTGACTTCATCACAATACAAAATCAGACCTTTACAGCACAAATGACAGCTTCTATGCATTTTATGAAAAATAACATGGTTTAATAAAATAAGATTACAAATGAGAGGTGTTTGCCTTAACAACATGTAATTAATGCAGCTGTGTGTGTTTTATTTGAACCTCGGTCAACATTCGGTCATCGGCCTATGATTAAGTTGGTTTATTTGCTGGAGTTGGGATCATTTTCTCAAGAAGGTTCATCATTCTGTCTTGAAGCTGCAGGCTCTGCACCTGCAGAAAGTTTTGCTGCTGCATGACCCTGCGCACCTCCCGGCACGTCTCTTCCACTGCATGCCTCATCCTTCGCTGCTCCTGCAGCATTGCCTCCATCACACGCACTTTCTTGCGCTGCAGGGGGACTGGAGACAAGCGCCGCCTCTTCACCGCCTGAGACCTGAACACACACACCTGATAATTAATTACTCATTATTATACACTGTTATTGTTGGACATTTAGAGTCTAATAGTCACTGCCATAAAAAGGTTTAGTCACATAAAGATCTGAATTCAGAATGGCATTTACAAGGAAGTTAAAACCTTTAAAAACAATAAAGTTCATGTGAAACCCCTTCGCTAGGGGTCTGTAGAACTTGTAGATTGTGCAATGAGGCCTTGAAAAAAATGGCAGTTAACAGAACAGTGAATGCAGTAAAACTTCTGCTAGCCTCAAATGACCTAAAATAAGTTGCCTGGGGACATGGTCACATGGCCCCAGCCAATTAAATAGCTACAGTCATAATAGCTACAGTGTCGCTATTGAACCAGTATGAATGGAGGAAAACATACAAAGAAAAGTGTGTGAATGGGGTAAACATTCCAGAACAGTTAAAATGGGACGGGCATTCCAGAGCAATGTGAAAGGGGCTAACACTCTAGAACAGTGTGAATTGAGCTTAACACCCCCCAACCCCAACACCCTCCCCACACACACACACACCAAATCAGCTGTGAAGCTTAAGTGTGTGGTTAACAAGTGAGTTAAACATAAAAAGTGAAAAAGAAATGATTTAGTAAAAGTTAAATTACCGCAGATTATTTAGACACTCAAAAAGCAGCGGCAAGCTAATCAGGTTTCCATTGGTTGCAGCACTTGAAATGAATCATAATTATTAGCTATCATAAATTAAAAACCAAACAAAAAACAAGAAAGAATTGCTCAGACATTCCATGTAACTTTGTGCCATGAGGTGTAGGCAGCAATGCGTTATGACTTATTTGTTAGCTAAATACCTAGTGCTAACATTATTAGCAAACACTTAGTTAACCACACATTATTCCAAGTAAATATAAACATTTGTGTGCACACATAGCCATGAAGTCACTGAATCTTTGTACAACATAGTGTTAACTGAAATGAGGGTGGCCAAGACATATATATTCAGTCACAGACAGTAGTCTAGCCACTTTAGGCTTGTATTTCACTGGATACTGTCATGTCTTGTGACTTTACCCCGTGAAGAATTTGCATTCAGGCAGGTATCCATTCTTTTTGCTTTTCTTTATTTACACGGTCAAAACAAAAACCTGGCATGAGGGCCGATACAAACACAACTGAAAGACAAAGGTAACAGCTACTGTGAATGACGACGGCAAACCTAGACATACACTGACGGACCAAGACATGGATGACCCAGAGGTCCACATAAACTGAACTTAAATACACAACACATAACTCCAACAACCAATGACAAAATACAAACACTTAGTCCTGAGTACCCCAGCAGCTGGAACCTATCCTATGGCTATTGATTAGCTGGCGTACGCAGGATATCAAAATAAAAGTCCCAAACATAACAAAACCCCAGCGCCCCCCTGTAGCCGCTGACCAGACGTCACAGATACACAACATTAATGTTTAATACACCAGCATGAATATGACTGATCTGTGTCCTGTCCTTTGTATTTTAGTGTTTTTAAATATTCTTGTTTTATTTACAGCAGTAATTCGGTGTTTGTAGAATTAGTACATCATGTCTTCTCTAACCATGACGTTTTAGAAGCATTTCTGCTTTACTTGTCTTTGTTGGGCTGCCTGAATGCTGCTAATGCTAAAGCAGCAAGTGGCAACAACCATCTTTCAACCGGTGTACAACCTGATGCACCTCATCTCTATCTACCTTCCAGTGGTGAAGGGGTCGCCAGTCACTGTCAGGGCAGTGAGGAAGTAGTCAAAGGAGGCCAATGCAGCCCTGCAGAACTGTCTGGATACTTAAGCCTGGGTCAGCAAAGACATCAAATCCCTCATGAAAGACATCAACGCTCTTCTCTCGGAAGTTAAAGGAGGGAAGGGACAGCCACTGGAGAAAGCTGGAGCAAAGCTACAGCAGAACAACACCAGGGATGTGTGGAAGGGCATGAAGACAATCACAGGGAAGTGGAGTAAATATGGAGTCCAGCAGTCAGGGGACTGATGGAGACGTTGAGGCTAATGGCTAATGAATTTAACCTGTTTTTAAGTTTGACAATAGGCTTCCACCCAGTGTCTCTTCCAGCTCCAGCATGACCCTCATGGCACCCAATGTTCCTCCAGCTTCCTCCATCAGTATCTTACCTCTCTCCTTCTCTCGCTGCCTCCACCCCTTTCCTGCCTATCACAACACTGATACCTATAGACCATCCATCAACATCAGCAGGACTAAGTGAGGAGAGAAGTGTGCAGACTCCATCCATCCACGGCGCCAGGCCCAGATGCCATAAGACCACAGGTGCTCAAGTTCTGCACACCTCAGCTATATGGAGCACTGCTGAGTATCTTTAACTTGTTCCTCTGCATGCTTCACCATGCTTACAAGATTGGAGTGGATGATCTACTATCATCTACTTGCTGCACCATGCCTACAGCTACCTAGACCAGGAGGCTCCCTAATGATCTTTGATTTCTTCAGTGCCTTCAACACCATTCAGCCAGCCTGGCTGAGGAGTTAGCTGTCTAGTATGCTGGTTCATGCTGATTTGGATTTTGGACTATATGATTAAAAAGCCACAGTATGTGCGGCTACAGGAATGTGACATAGTGCCGTTACGTATTTGATCTCCTCAGGAAACTGTCACTGATCATCTTCAGCCTACACATCCAACTTCAAGTATAACATAGAGGTTTCTTATCTGCAGTGGACAGTTTTGTTGACTGGTGTGAGCTAAATGACCTGCAGCTCAGCTTCATCAAGACTACAGAACTGGTGGTGAACCTGAGAAGATCACGGCCTCTTGACATCCCCTGTTCACCCGGGGGCGTGGATTAGGAGATCGTTCAGGACTACAATTACCTTGGTGGGCACATGGATAATAAGCTGCACTGGTCACAGAAAATCTTTCCTTCCCACTGCCATCAGACTCTATGACTCCTCCCTCTGTCACACACAAATAATCTGTGCAATAACGTGCTGCAACTTCTTACTGTGTGCACAATTGTTATCATTACATGCAATAACAAACTAGATATAGACTAGCAGATAACTGCAGCAGTAATTTCATTTATATCTACCTGTCCTACTAACAATAGAATTGTGTGTATATAGCATACTGTAGATAATTTATTTTGACTTTTTGTTAATATTATGTTTAACTTGTTTTCATGTCTCTGTGTGACTTTACAGCTGAAGCATAAGCATTTTCCCCCCGGAATCAATGCCATTTTCGGAATATATTCTTTCTTTTCTTAGTTTGAAGGGATTTTTGGAAATCAATCATCAGCTATAATTTCAGGATTTTAACAGGCCTAATATATCATGGCCCCTGTCTGCCACCATATCCCCAGGAAGCCATATACTTCAAGTTCAAATTCAAATTGGCTCTGGTTACTGTAAACAGGGTCTTTCAAAAATGTATTTGAAAAAAAGCCAGTGAATGCTTGCTATCCTCAGAATTAATGTATAGGTATGTATCTCATGTTGTTTCAAGGATCCTCCACATTCTTTAGAAAAGGGACAACATTCGTCACATAGGCAGCCAAGAAACGTGACCTTCAGTGGTTATAGCCCTGTGAATGAAAGGCATGGCATCCAAACTCAACACTGGAATTGTTGGGGAATGTTGGAGCTTCAGGTTTTCAGGCCCTTGAGAGATCAATAAACTGTCATATAAAATGGCCAATCTACTACCCTTGTGGTATAGAGGTCTGTGAGTGGCATAATAAATTTATGACTGAAGAACTCTGATATACTGTACTGTGGATGACCTGGACTCGAAGGAGCTCACAGAGATCCCTGTGCCATCTTCCTCCTCCTCCTCTTTGACTTCCCTCTCCTCAGAGGAGCCGGTGTACTCTTGCAGGAATCCCAGCATTGAAGCTGCGTGTTGGGGTAGAGAAGATTCGGGTTGGGAGGTGGACGCGCCGGTAGTTTGGGGGTCCAGTGGGCTCATGTGGGTCTGCTCTGGTACCTTGGACAAAATCCTCTCAATGGACTTGTAGTATGGCCAGTCGGGTGTTCCAGTGCTACCAGTGGCTGTATATTTCAGCTTCCTGTACAGTGAAGTAAATATGGAGTTATCAAACATTATGTAATGTATTCTGAAGCTATTGCAAGAAAATTAGGCTGTGTTACTATGGAATGTATGTAAATCACGTCGGGGTTTCAATTAGTGAGCTTGAGTTGCTTTAGAATGTAACAATTTCACATAAAATTGTTCGTGTCATCTCTCAGTCGACGCATAAGCAATTTACACTGGGATCAATTACATTTTCTAATTATGATGGAGAAAAAAAGATTTTTGATATTTGGTTTAAAAAAAATTCCACAAATATACAGTATTTTTAAACAAGCTTTGTGAAATAAGAGACAAATGCGACATTGGATTTGAACTCCAATCCTAAAAGAATGAATGGGTTATTTTAAAAGAAGGTTAAAAGTCACCCTTACACTTGCCTGTACTGGAATGTCATGTTGGTGATCTTCATCTTAATCTCCTCCCTGTGACGGTGCTCGCCTGTAAGTTCGTAGAGTCGTTTGGCCATTGTTTCGTAGATCTTAGCGTTGCGCTTAGCCTTCTTGAGCTCGGTGACATACTCCTCCCAAATGTACAGAAGCCCTTTCATTTCTGAATCGGTCCAGTTACGAGCCCGTCTGTGCTTTTCATTTGAGCCTGGCACTATATAACTGAAACAGTCCTCCGCAGACATTTTGCAAATCTCTCAGGTTTGTTGTACCAACAGATTTGCTGCTGTTTTCTTTCAGAGCAATGAGCTTTTAGAAAGCCTTTCTTCCTCTGCTCTCTCTTTATAGCCTCCTCAAGCTTGTGCTTGTGTTGTGAGGCAGGCCACACGTTCTGCCCTTCCCCCTCTAACACAGTTAAGAGGCATCAAAATGGGGCCTGGAGGGCTGGAGCAATCAGCTTTAAAAGCTTTTAAAGAGGGAAGTTCGTCACTATGATGTCAAGTTGCCTTGGCAACAGTCTGCCAAGCCCCTCCCCCTTCAGGCACCCCACCCCTCCATGCTTCCATTTCCCACTGTCTCTCTCTCTCTCGGATCTGTAACAAAAAGCTTTTAGCAGAAAGCTAATGAAGTGGGTCGGGCAGCCAGGAAATCTGCATGTGAAATGTGACTCCTGAGGGATGGTGGGCAGAGGGGATGGGCTGGGGGAGGTGGGGGAGCTGCAGACGGTGGAATGAGCTGTTGTCTTGGAAACGCGCCTTGCTCTGGGCCATGGAAGCCAAACCTTAATGTGTTTAAAAGCTTTTAATGGAGGTTAGAGCATAGAGTTCCTCGTCTGCCGCTTACAGAATGAGGCCGGCATTCACAGTTAGTGCACTGCAAACTATCTACAGAAATATCTAAAGGCAAATGCTGCCTTATTTTTGCAGCATTAGATAGAAAGGTGGAGTGGCTCTAATATTAGCAAACGTGGATTTGAAAAACAGCATGGCTGTTCAAGCTGCAGCCTTCTGAGTGAGCTTTTAAAAGCTTGCAGGCTGGGTTCTTAACCATGTGGACACTGCAAGCATTGTCTGGGTACCCCCCCACTCTCCCCACCCTCTCCTTTTCCTACCCTTTCCCCTCCTCTGAAACATTTGCAGAAATAGACCCCCCATCATACCTTCAGTGTTTCAGATTACAACCACATTTACTCCATGGAGACTATTGGTTTGAAGATAGTAATGCCATGGGGCGGTCTTAGGAACACTCACATTTGTGTGTTTGAAGATATTACAGGCACATGATGGTCTTGAGCTATCTACCTGCATAGATTACTCCCTGACAAAAATGTACATGTGCAATTATTGGCCTCTTAGTTAAGCGCATTATGTCCTTTGGCCCCATCTGACCAGTAATAGTAATCCAGCCACTTACTGCCAAGGACTGTGTGATAGCCATTTGATGCTTTCTGCAGCGCAATCAAAACAAGCAACAATGCTGCTAATTACCAATTCTAAATTTACATTGTAATAAGGCCGTAATGATATATTGTTCAATAATCTACTAATTTTTGGTAATTAATCAAGTTGTCTGAGTTTTTAAAAAAGACCAAACAATAAAAATTGGCCCCGCTGAACAAACTATGCCGAGCCCTTTAAGAATTCCAAAATATTTCAACATATAAAGTAGTAATTCTTTATTTTAAAAGGTTAATGCACATGATAGCATGTTGTCATATACAAAGAATCAAAATAATGACAGCTCACTGGAACAGCTGAAAATTTTAAGAATCTCAAATTTTAGATGGCCAAAGGGGTTTATTGCTAGAAGGTTGGTACTGATATATGTTACGTTATATATATATTAGGGCATTAACACAAAAGTTAACTAGAGTCAATGCCCTCTCAGAGAAGTCAGAAAGTAGTCCTGTTTTTCTCTCTCTCTTTCGTCTCTTGTGTATGCAATGCAATCTCTGCCTTTGATTGGCTTACACTGACATGGGTTCCCTGGTTTAACCAATTATTACAGTCCCTTCATTAAAGGGGCGGTACCATTGGCGCGTGAGGAATCTAAACACAAGACCACAGCAAGACCAGAGACACGTAGCAGAGAACACAGGCACACATCACATGTGTGGAGATACTTCACTCTAGACACACAAACAGCACGGAGACCTGCAGAACCTGCAAGTCTGTGTTAAAGTACAGTAACAGACCCGGCGCTCTGCATCTGAAACGGCTCCGCTAGCAAACATGGCTAACGCTAGCACTGCAGGGAGTTATCCTGCCGCGGCTTAAACTGTTCCCACTCGCACTTAGATTTACCAGAAAATACAAGGTATCAGCCTTTGTTTTGTTTTATTGTCATGTTGGCTGTTAATGTTACAGAGAACTTTAATAAAAGTCGCTCAATGTTGGACGCCTCCGTTGCGTGTGTGATGACGTCATCAAACAACTAACAACTTCGACTTTGCTGACCGACTAGTTGACTTGAAAAAATGTGGAGTCGTTAATGCCCTAACATATTTGCTGTGTGCTTTGGGCCATTGTCATGTTAGAAGGAGAACCTTCTTCCCATTGAAAACTTTCTGCAGAGGGCAGCAGGTTTTCCTCAAGAATTTGACATCAGTTCCTGCAGCAGAGAATCACCCCACATGCTACCACCTCCGTACTTTACGGTGGTTATGGTGTTCTTTGGGAGGTGAGCTGTGCTGGCTTTACACTAGATGTACCGTTTAGTGTTGGTCACATAGTTAGATTTTGGTTTCATCTGACAATAACACACTTTTCCACTTGGCTTCAGAATCCTTGTGGTGCATTTGGTCAAAGTTCAATGGAGACTCAATCTGGCCTTTCCTAATGTGAGAGCAGCTGGTGGCCTAGGGGTTAGGGTGTTTGCCCTGTGACCAGAAGGTTGTGGGTTCAAATCCCAGGACTACTAGTGGCACCCCTGAGGTACTCTTGAGCATGGAACTGTCCCCGCACACTATAATAGAGTGCTCATGACCACACTATTATAAATTCTCATTACTGCTTTAAAGTTGCTATGGGCCTGTTGGGACCCTCTTTTTGCTCTTGCATGCAGTTTGGAGGGACGGCCAGGGAGGCTTCTAGTACTACCAAACACTTTCCACTTCTTAATTAAAAAAAAAAAACTTTATGGTGCTCCAAGGGGTTGATGAAGTCTTTGAACAATTTGTACACTTCTCCTGACTTGTGTCGGTTCACAATCCGACCTGTAGTTGTCTTTTTTTTTTCACTTGCACTATCAAGCACTGGGATACTCCAGGGTTATCTGTTTTAACTATTTAAAATCGATTAGAAGTGTTTGGTCTTAGCACAGTTGTATGTCACTCTGGATAAGAGGGTCTGCCATTTGCTGTAATTGTAAATGAGTTACAGCTGACTACATTTACAACGGATTGTTTACTTTATCTTTCACTTAGATGCCGTAAGTTGCATTGTGAAAATACTGTCTTCATTTCAGGCTGCACTCAACAAAATGTGAATATTTTGAATATGTTGATACTTTTCCATATCCACTGCAGATCAGTATGTATGTGTGTAGTGAGGCTGAGGTCCAATTGAGGGGCTGTTAAAAGGTATTAGCAGTGGAACAGCTCTGGAGTAAAATCTGTTTTGCAGCCTGGTCATGTGGGCAGACGGGGCTCTGCAGCACTTGCCAGATGGTACTGTTGATGTTGATGGAATAGTGACCACTCAGTTGATTAGAGATGAGAACAAAGGTGTTATTCTGGCTCCATCACTCTTAAAGTTGACTTGTTCTTGTTAGAGAATAGTGTTTACAAAACTACGAGGGAGAATAGGAGGAGGCTCAGCACACAGCCCACTCTAAAGTTTACTGTTCTGGGTACTGTTTGTAGTCTACTGGTAAGAAAGGCCAGAACCCACATGTACTGTTCAAGGCTTTAATTTACACTTTGGAATTTAGTGATCAGCTTGTTGGGAGATGGAATTAACAGCAGAGCTGTAACCAATGAACTGTATCCGGACATAGCTGTCCCGCCATTCCAAGAGACAGCAGTGAGACAATGTCCTCAGTTCACCTGCATGCTAACTGGTACTAGTCTGGGGCAAAATGCTATGGGGTCAAGGCCGCTTAGCAAGACTCACTTAGCAACCTGGCAGCTGCCAGGAGTGACTGTATCAGACTTAAGGCAGATATGGACAGTTGCGTGTTCCAAAAAGATCAGCGCTGGTTGTAAAAGAGACACAAAACAGTATCTTTTCATAATAGAGAAAGGGTTATCAGTTACATAACATCCATTAATACCATTTTTAACACCACAGATTAAAAAAGAAGCTCTGAAACCTAGAATTTTCCTTAATAGTGCAGCTCTGCCCTTGATATCCTCAAATAAAACAAATACAACTAAAACCTGTTATGCTCATTACAAGTTACTCAATGCATGGCACATAATTTAAATTAACTCATGAATTTTATCATGTAATAAAGCGTTCACGATGAACAAATTCCGCACATACATTTCTTCCCCTTTTCTTTAATATTCATTCAGTATTCCAGCAGCTATTTAATATGCATGTTATTTTGTACAGACTTATATTACACAGCAACAACAGTTCTAGCTCCGTACACTGGTTTTCTTTGCAGCTTCCTCTTGGCAGAAGTCATTTTAACCATAGCAACTATAATGGAAAAAAATTACAAGTGCAATAAGTGAGAGTAAAACTTCACAGTACAAAAAAAGGAATAAACTAACAGCTTGTAAGACAATGCTAAAAATGAAAAATGTATGACATAAAAATGGGGAAAAAAAAGTAATGAGTGCTTGCCTCATTTACTTCCCACCACACTTCAAAAACATGGTTTTGATTAAGAAAATGTGTACATAAAACACATACAGCACACAATATATTTCAACTATAAATGTAAGCTTACACTTGCATGTACACACATGCACAAATGTTTTGACAGCAATACTTTTTTTGTAAACATGTCCATCATGGACCTACCAAGGACCGACTAGAAAAGCAACCGGAGAAAGGCTGACCACTGCACAGAACTAAAGAAGTAGGACTGGAGTTTTCCCTAACAGGTAAACATCGTCTGGCCTGGTGGGCTGCTAGGAAAGATACCTTGAGCTGCATTACATCAAACAACCACAGAGTTTTAAAATGAAACATCAAGTACTTGACGGCCCAAAACAGCTTATATCGTTGTATGAACACTGGTCCATGTGTTATACATGTAATCTCCGGTTGCAAGTCTAATCATGATAAAACTGGATTTAATTCAGTCATGCTTTCCAGGTGGCTTTGCGAATGAGTGAGTTGGGAGGAACATGGCAGTTTTGTGCATTTGTTCAGGGCCCCCAGTTCAGGGCGGTTAGTTGGCCCACAGCCATGGCTTCACCCCTCGTTGTCGCATTTTTAAATGCGGATTAATACCTTAAATGGCTGGAGATTAATCCCTAAAGGCAGGATTACAGGTCCTCGACAAAGACTTTGGATTAACTTTAATCCCCAAAATCGTGCCGAAACATAGGCTTCTAATTTATTCACTCTATAATGTGTAATAAGGTAGAACAGAATATGTATAAACATATATAAACATAAGTAGTAATTAATGTAGTGTAAATAATAGTATAACAAAAAAAAATTAACCAGCAGTACCATGGACGTGTAAATGGATGGAATGTATCATCAAGTGCCACTAGAGGGCAGTAAACATTCATATTCAGTCTGACACTGCCACTGGAGCTTCATAGCAAAATGTAGGGGGCCTCAATTGTACAAAAAGGACTTTTTCCACTTTGCACTGACTGATATACCCACATGCACAGAAGTACCTCAGGTTTGGAGTACCCTTCACAGAACTACAATACATTAAATTGTTAAACAGACACCAGCAATAGTAAAATTGTACCAACATCCTTTCAAGGTTTCAGTTGGTCCAACTAGCTTTGAAACACAACTGTGTTAAAATCTGGCTTAAAAGCTTTAGCTTTCTTCCACAGCAGGGATGATACCACTGAAAAGAATTTGGGTAGTGACTTATACAAGTCCATCCAGTACCTTTAAGACAAGGATTCTCCACTTCAGCCCAAAGTTCTCAAATTCCAGTTGGGATAAAGGGTTTTGGATTATGATTCAAACTTGGCACCTTTTCCTTTCCTCTTTTTCTTTCTCAGTCCCTCACACAGTCTTCTTCAGTGATGCCCTGCGCACGCAGCTCTTCTAGAACGTTGTCCAGGTGCCCGGAGTCAGGGTAACCATGGCCGGTCAGGTTGGAGCCGAACTCAGTCTTGTGATGGACTTCGTTCCAGATGACTGTGTCTGCCTCGCCAGTCGTGCTTGACGTCCCCACAGAGAAAATCAGTCTGCGGTCCCATGCAACCAGCAACAGCTTCAACACCTGAAGAGGAAACAGATAGTTCAAGAGTTCAATTAGAAAATATAATGTAGAGTAAGTTGTAGCATAAACTTTCATTAGGTGTGCATTACCAGTTAATATTCTATGTGAAATTTAGGTAGTATTGTAGATTCTTCTAACGATCTATATCTATATAAAAGCATGAAGACATCATCTCAAAACAAACTGCTTTTGTACATAAAACAGAAGCAAAGCGGTTTCAGTTGTGAAATGAATTCCCTTTAGCTTATGTTTAAGACATAAGCGGCTCTAGGTGTCATGAATGCAAACTTACTAGACGGCCTTTCTCGCTGTCAGGAAGGTAGCAGTGCCGGGGGAAACCACGAGCTGTGAAGGGTTTACCAGGGTTTGGGTGCTCAGGGCCCTGCAGCAGAAAAAGAAAAAGAAGTTCAGACGCAAGTATTTTAAACATGTGACTGATTAATATCAGTGACCAACAATAGCAGATTAATAACTGCTATATCATCTGTATTTTAATATCTTTTTTTGTTCGTTTCTTGCCATGTAGCTTAATAATAGAATTATTATTAATAATAGAATCAGCAGTGAACTGGCTTGTGTTTTGTACTTTCCAGGACATGTTTTTAGTTAAATATAAAACTGTCGAGACGATGGTTTTGTCACTCCTACTGGCACAGAAAAAAAAGACAGACTATTAAACTGGTAAAATATTACCTGAATGCCAGGGGGAATGTTGTAGATAATGCGGATGGTTTTGCAGTCAGGGTGTCCGGGCAGTGAGTGTGGGATGACATGGTACTCCATCTTGCCGGGTGGTTGGTTACCGGTCTTTACGCCATAGATGGTCTTGCAAGTGGGGCACTGCAGGCTGCCATCTTTGTTTCCATTGTTGTACATTGCCACCAGGCACTGCAGGTGGTACTGATGCCCACACTGAGACAGACGACCAATAGACTCTGCCCGAGAAATTCCACCCACGCCAGGGCCTTTATACCCAGAGGGGCCTGCCAGAGCCTCCATACAGATCGTGCAGTCCTGCAAACAAACAAACAAAAAACAGTAAGAAATACATTTACAGAAAAGCAGTTCATGTAGTAAATCAATTAAATCTACTTGACAAGCTGCTCCTTGTTTTTTTAAATATACTATTTGAAGTTATCAAATGGACTAAAGTTTAGGTGTAATTCTATTCAGTTTAAATGTTAAAATCTTTCAAACATCTGTGTTCCTCATTGCACTGATCAAACGTATGCAGATGACAAAGTTACTTATGCACATGCAAATATGCAGAAACCAGCTCCGACGCTTTTGGATTTGCAGCCAACTTTTTTAAAATAACATGAATACAAACTGAAAATATGGTCCTAAACACGGACGTACCTCCTCTGGAGGGTTGCGGACTTTCTGTAAGTATCTCCGTACCACTTCTTCAGGAGTTCTGCCTGTAATCGTGGACAGGTGTGTAAAAGTGAGTATAAACGTATAAATGTACAGACACGATACATTTGAAAAGTTTGGAATCAACGTTTTCAACCTAAAACCCTTTTTGCTGCAGATACATGTGTAAAATAGTATACAGAAACACACAGTGGCACAGTTCTTTAACAATTTAGAGGAAATAAATACATGCTAAATGTCAAAACCGACTGTCAAATTTTAAAGCAGAATACTTGACAAGAAATGATTTAAAATCGATCAGTATCTAATAATAAGTCTCTCATTTTATATTTCTCTAGTATTTTACTTCTTGCTGTTCCCTGACACAGGACAAAACATCTAAAACACCCTCTGGTATCTAGTTTATCATCACACTCAACGATGAAAAGCTTTTTTTTAATTAAATAAAAACATAACTTGATAAATGCTTTGAAACTTTGTGTATTTATTTATCTGTGAATATTTCGTTTCTACAGACCTTTGCGGGCTTGTTTCTTGGTGGTTTTGCGGCAACAGTGGCCCAGGCCTGGCACTGGCTTGATGTCACTCTTGCTGACTGGTGGAGGGTGGAGCACCAGTTTGGGCGGACGTGTCAAACAGACAGGAAGTCCAGCAGCACTCATTAGAATGCCCGTTATTCCTGAAAACGATTAAAGGGGGGAAAATGTTATTTCTTTACTAGTCTTTACAACTTCTATTTGTTTCTTATTCTTTTTTTTTTTTTTAAACTCACCAGCCAGAGCTGGGTGAACAGGACTGGAACCATTTAGGTTCTTGACTGGGACTGTGGGGACCCTAAAACACAAGACAAGACAATATTAAGGACACACAGCCATAATCCACAAAATACAAGAAATCTATCACGTTCTGTCAAAAGTGTAAAAAACAAACAAAACAAAAAACAAAACAAAAACAAACATTTATGCATTTGGGTGCTTTGTGATGGATTGATGCGAAGGTTTCAATTCAACAAATGTTTTGAATGCTGGTTAAAATGAGCAAAAAATTAAGTAAAAGTACAATATAAAACAGTTGACCACTTTCAAATGTAAAACAAAATGGCATATTATTATTATGGTCTGTCCCATTCTTTCAAAACCTCCTATAAACAAATAAAAAAAATACATTATAACTAGAGATTTACTGCATAGTCAGTCATTTCCAACAGAGTTGTAATTAAATCAAAACAATAAGTCAGATTTACACATTTCACACAAACAGGCCTTCCTGTGTATAATGATGTCAGTCTGGAGCCAACCAGACATTGCTGGACACCTGTTAACCCCACCCTGACCTGATGAAGTGCAGAGTCAAGCTGGTATGTAAACCAGGTCACACCTTCTGCCAGGTCTGTTGTAGCTGGTAAAAATAATCGTTCTAATTTTATCTTGGCCCAGCATTGTTAGGACACACATCACAACTGTTCTACACAGTCGTAATTAATGAACACAGAAATCATAAAGAGAATGGTCATAAAAGGCATCTGAACATGACTTTTACTTGAATAGGCTACAAGACATTGTCAGTAAATGCAGTATATCATCTTGGGTACCAACAAGCCTGTGCACTAAAAAATGTCTATGAAACTGATCATTTATAACAGTCAGTGTAGTTTGGAAGAGCGGAATGTTTAGACAACAATGAGTTACTATGCTGACAGCATTTTGTTTATCTTACTGAAATTTTAATCCATAGTAATATCCTTAATATTACAGACAATTTTACTGTGCCAGGTAGATTTAGGCCAGTTTTCCACAATTTATACTGTTTACATATCCATATCAGCACTGGCAGATGTGTACACAAAAGCCAAATATCAGCAGCAACCCACAATTCCTATATGGCTGAATCCCTGTAGTAAAACATTCCTAAAAAGATGCTGTGATAAAAAAAGAACCTTGTATCTGTTATGGTGAATGTAAAGACAAACACAACTGCCAAGGACTTAAATGAATAAAAGAACAGTACAAATGTAGAAGATACTCACGAGTTAACCTTCAGAACAGTCATGTTTTCAAGGATTAAGTCAAATATGAAGAAAAACAAAACAAACAAACAAAAAGGTCCAAACCGTAGACAAATCAAAATTTGACCTCGCCTTCAAATAAGCTTGCAAACCTCAAAAGCCTCCCATGTTTCTAAACAGAAACTTAATACAACTATATAAGTATGTAGTTCCAGAAAAGTTCCCTCTGTCTGTCTGTCTCTCTCGCTCTCTGGATGAACAAGTGTCTCCTCTCCTCCACTGCTGCCTCTTATAGTGCTAATCCACCTGTTTCCATCTGTTGACAAGCGGCTGGGAGAGGTGAGGAACGTCACACAGCTTGGGATTACCTTTCGACGTCACACTCCAGCACTCCGCCATAAGGCACTGTTATAGCCGCACATAAGGTGTAAGAGTGAGCATGCGCACACACATACACACACAAATGACATGCAATACCTGTTCCACCTTTCTTACTGTGAAAGTAGGTGATTAAGTGACATATGGTTACAAATATTACTGAAAACAAATGACACTTGCTTGCACTGACACACATACACACACTTGATTGCTTACACTCATCACTAATCAATGCTGAGAGTGATTACTGTTGTGAAACCGCACACATTTTTAGGCTTTAAATATGATGTTTAAAAATGTTAAATATGTTAAAAATGTCTTGAGCTTACAGAGCTGTAATTAAATACTAAATGGAGCAGTTATATGAATACAAAGCAGGGAAAAACATTTTCAGTGTGATATGACAGAATAATGGATACAGTTAAGGTCAAATAGGTTAATTATGTGAAGCTTGCAAGGTCAGATTCACAAATACAGTGTGAATGAGTATTCTACTCATCTCTCCACCCCTCCTCCTCCTCCTCCTCCTCCTCCTCCTCTCTGTGTCAGTAATGTCTCTCTTATGCTGGATTTTAAATTGATTCTTTCTTTTCTAGGTACTTTATTAGTGTGAGGAAAAAAAATAAGAGGGGAACAGCAATTATAGGAGAGATCAGCATATAAAGTATCAGGAAAAAGTCAAACTTGATAAACTTGAGAAACCAAGTATTCACAGTTAACGTAAAGTATGCTATTTATCATTACTGTAATAAACCATCATAATATATATTTGCATTTTACTGTGACATTAGAAGGACACCGACCAACTGCAATGTCATTACAAGTTGTGAAATCAGTCTTGTTTCATCTGATCAGCACTGAGTAAAACACTGAATAAAAGTCATTAGTACAAACTGTTTTTAAAAGGTGTAGAGGAACTGTACTGCCGAGAAAAGTGTTAAAGTTCTGCATACACCATGTTGGTAATCACTTGTTTGTTTGGCCAGAACAGCCAACTAGATCACCCCCTTTTTTAAATCTGAGATTTAAAGAGAGACAAAACTCATACAGCAGTACTGTAACAGCTAATATGATGTTTACATGTCCTGGGCAGTATCCAGTTTTCAGCGGTGAACACCGTCAGTCTATTGCCAGATGCCATGGCCGATTGTATTAAGGTTAAGGTCTGTCTCTAAAGTCTTCACTCCAAGAACTAATGTGACACTTTCATATGTTCTGTGTGAACTATGGAGAATTATGAACACATTTGTGTAAAAGAACTGCAGAATTAGTTTACATATTTGTGTCGACCCTTGAGAAATTCCTTTATACTGAATAATCACTGATTATCCGTCATGAACCAGCTTGCTGTGTGTGGATGTGATGTAGGTTAATTCAGTGCGATTGTGTGAGGTGTGGTGGAGGAGTTCATTAAAAAAAATTTTTTTAAAAACTGTGGAGAAAGAGAGAGAGAGGAGGGGGTGTGTTCCATAAATCTCTTGTCACGTTTGCTGCTGGCTAATCTAATCTGCATTACCTCAAAATCCATATGGCCCACACGCTTAATCTCGAAGCCACCTAATGACACCTGAGCAGCTGCAGAACCTTACTGACACACTCAACAGACGAGAAAAAGAAGAGCAGGTGTGAGGAGCAGACGGGAACAGGGTATGTTCATGTTGGGGGCTCACTGAAACGCACTCTCTCTGATGAGTCACTCGCTCCATCTCAATCCCTACAAAATCCTTTTTGCTCTCTGACTTGTAAACTGGTCACCTCACAGAAAACAATGCGAAAGAATTTTAGAAAAGTGGATATTCAGACAGTATCAATAACCAGAACAATTCAATCACTAATGATCTACTCAAATATCAGCTTTGCTTGATTAAACGCTCACACAAGCGCATCCATCAAAATTGAACTTAAATAAAGGGATGAACCGATTGCAATTTTCTTGGCCGATTCCGTTTACTGATTTTTGTGTAAGCGTGATCGGCCGATATCGATTTTTTCCAGATAACAGAAAATTAGAGCTGCTGCGAGTAGTCGACAACATCAACACAAAAAATGGGTTTAAACTTTTTTAATGTAACGTGGTAGTTACTTTCCCTGTTTACTAGGTACTTTTATAATAGTCACATATGATAGTGGAAGCTCTACAGCAAATAAACACAAATCTAATAATCTATTTTCATAATAAATTTTCTTTACAAACTTAAATAAATAAAATGTAATAAATAAATAAATAAATAAACCCCCAATATAATGCAAATACAACTAAAGTTTAACATATGCTTTCAAATAACAAGGTGCAGTGAGTGAACAAAAAATAAGGCACCTTTTTGTCTTAGCAACATATATTGACAGAATGTCACAAATTGAACATTAACATTAAACATTAAAGTTTATCTTGGTAAACAAAAGTATTTCTGCCTTGTTAGCAGAAATTCTGTTTCTTTTTCATCTACCATATTTCCAGCCAAACTAAAAGCGCTCACTCTCAGTTCTTGTGCATGGGGCAGAGAGGTAGGCTCGAGCAAGTGAAGCAAGTGCAGGTAAACGATCTTTGTTGATTTTCCAGTAAATCAATGCGTTTTCACTTCAGCTGCTTGGCATCTCTGAGAGGTAGAACTTACATCCCCTTTGTTCAAAGTAAAGAAATTCCAAATGGTGGACATTTCAGCACGTCTGAGGCTGCGTCTTGCGACTTGTTGACGCTTGGCAGTGGGCGTGTCTTCTACGCCGGGAGCGCAGCAGCGGCAACCAATCGCTGTTGAGCAGATTTGAATGGCGGGCACTCACAGAAAAACGCCTCTGTTGAGCGTACACGTGAACGCAGCCTGAATGCGCACGTCTGTACTGCAAGTAAAGCGTACGATCGGTTTGAAATCGGCAATACGTGAGAGTGGAGTTTCCGATCGCTCGGTGCGTCTCTACTTAAATTTAATTTGTTTCATTTTACAAATGATACAGTATAGACGTTAAAGCTATAAAATGAAAACCACAGAACTATATAATGCCCAAAAATGTTTTAAACAAATCAAAACTAGCTTCTATTTTAGATTCTTCAGGGTAGGCTTCCCTTTCCATAATGCAGCTTTACACGCACTTGGCATTCTCTCAATTAGATTCGCGAGAAGCCACCTGGGACGGCACATATGCTGAGCACTTGTCGACTGCTTAAACAACTTACTGGAGAACACTTATTTATATAAATATATAAACAAAAACACAGATTTTGAATGTTTTCAAAATTTAGAAAAGCTTAAATTGCTGAGGCAAGCAAATTGTTTGAGTAAATGTCATTTGCACAAACAGTGATTTTAATTGATTAATATACAGCAAATTATTTAGTGTTATGTATTCCAAACCCCATTTCTAGATTACTATAAAACTGCAACTACTGACAGACAAATACAGAAATACTATAACCGGCGGAATGACCCCTTATGTGTCCTGGACAGGATCTTGTTATCAGCAGTGAACACTGCCAGTCTATTGCCATGGCCGATTGTATTAAGGCTAAGGTCTATTTCTGAAGTCTTCACTCTAAGAACCTACCACAGCAGGAGCACTTTAATACGTTCTGTGTTGATTACAGATTAGTTTGAACACATACGTAACTTTATATAACTTCATGCAACTAACTCAAGGCTAACTGAATAAACGATTTTCCAATATAAAAGTTATTTGTATAAAGTGCGGCCATCTATGAATATAAATATTGATTGTTTAAAATGTAGATCAATAGATTGTATATGTACATTTGAAAAGTCAGAAAATGAATAACGTCCTTTGAAACGTAGTCAATAACGGACTACTAACTACCATCTGTGTCATTAGATTTTATTGATCATTGTTTTCTCTAAAGTATTTACACCCATATATGTGTATATATGTGTATATATGTGTATACAGCACAGTGTATTTTCACACTGATTTCTACAAATGATAACACTGATTTCTACAGAGGCAATGATCTTGCCTCTGTCTTTGCAGTCATTGTATAAGCAATTTCCTCTAGGATCAATAAAGTTTTCTGATTGACCAATCACAACTCCGCAGTAAAGGTTTTTGATAAATGACATTGTTTGGTGTCTAAACATGATGTCTGAGCAGCTTGACCAAGTGTACTGACAGTTTGAAACATCATGAATAATGTCACTTGACTGCAACACTGCCACGGAATAAGGTCAAACCGTAAGCATGACACACTCAAGATCTGCGACTGAACAAATGGATTGTTATTCAACTGTGCTGTTCATAGGATTTCTCATGCTACACTGCATTTGGAAAAGCAAATCAAAACTCCAAACTGGAATACTCAGCCATTTTCAACGTAATCTCTATCGCAACTGCCCATTGACAAAACACAGACAGGGAAACAGAGACTGAATGCTGATCAGACAAAAATGCTGCCCAGCCATCTGGGGTCTGAGCTCTCACCTGCCAAAAACAACACACACACACACACACACACACACACACACACACACACACACACACACACACACACACACACACACA